>OX463856.1:17118365-17725931 GCA_949825065.1 Odontocerum albicorne
GACCCGACTAAGTGCCCATCCGTCAACATAAATAAGTTTGATAAATGTGCAGCATCAGGAAATATGCATATGTTCATTAAGTTTGAAGTCCCTATTTCAAAGAAGATCTTGCATTTTGAAAAAGGCAATTTTGTGCCATCTCCACTTATTTATATTAAATGCCACACTGTTGATGGTTTGTGCTCGGAGTATCGGTCCGATTCAAGGACACCTTACCCCTTCATCGAATATTGTGAAACAGACTTGGGTTATTTAGTTTTGATATTTTGGGTGGTAAAGAAAATAACGCTATTAGAGAGGAAATGATAAAATTTCGTATTAAATGCCATCTTCACTTATTTACCGAAATCATTATTTACATTAAAAGGCACCTTTTTCTTTACTTTTCTTTAACCGACATTAAAAAAATCGTTTGGTATTTTCATTCTCAAGTCCCTATAATCACAAGCTGTATTTGCCTTCTCTAATATGTGTAGACTCTCAATCAACTACACGCAAGAAAATAGTGTCATCAGCATAATGAACGCTTTTAATATTTTTTTTGATAGTTTATGCCATTCCATCGTTTGCTTCAATTGTACGAGTATTAAAAATTTCTTCAAAATAAACGTAAAAATAAGGGACAATATGCATCCTTTTCGAACTCTAAACATTTTTGAGAAATTTTGCTCTAAATCGTTACGACACACATCATTGAAAGTATAACATTAATATTTTAGACATATCTTAATACTTCTAATGTATATTTATGTATGAAAAGTTCAATTGTAATTTACGAGTATTTCATTATTTTTAAATTGTTTTTAAAGTTTTTTTAGCTTAAGTTAATATTTTATTAATAAATATTAAGTATTGAAATATCAGCTTCAACAAATAGAGGTTGTTTTATATGTTGTTTATAGTTAAGGCATTAACGTTGTGGAGGTTTAAAGACATTGTAATTTATTTTTATCGAACACTGTTTATTCCACTTTTTTTGAAGGTATAACCCTACCGGTTTCAAGGCCTTCACCTCATCTTCAGGGGAGCGCAAACAAGTCTTGTTTGCGCTCCCCTGAAGATGAGGTGAAAGCCTTGAAACCGGTAGGGTTATACCGTCAAAAAAAGTGGAATAAACAGTGTTCGATAAAAATAAACTGCGAGGTTGTTTTACTTGGACACAAAACCACAAACCATTAAAAGTTGTTAGTTTTATTATCTTATGTTTGAGACGTTTCCCGAGCATTATTTAAAGCAGTGGTATTTAAACTGTTTTCATCACGTTTTCCCTAAGACAGAAAGAAATAAAAAACGCTTAAAAAATTCGCAACCATTTGTACATTATGTGAAGGTTAATTAAGTTTTATAATTAAAAGTTGCTTAAAATTGAAACGCTCGCCACTATTGCAGTGCCAATACTGAAGGGAGTAGTTGTCGACCACTTGCTTCCAGAAATAGGGTGGTGGAATCACTGCTTCCAAGAGAACTCGGACGGATGAGTCACTCACGGACAGCTGAGCAGTGGAGACGGCACCAACACAGTTCGCACGGGTTGGGGTCGCAATGTCTTGACGTACTGTAGTCATCTCTCCAAATGGTCAATACCTACCACGACCTCTGACAGTATATCTCACCATCAGCGTCAGTACCCCTGGTGACTTCTTATCTCATCCATTGGCCATCCCGAACCATCGCTATATATCAATGAATAGATAAATCACGCGTCCTGCATCGTGAGAGGATGTGACATTGCTGCTCTCGGCCCCCCTGCTGCGTTGGAACAGTGTAGAAATGGCTGCCGTCATGGTTCATTCCCAAGCCACCATCGTGTAGTCTCCATCCCTTTTCGTTCAGCATGAGTCAGAGGAGTCCTAACGATAAAGAGTTCGTTCTCAAACACTTCATCAATTCGAATCTATTGTATATCTCTGTCACCACTAATTCCACTGCTCATTAAATGGATTGACAAGCTCAAGTTACTGACGTGTGTTAGTCTAGTACGCGCCTAGCGCTTGATATCCCCATTTCTCGATTCATCTCCTCTTTCCCGACCACGCACCTCCAATCATTGTGTTGTATTCCTCGATTGGCGACAGAACAAGACAAAATAAGAACAGCCAAGAAATATTCTAAAAACAACATCAAAACGCCGAGTTCTAAAGGACGATAGAGTCATATGACTCGGCACTCCATAAAGCCAAGAATTGCCAGAGACAAATGCATCCAGATGAGGGATCGGAAAAACTCTGCATACAAATTTAACGCAACTCGTTGGTTATTTGGATATACAAGTACTTACTCAATGATAATAAGAATTTAGCAGCGTGTCTACCTACAGCTAGCTACAAAGACTTGCTATTTGTCGCTTTCTCGTGTACGTGAAAGTATCCCCGCTACCTGTTTCTCGTCTATTTAGTATTCATTGTCATGTAATTTAAAAAAAGAAGGATGTGTTCCATAATTTATAAATATTTTTCATTTATTTAAAAGAAAATACTTAATTTTCTTCGTGTACCTTCACATATCGACAGGGATACGCGTATCCCACTTTGAAGACCACTGATTTAAAGACGGCGAGTTCTTTTGTTTTTGCATCGTTAAATAAACACTGTCTTATTTTATAATTTTCATAATAAATTCCATCTTCTCGCAACTTGCTAGGAAGTTAGTGTGAAAAGATTGTTGGTAACAAATGTAACGAATAAACTAACTTGTCATTTAATACGGCGTTATTTTTATTTCTTTTGTTACTCTTTTAACTTCTGTCTAAATTGTCCGCAAATTTATGTTTGTTTTAAGATATTTTGATTTTTATAGCGAAACTTTATTCAAATTTGTTATTACTTTTTCATTTTATTCATTTTTTAACAAGCTTTCTACAATTTAAAAACTTTGTAATTTATTTTATCAAACACTGTTTATTCCACTTTATGCACCGGTATAACCCTACCGCTTTCAAGGTTTTCATCTCATCATCAGGGGAGCACAAACCAGACACCCCTGATGATGATGTGAAAACCGGTAGGGGTATCCCGTCACATAAAGTGAAATAAAGTGTTTGATAAAACACATTACAATGTATTTAAGCCTCCACAATGTTAATGCCTTAACTATAAGTAATATATTTAAATACTGTTGGCTCAAATTGGTAGCAGATTGGGGTTATTCATACATTTCTCTGTTGGGGTAGGCAAAATGGATAGAACACTACATACTTTCGTCGCATCCAAATATATTTTCATACAACCCCCGTGGCCTAGTTAGTAAGACGTCAGTCTTCCAGCCCGGATTTTCCGTTCCTTTCCAGCATCCCTTTCTTTTTTTTTGATCGATTATATAAAATTTCACTCTTTTTGTTGATATTTATATTATTTTGCATGAATTTTATACAAATAAGAAAAAATCAACTTACACGATGGATTTTTAAAGTCTTAAGAAAGACCTATAAACGCTCTTCTGTGACGTTGCTTAAACTGATAAGATATATAACGTAAGTGATTGTAGGACGACATATTGCATGAATGTTCATAAATCACATTTATTCATTCATTAACGATCTATTTCTATTATAAACAAATTTTATGGTGTGCGTGAACACATACGAGTAAATACAAGATGTTGGAATTAAAAACTGTTAAAAAGACATACATAAGTGCTACCGCTCACAGCAGGCTAGGACCCAAAAGACCCAGGGCCGTATGCCACACAAGAAAACAGAAAATACATTAACACATGTCATTATTAACACATTTCAATGAATACGCTTTTATTCCTTAACACGTACCCCTCCTTCCTCTTCACAGACGGAAAATAGTTTCTACACAAATAAAAGCATCCTCACAATTACATGAAATAAAAACAAAATTATAAAAATACATTAATATATAATAAGATGAAATGAAAAATCAATTCTAATTAAATTCAAGCGTAAGTTTTCAAACCAAGTTTTAAATCAAATAAAAATAAAGAAATAATAATTAATGAATATATGTAAATAAACAAACCCACATGGCACTTTGCTCCTCTAACCCCGAAGTATGTCGATACAGAGCAAGCTAAGCAAGAAATACAACGTTTCATCGACTACACGTGATTTTGAGAACAATACCTCCACAAAAAATCTTTAATTATACAAGACTAGATGGAAAATGTTCACAATTATGGCATTGATATTTTCTAGGCGGTGAAGTTTACATTAAAATATCTGTTAATAATTCTACATTTATTGACTCATCATATTAATATTTTTTTTCAGGTCCTTTGCACATTACAGGTTTCCCTAATTCTTACAAAGACCAAACATAACAAATACAAAAAAAGATGTATAAAACAGTTCAACAATTTAAGACATAAAAACTATTGTAAAAATCTATATGTTACACTAAAACACTGTGACAAAAGTAATGTAACATAAAAAGACTTAATTATTTCAAGTACTACACTAAATTCAAAAGATTTTTATGAAGGATCTCAGTTATATATGAAATAAATCTATATGAGGACACACATGATTAAACGGTGTGATTGCTCCACCTACCGGCATCTCCAAAGGCAGATTGGTTCGACTTATAGGTTGATAGGACAGTCTATGGGAGCGTTGTCTCAAATAATTTCTGGCTTGGCTGTACAATCATAAATGTTTACGATTGACTCGTGTCCCTTGTTGATACACGAAGTAAGAAATTATCTAAAATGACTGAAAATTCAATACCACCATTAATAATTTATTGAAAAAAATAACACATCTGAAACAACTCGTTTAACAGACAATTTTTCAAGACCCGATTCAGCATGAAAAGTATCGTTATTTAGATTATCTAAAACAATTGATTATTTATAAATAATGTGCTTCAAGAATTTATTTTACCATTGAAATGCCGAAAAACTTGGTCACCTCAGGCAGTAGGTGTAAAAGATTCGATGTTAAAGAGTCTTGCATATGTTCAGTCAAAGTGGGTGCCTACCTTCGCATTTTTATTTATGATATCGAGTATAAACGCGCCTCCACACTCGAGTAAACCTCCCTTTACAAAATATGTATATCAAAAGAATATTTGGAGGGAGAATTTTATTTTTTTACGAATCAATTTACTTGATGTAGTTGTAACACAGATAAAATTATTTCCGAAACGACAGGGCGTATCGAGTTTTATTTTTATATTCATGTCGAAAATATTTTTTAAAGCAACAACCGAATGAAAAGTGGAAAAAGAATTTGAAATGGAATTCTTGATAAATGTAAACTGTAAATCTAAAGAACTGAATTGGACTATGTTATGTTCTTGGTAGATAAGTTTTATAACCTTGTCAGGCTGAAAAAAGTGTTTGACCTCACAAAATTATTTGGGATTGTCAGTTAATGTTTTGACAATGGAAATAACTCAGCTTTTTATAACTATTTCACGATCTTTATAGGTTCACCCAGCACAAAAAAAACATTAAATTGAACAATAAATTATTTACATTTCTCCTTCATAGCACGACTGCACAGATTGGGTAATTAGTATAGACATTGTAAAGACTCTTCTATGAACTTGATCATATACAAGAGAAAAATAACGATTCGTTCTGATTGGGTTAAACTAAATTAATAATTTAGATTTGTTTTCTTAAAAAATATAGGTTTATTGATAGCAACATAGTATGTACTCGTACATATATAAATACATTCTGAAATCTCACATATACCTCAAGATAAAAAGCAAAAAATATATAAAGAGAGAAGCTATCAAAGGTCTGGGCTTATCTCATAACATCCTTTACCATTATAGGGCGAGCTGGGATGCGAAGACATCAAATGTTTTACAGCCCACATCCTATTGTGTTGGGTTCCTATTCTGTTTTCTTTATATTAAATAGCTTATTCGTAAATATTGAATTTTTTTAATTTTAGGAAAAAAGTAAATTAATAATTATAATTAAAGGACAATTTATATTAGCACTGTTTAGAGAGCAAACTCTCCTCAAGGTTGCTCTTCAGAGAAATTGATGCTTCTTATGTGGAAAAATAAAATAACACCCATGACTGGCAACGCACTTCCATCAAGACGACGAAGTCACTCAGAGAATCAGCTCATTTTGGAGATAGAAAAAAGTAAGCTGTTTTTTCAGTGCTTAATATTTTTAACAATCGCCAATGAAAAAATTTAATGCAAATTAAATTTATTTTTTTAAACTGCGTATAGCGAAGATGCGTCAAATGTAATTTATAAAATTACAGTAATGGTGAAACGAAACTCGAAGATTGTATCCTCTCTGGAAAGCTGATTGCACTAGTGAGGACCAAAGTAAGCCTTTCTCAAAGAATAACCGGCGTTTTACAAATTTTTAATATACTGAAAATATAGAAAAGCGCCGCTCAATTTAGCGTTTGAGTTTGATCCAAAAACTCAAAACTACTTTCCCGATACCCTCTGACAATATTACATTATTACAATTATAAATTAAAATACAGAATATTATAATACGTAGAAAAAGAGATTGACTCAATTGACACCGGAATTGCGAAAGGATACTCCACTATGAGGCCCAGTAATGATTACGACGACGATAAAATCGTATTTGTTAAATGGTACGATATGAAAAAATTAATGGGAAAATAAGATGGATAAACTAAACAGATTAACAAAAGAATCAGATGGATAAAAAAATCAGATGGGTAAAAAAATTAGATAGATAAAAAAATCACACGGATAAAAAAAACAGGTTTGGCAAATGTTAGAGTTGGCACAAGACAAGGTCAGGTGACAGAGCTAAGTTCTAGGATACGGAGGTAAAAATAGAATTGTACCATATGTATCAATTTATAGTTTGACCTAAACAGTTTATACTAAATATGATATAGTACTTTTTCTATATAAATTAATATTTTGAGTTCAATTTCGTACAACTTTCCTTCTTAAACAAATAATTAATGTGCTTTCATTAATTTATTTTCAAGTTTAGAGGTTCAACCCGGAATACAAATAACGAAATATTAAAATTATAAATTTGCATATTTTGTTCTTCTTTGAAGTATTGAATAATCCAAGCAGTCCTTAGAGTATCTGGGGGGAAAATACAAATTTCTTTCTGAGGATGGACTGTCCCTCTAATCTAGTGATGTTAAAATCCTTTGAATTTTAATACATTTTACATAATCTAAACATTGTAACTTGTGGGTCACTCAGCACGACTTGCGAACAATCTTTCTAGCTCTACCAAATATCTTTCATCCTTATAATTGCTTAGGAAAATACTAAAAAACACTTTTTTATATTTAAATATTTCTCGTTCCTTCTGCAGTGTGCAATTCTCATTCTTATTTCTTTTTGTCTTGAGATATTTATTCTGTTTTAAATTTTGTACATTTTACTCAGATATAATTGTATTTTACTAAGTTGAAGACTCGGTCACGGATACCGACAGTAATTTTGGAAAAAAAACTGGTTGATTAGAAGACATTATCATGCTTTATTAATAAATCTGTCTGATATACACGTATTTACATGATTATTTTGTATTGGGTTGTCCAGAAATAAATTTCGTATTTTAAGATCGAATCCAAACAAAAAAAAATGTCCCAAATTCACATGGACGAGGATTTTAGATATTTTCAATCCACCCAAACTAGGATTTTTTGCGCCACCAACTAAAGACATATAATTATATGTGTCAATATAATAAAAATACAATTCTTTATAATTCAAATTTTCAACTGATTCCACAATACCCATTCTTTAAAGGTAACTAACCACCACGCAGTGGCCCATCCTCAAACGACAAATGACAGACACTTCCATCTTACTCGTTCTTATAATATTAAACCATGGTTTCATGGGAATGGATTTTTGGATTGATTTATTACTAGAACCCTTATTTACACCAGTCATATTCCGATCCAACGCCCATCAGTGCCAAGTAACATGCTTAATTTTATTCAAAAGATCAGTTACTGACAGTGAAAAATCAGATAGGGACAACCGGCTGGACGTGCACCCTTTGCCAAAGAACCATCACATTAATTACCAGTGATACCAATATGTGAAGAGGAAGACTGAATATACTCTTTATAATTTGTTTTATCAAACACTCTTTATTCCACTTTTTGTAAAGGTATAACCCTACCGGTGTCAAGGCTTTCGCCTCATCATCAAGGGAGCACAAACAATGCATTTTTGTGCTCCCCACAACAAGTCTTGTTTGTGATCCCCTGATGATGAGATGAAAGCCTTGAAACCGGTAGGGCTATACCGTTACAAAAAATGGAATAAACATTGTTTGATAAAACAAATTCCAATGTCTTTAAACCTCCACAATGTTAATGCCTAACTATTTACAATATATGAATATACTCTTTATATTACATGAAATAAAAAATAATAATACATTTATAAAGTTAATTTATCTTTATACACACATAATTTAAGCCAAGTTATAAATTCGAGGCGTAACATTTCATACTGTTAAAGAGTAGTTATTTTTTTTAATTTCCTGAATTATTTCTTGCCCTATTTCTGGAAGTTGGCTTTTATCTTAACTAACATATCTCCACGCTGCATGCAAATGCACTTAATAACTCTTAATATTTCTCTACTCTCAACTCTGCATCTGGCATCTTTAAGCATTTCTTATGACCTAAATTAACAATCACGTTTTAATTTTGTATGCTTTACAATATAAAGACCCTCTGCAGTGGGTTGTATTCTATCAAAATCCACCTAAAATAAGGATTGAAAGACAGCATTTTTTTGCATCCTTGATGGAACCAATACAGTTTCATTCATTCATATGGTACCTTTCAATACAAGGGTTGTGGGATTGATTCCCGTTGGTACCTAGATTTTTTTAAATGTTTTTTTTTAATGGTCACGTCATACATATAAAAGCTTTTCAGTCTCTCATGGCAGAATATAATTTATTTGATCGTGTTAAGAAGTATCGTGTTAAGAATATAAAGCACTCTAATCGTGGAAAATTAGTTTATTAAAAAAAATGTACTGGATTAAAAAAAACAGTTCGTTTGACATAACATTGAATATAATATTTTTGTAAATTAAATTGAAAATATATAAAATGGAATATCCTTGTTTATTTTAATAATTTGAGTAAATACACCAATGTAAAAAATTATAAAAAAAAGTTTTAAATGGGTAACAAAATATTCAAACAAAAAACGAAAATGATTTGACTCGTTCACAGCGTATACAAATTGTGTTGAAATATCGTGTCATCTAAATTAAACACTCAGATGGAATTTGATAACACTGAAACGATATCTGGCACATTTGTAAGGTACACAGTAAATTTAGATCTCCCTTTCAAAGTGGTCATTTTATTAAATTTGTGTGTCAGAAGAATATTATTCATCGTTAATTTTTATTTTAACATATAGAGGTTGAACCCAATTAAATACAAAGCTTAAAGAGTAATATATACAGTGATAAGAAATAATGGTAAATCCTGTCGTGTAGCCCATGACTGATTATCGTGACTCCCATGATAGCTTCTGACGATTTCCGATAACCATAAACGTCTCCAAACTGTTAAATGAGAGTTACAACTTGACTACCCTTAAAAACTGCCCTTCGAGCCGATAATTATTTATTGATAGGCAGTAACAATTTATTCCATTACTCAGAAAACGAAATATTCTTTTTTGAGAAAAAAAACTGAAATATTGAGGATGTAGATATCCAAAAATAGGAATTCAAAAGGGACTGTCCGCAAAAAAAGAAGGACGTTTGGCAAGTTTATTATACATATTGCCAATCTAAACAGATCAATATTGCTGTATCTCTAAATACTTAACATAAAACGAGATATTTTTCCATCACATATATTATAGAATAGATGTTGCTTCCGTCAGCAACTTGAAGATGTAAAAAGGGACCCTCACACCCTTTCACATGCTTAGTATCCCAGGATACTTAGAAGAAATGTTATCATTCCAACTTCTTATAAACATTGTCACCACATTGTAGTTTGTTTAATCAAACTTCTTATAAACGTTGTCACCACATTGTAGTTTGTTTAATCAAACGTCTTATAAACATTGTCACCGCATTGTAGTTTGTTTAATCAAACATTGTTTATTCCAATTTATGTAACGGTATAACCCTACCGGCTACAATTGATGTATACGATCACTTCTTGTATTGTCGTTATACACTATACATATATTTTCAACGGGCGTTTTCATTTGCAGTAGTTAAAAAAACGAAGCTCCAAAAAACAACTTGTTTTGTATCAGCTTCAAAATGACGCCAAAAACGTTCAAGCTTTTAGAGCAAACAATTAGAAAATAATACGCTAAATCATCACATTTTATAATTCTATATATTCAGTTCGTTTGGAATAAAGTTAGCAACGAAAATTTCGTCCTAACAACATATCTCGAAATTCAAATATACTGTACCGACAACCATATACGAGTATAGTTATTATACATAATCTCCGCAATATCTGGGTAGGAAATCATGTCCATATAACCTTTTTTGCCTTCTTTTATTACCTTCTTCTAGGTGACGCATCAAATAAACATCTTCATAAAGATCTTTCAAATTGATATGGATCCCAAAATAGCTTTTTACGTGTCATTTTGGATTGATTGATCGTTAGAACGAATGCGACTCAGTTACCATGTTTTCTACTTTTTTCTCCACTAAGCTTAGGTCTGAAAGAATGGTTAGCATGTTAACCATTTACCCTATTTGCATGTACAAACTGTTCGCGTGTCGCTGCTCGAAGGCTAATTGTAATTATAGATGACAACTTGGTTGAGATCGTCCATTTGTAATTTTGATAATATGCTACTGATATGAGCCATACTCGAGTTGTTTGCTTTACAACTTTAACTAGTTTTCCAATAAGTTATCATTAATTTGAATACTTTGATCTTTATTATAATTATTTGAATGTGACGACCGTTATTATGACTCCGTTTTATATTATACAACCTGGTGTGTACAAAAGAAAATAATTTCATAGGGAATTCAAGTACCGATAAATTCTGTGAAAGAATGAATGCTTTTTTGTGTCTTCAAATCTGCGAATACCCCTTTGTAAATGACTGTTTCTGAAATAAATGCTCTTTTTTAGTGTAATGTTATTGTGACTGAATTGAATATGTCTTCTTTTTTGGGTGGTTTCTATTTAAATTGTCTTCTGTTTAAGGGTGGTTTCTATTTTAAGGACTGCTGCATATACTATATTTCTAAATGTTTTGTTTTGTTTTATAGTAGAAACCTTGTTGCCTGAGAACAGGACACGCCTTATAAAATAGGTGAGTTATGTATACGATTCATGATAAAGAATTAAAATGCAAAAGTAGATTTAAGATAAAACTGACCAAAAACTAAAGGGCTTACAAAGCTCTGATTGGAAAGTTTACCCATCCACTGATAGATACTTTCCACCATCTTTCTTGTTAGTTGTAAAAAATTGCCGTAGGGAAATTTATTTTCAGGCTGTGCTGCACACAACGGAAGTTATATACAAGTATAGGCAATTTAGTTTCAGGCTGTGCTGCACACAACGGTAGTTATATACAAGTATATGCAATTTATTTTCAGGCTGTGCTGCACACAACGGTAGTTATATACAAGTATATGCAATTTTCTAGTTGAAAAATAAGTTTGTATTTTAGATATATCAATTATTCTCTGAAAATTATATAAAAAGGTATCGTTTAGGTGTAAAAAAGATTATTAAAACCCGAATGAATTATATAGGAATACGTGTTCTGATAAGAATACATGGGATAACAATGTATGACTTAATATCGAATGAAATGATTACGGATGCATGTGAACTTAATGCTGATGTATTAAGACGAAGAAAAATACTTTGAGATGGATTGGGCATGTAAAACGAATGAATGAAGAAAGACTAACAAAACCTGTTTATAGTGCAAATGTGAGGGGTAGGCGTGGTAGAGGAAGATCAAGGAAATTATGGTTGGATTAGGGGAATGATTTTTTGAAAAAAAGAAAAGAATTTTAAAAAGCCAGGAAAGTCGTAGGAGTTGTATGAAAGGGTGTGTGTCGCGATAGAAGAGGACCTTCCACAACCATCGCATCTTCCGTCCATTCGTGATTTTTCTCAGATTCGCTTGTGGAACTAATTGATGGCTTTAATTTGTTAGTTTATCGCTATACAATTACGATTACTTTAGATTCCAAAATTTATAATGCAACCACAAACGTTGATGTTTTGTAATTAACCTCATTGTTACAGTCTCTAGGTTTAATTTCCTATAGTAATAAAATGTGCATCACAAAAAGCCTTTTACATGTGGCAACTATTCCAGTAATTTTGCATGTTATAAGATAGTACTTAAACGAACTCTGGATAAATAACACGTTCAGAAGTTAATAAGACCCCGAGTTTAGTGTTATAATGCATAGAGAATTTATTATATTGTATTTTGACTGTCAAAATAGTGCTTCAGAGATGTATCAGAGTCGTCTTCCAGGTTTTAATGCACTTCTGACCCAACTCATACAAATAATAGTGCTTCAGAGATGTATCAGAGTCGTCTTCCAGGTTTTAATGCACTTCTGACCCAACTCATACAAATAATAGTGCTTCAGAGATGTATCAGAGTCGTCTTCCAGGTTTTAATGCACTTCTGACCCAACTCATACAAATAATAGTGCTTCAGAGATGTATCAGAGTCGTCTTCCAGGTTTTAATGCACTTCTGACCCAACTCATACAAATAATACATGAGGGTATAACCAGAGCTAACAACTCATTAATTCAAATTATTGCAAGTCAACAATTAAAAAAATATAAATGATTATCTTCACAAAAAAAACATAATCTGAACATAATAGTTATTTGTTTTTATTACAAGTTTTTTTTTTCTTTAATTAAATATATTTGCAAATTTTTCTTTTCATTTCAAAATTTATATCATTATTATTTTAACGTATGTAATACTCTTTATTGCTTATGTATATGATTAACCATGTATGACACACCCTTGCAAACCAACTAGAATAAATATTTTTTTTATAATACTGGTAATTTAAAGGTTTGAGGTGACAAAATATATGATATGAAAAATCACAAATGACACATATCACAAATGACATCACAGACACAGGGGCCTGGAGTTAATCGTTCAATAATTCATTCTCTTCACACATGCGGCTGCGGCAATGCTAGGGGAAATTATGGAAGACGGGAGGGTGATATGGTGCGGCGGTATAAGGGTTTGAGAGGTAGGGATTACCATTTGGCGAAAATACTCTTAACACATTATTCATGGTATGTCGTGACCTCGTGCAACGCTTCCCCTGAATCTCCCACGAGTATACCTTTAAATGAGACTTAATATTAATTTATTACCGTATTAAAGTTACCAAATGTAAGTTTAACAAATGAATTTGAGAAAGGGTTTAATTGTAGAAGACACAATAAAATCTCAACCCATTTTTCTCCTTCTGAGAATGAATGCTCATTACCTTGGACGAGTCTAATGAAAGATACAATACCAAGTAGGGAATTAGAATACTGATCTTAGTTGCCACTGGAAATAGCTATGTAAGTTAATTTGTGATATGCATACTCGTATATTTTTGCGGGCAAGACAGTGCTTTTTTTGCGAACAAAGAAAGGCAGGCAAGCTTCAGTGCTTACAGTTTGTCTGCACCTTTTTCTCTATTAGGTCCCTGATAACGAGCCACCGATCAAAGTTATTTCTGACTTGATCTGTCAACTGATGCTGGCTTTTATCTACGACTCGATCTGGTGATGTGTATTCTCAGTGGTTTTGTGCAGTTATATATTTTTAAATATGTTACACAGTACACAATTTTATATCTCTTTCCCTGTCCACCTTAATTTCTTTGTAAAATTATCTCAACATATTCCATGATTTGATCTCCTGACCATATTTCAGTCCTTATTCATCGTCTTTATGTTTGTATTTGCAGGTGTACAGATGTATCATTAAATTAGGGGACAAAATAATTATTGATCCCATGAGCCGATGACGCATGCTGATGAAAAGAAAACAAAAACTTATTGATAATAAACCTATCGGAATGAAACATATCTTCATATTCACAATAATGTGTTAGAAAATTATATTTCATAGTCCTACAGTGACTAAAGATGATAAAACAAGACTTCTAAAATTATTTCATTTCCTTTCACGCGTGATTCTATAATAAATGATATTGGTTGCCATATCAAGAATAAAGCTTTGGAGTTCAAGAAATATAGAAATGAACGTGCTTGTGAATTAAATAATAAACGTTCACAAACTTTTCGCTAAGAACTGATAAAAGAAAATATTGGATTCAACAATTTGGTTCATTCGCGTCACATAAGTATATAAGAGTAGATATGTATCATTATGATATATTTTCCTTCTTAAAATCAACATTCGTTACTTTTTCGACGACACTACGTGATCTGTATTATTTATTGGGAATTATTTTCGGCTCTTTTTACCCAAGAAGCGTATATCTTTTTTTTTAAGGGATGAATATAAAATCGACATTTTTATATACACATATAGTATGTGATCATTTTTGAACAGTGCAAAAACAACAAATTTCACAGAAATAAATGGAAAACTTTCATAAGGCTGTTTTTTATAATAAATTAATATTCGCCTTGCGCTTTGTTTTTTTAATTTTTAAACGTAAGTTATAAGTGCCTCCAAATAAATTATATCCGAAAGTTGTCTGGAAGTGTGTTTAAACATACTCTTCAATATCAGTCAGTTAATTGTTAAGGACTTCTGACCAATCTCAATCGTTCCTATTTTTTCTAAAGTCCTTAAAAAATTAAATCAACTTGTTTTACATTTATTTTCTAAAACCATCTTTTCCCTTGCCATCTGGTTTTCGCCTTGGCCATGGTACAAATATAGCACTCATCAAGATAACTAATTAAATGAGTAGAGCTATGAATAGAGGACGATTCACGTTCGTCGCACTGCTGGACATAATAAGTGTTTTTAATTCAATTAACCTTGCTCATTGAGCATACGAAGTATCTGAAAAATTTGCTTAAAATCTTAAAATTGTTTAAGAACGTGAAAAAGAAATGTTGCATGGGCAAAGACAACGGGTAAAATTCTACATTCAATATTACTCAATAAGGTTCTACTTACAGATGGCATTCTGCAGGGTGGAATACTCACACCAATAATATTTTCAATCGCCATTGATTCCATAACTAGACAGCATCGTGGAGAAAATATCAACTAAAATCAAACAATACCAGTTTCTATATCCGCGAAGTTTATTCTGCGGTGAATATCATGACTCATAACCTCAACTGTGTCGCAGGGGTCTAAAGAAAACAAATTCAACTGTCGTAAAAAGGGGATGCCTTCTATTATCTTCTTCTTCATCTTATTTTAGTCATGTTATGGTCCTGCATCATTGTTTGCCTCTTGTGACGTCGACTGCCAGCTGTCTTTTCATCTTTTGGGAGGTCGTTCTGAAGGTCTGCTTGCTTGGGGGATACTGTTCCTGGCCATTCTTACGGCTCTTGGTTCCGCTGGATACGTGTTCGTTCCAGAACCTTCTTCTCTGTCGTCTCCATCTGACAATATCTACAACTTCGAATTTCTGTGTTTCGTACTCTATCACGAAGGGTTTTGATAGCGATACTCCTGAGTACCTTCATTTCGCTGGTTCGAAGGAGATTTTTGGTTCTGACAGTGTCGGCTCTGGACCCTATGCTGTATGTCATTATGGGGTGGACACAGGTCTTGTATTATATATCCTCACCTTGCTTTGGATGTTCATATACTTGTTTTTCCAGATAGTGTTCTTTAAACATCCGGAAATAGCTGAGGCCTTTTGTGATTGTTCAAGCACTTCGCCATAGAGGTCATTATTGCACATTATGCTAGTACCCAAGTATTTTAATGTTGTTACTTGTTCAATTGGTGTGTCGTTGATCGCCACACTGCATTCAACTTGATCTCTGGCTAGAGTAATGTATTTAGTCTTGCTGATGGAGGTAGACATGTTGTATTTTTTGAAAGCCGTGTGGAATCGATGTAGCATTTGTTGCAGATCCTCCTCTGATTCGGCCATAATGGTGGCATCGTCAGCATAGCATATGATGTATAGCATATTGTCGCCCATCTTGTATCCCAGGCTTCTATTATAACCTTTAAAAATGTATCCTTTATTAAAATTCTTCGATTCCGTATTCATTACATATCAAAAAGCTAGAAATCCTTAGTAATGAAAATCCGAGGTCGTGTAATCGTGTCTCCGACTTATGCTGCAAGATATTTTTGCACAAATTTTTTTACACTTGAATAAAAAAAATATTTAAAAACTTTAATGATAATTATTTAAAAATTTCTTGTGATTAATTTTCATTGTACGAGAAAAAAATTCCTTCGAATTGCGATCGAAGATCGCCAAACACTGCGTTGAAATGTCATGTCGAGTGCGTCTTTTGTTTGGTAGTCAACAATCGCGGCACCGAGCGCGTAGACGGCTTTTTCATATTCAATTTTTCTTTTAGGATATTGTTCATCCGTTCGCTTGAGATGCCCACAGCCTTAGCGATCTTATTCAAATGCACTCGGTGGTTTTCAATTACGATAACATGGGGTTTTTAATGATTTCATTCAAGATGGATGCAATTGAGCGTTTGGAGCACAATTCATCTTCGGTGATCGTACAGCCACGTTTAAACTCATTTATCCAGAAATAAACCATATTCAATGCTGATGTAGTGTCCCCGCAAATTATATCCAGCTTGGCTTTGATAAGTTGATCTCTTCAAATAAGAATGTTTTATAACGGAACGGAATTTGTTTTTTTCCATTGTTGCGGCATATGTCAAATTAATCGATTCAGATGGCTATCAAAACGTTAACTACGCGTTGCATCTGGCCAAAATTTTACCAGAGGTCGCTTCAGTAATGATATTTGCCAGTAGTCATGATACTTTATGAATTGTGGCATCATCTTATTAAAATTTAATAACTTAAAAACTATTTTCATATTGTATTTTCATTAAAAACCTAAAAGTCTCATTGTTAAAAAACGTATCATTTATCAAACTAGAAACAAACAAAGATTATACCAAGGAGGCTAAGTAAGAAACGAATCAATTAATTTAAAGACATTAACTTTAGCCGCACTTATGTTGGTATAACACCTTTGTTTAAATATAAAACTTTCGGATCTAATTCTCGATAAAACTCAATAATAGCTCATCCCTAACCTATATTTTCACACATATTTCTGAATGGTTGGTATCAAATAACTTGTTGACAATATGCCCGCCATGTTTAACCGTATAAAAAAAGTATTTAACAATTAAATATAATCTTATTTCACATGTAAAAAATATATACTTTGCATGACAATGTATGAGAAACGTCCAAAAAAATTGGAGTGTACGAATACAGGTTAAATAACCTAAAGTAAGTAAAACATATCGTTACAGAGAAGTTAGTTTGCTTTGAAATACTTTACGGATGGTCACATAAATTGAGTAATTGGTCATTGCAGATGAGCTGGCATGTGTGTTACTTAGTGAAGAAGAATAATATAATGTTGAGAATTTAAATCTGGTGAGACTATCAATTTTGATGTAACATATGTTAGTGGAATACGGACGTGGAAAGAATAAAAAAAGCCGAATAAATAATGTAGAAATACGTGCACTGAAATGAAAATGAATAAAATAATACATAATTAAGTGATTAAGAATGAATTTAAACTTAAGGTTATAAGTTAAATTAAAATGGTTTGAACATGTAGAACAAATCAATGCAAAAAAAATTACAAAACTAATATACAGTGCAAATGTGAGCGGAAGGCGGAGTAAGTAAAGACTAACGAATATGTTGTTAGATCAAGTGAATGATACTTCAAAATTAGAAGTACAGAATGAGATAAATCGTAGAAATTGTATGTCGCTCGATCAGCGACACGCCGGGTGGCGGGGGCGCGCGACGACCGCCCTGAAAACTGAACGCGCAGCCCGCCTTCGGGTGGCGCGTCGATCTCCAGTGTTCAGCGTCATCGCTAGCGCCGGCCGCGGCGCCCTGGATCTAGGGGGCTAGCGCGTTAATCGCCTATAGATCTAGACTTTTAACTTAACACCTTTAGATCTAGAAAAAGCGAAATATATGTGTCGCGATAGGAAAGTCTGGCGCTCTCTCCTCTCTGAAACGGGGTGATGGTATGTATGTATTGTATTATGTCCTTTTGCATCAAGGTTATTAATGATTTATTCATTGTTTTGTGTACATGCTATCGCGTGGGGGGCCTAATTATTTACACAATTTCTTCACATCAGCCAAACTAAAACTTAAAGATTTATGTTGGATATCTTAAATTGTTTTCATCAATGACAGATATTACAAAAAAAGGCATTATTCGGAATTCATGAAACAAAAACTCGTAAAAATAATGGTAAAACTCAAATATTAGAAAAGGCAAGTAAGGATTAAATAATGTTCTGAGTAACGCAAAATTGTTCGATTCTGTGTTGAACGTAAACAAGTATGGTGCCCGTGTGATATGCTCATGGAAGTTTGTTCCAGTGCCCCCGATTTAACCACAATTTATGTCTAAAATATAGTGTGATGTGTTGGTACGGCCTCTTGTCACCCGATCGAAGAGTGGAATTTTTCGCTATAAAGGAAAATTGGAATTGTCAAGCATGCAAAATAATATTCACAAGACGGGAAAGTTCAAAACTTCTTTTTTCATGTTTATTTAAATATATTAACATTACTTATATAAATTCCTAAGGTATACATAAAATATTAGCTAGACTTCCAAGATGTTTCCAAAATGCCATATCATGACCTAGGTGGTAAAACACCTGTTTTCACGAACTGGAACAACTCGTGTCCAGCTCGTGAAAACAGGTGTTTTACCATCACGGTCACATAATACGTTGCGCAGATTTTTTTAAAAAACGTTTTTCTGAGCGGCTAGAAGAGATTTTGATAATGTTTTACTGCAAACAATGCAAGTGTATTCACAAAGTTCATCTGTTGAAAATATACGATCTCTCAATATAGGAATAAAAAATTTTATAGAAGAATCAAAACTGTCATTATTTATTTATTTATTTTCGTATTAAAGGGCATCATTGTGAACAATCCTAACAAAGAAAAAATAAGTAAAAAATTCGCAGAACCTCTTGGTTATCTTTCATGTCAAACATAAAACAAATATTATCAAAGTTGTCTGACTTATTAATTTTTCAGATATTCGTAAAGGTTTATTTAATGTCAAATAATAATTTTATGAATATAGGTAGCGATTTCTTTTGTGCTGGCTTGTTCACAAAATGTTATTTCTATTTTTTATGGAATCTTTTCTTCCAAATCTTATATTATATTGATTGCTATTTAAATTTCAAAAAATGTCAATTATCATAGGCTGAATCACAAATAAGCTCTAACATATGTGAAGACTAACATACGAGTATATGCGAAATCTCATTAAAATAAAACTACCAGATCTTGTTGTTTATCAATTTTGGGTATATTTTGGAGTTATGAGATTTTTCATACGAGTATATCAGGATATGCGACCAAGATAACAATTGTATTTCTTATTTTGAAAAGTAAAAATTTAATTGCTAGTTGTTATTTTTCCCAACCGCTTTTGAAATATTACAATCAGCACACGTAAAAATCTTTCTTTAAATTTTGAGGTAATCAGAAAACCGAAGAATAGTGGATTATTTTATGAAAATACAATATCTATATTATTTATGAAAATAAGAAAAAAGACAGGTCCATGATTTAATTCATAGGGAGCTCCTGAGTTACAGGTGAAAGATTTTTTGTTTAATTTTTTTTTTAAGACGACCTCCGTGGCCTGGTGGTAAGACACTTGTCTGCCGATCCGGAGGTTGCGGGTTCGATCCCCGCTGGAACCCAGATTTTTTTTAAACAGAAATTCCAGTCTGGTTAACACTTAGGGATTATAAAAACAGCTTTCTGGTTGGTTGGAAGAGATTGCCACATGGCAATAAACTCGCCAGGTTAAAAAAAAAGATATTTTTTTTCCTTTGGTATTTCTTCATCTTTTGAAAAAGTATAAAATATAAAATTAGGGATACCTAAAGAACTTCACCAAAGTCATTGGTAAATAAGTTACGTATCCTATCTGGCCTGATTGGTTTGCTATTTTTGATCAACCTTATTTTGTTTGAGTATATCAAGTGTGACAATATCGACTACGTTCCTTTAGTATAAAAGTAAAAAGTAACTAACGCATGAAAAAGGGATCAAAGAGCCAGTTGTGTTTCCAATTTATTATCAAGTACACATGTTTCTAAACGACTATTTTCTCCAACCAATTAGATAAGAGTTACGAAGAACCATGTCGAATGCAGGATGACAGGTGACAACGTTTTTTCCAAAAATAAAGTGTTAACTTTAATAAACTTAAAGCAATAAAAAACAAATAAAAAATACTACAACGTGACACTGTTATTAAAGAAAGCTAAGTTAAATTTGTACGAAGTTTGGTCAAATTGGTTTTCACACTCCTACTAGAACTACAGGATACCTTTTATACCATAATTCTAATGTGTCAATAGCAATTCACTTTTGACAGTTGCTCGTTATAATTAATATTTTTAATAATGCAACAATTGGGTTACTTTATGTCTGTTTTGATAAAATTAATTTTTTAGTAAGATGTTGTTGAATAACAGAAGAGTCCTTCTCTAGCGTTTCTTCAATCTAAGATTTTAGGAAAGAACTAGGAAACAAGTTATTATATTTTAACCTAAGTTTCTTACATTATTTGTCCTATAATATCCCCTTAAAAGAAATTTTAACTTAAACATTTATATTTGAAATCTTGTATTGTTATTTGAATTAAATAATCAATTTTCGTCTCGTACTTTACTTAAATATATTTAAGCGTCGTATTTTGAAAGTCATATGTATACTTAATTATAATTTTCTTGGAAAATATTGATACGTTAGTTGTCTTTGGTCAATTTTCATGTTTTTGTGTTATTAAAAGGACAATTAAGTGACGTTTTTCTATAAAAATAAGGAAAAAATACAAAGTTTAGTTTTTATATTTAACATTAAGGTATGTTATAACCATGAATTTGAGCCTATCTCACCTCTGACACAGATTTTTTTCCTATTTATTTAAAACCTTAAAGAAGACTCAGCATGGTACATGACATCACGAGGAAGTAAAACAAACTTTTGATCTTTCAAATATTTTTTAATTTATCTTCCCACCTATAAAAATTAGGATCTCGTGGAGTATAAAGTTTGCGTTTACACTAACGTATATTCTACACTCACTTAACTAATATTTCCTTCACTTTATTGATATTTTTTTTACAAGTTGTGCGATGTAGGGGAAACAAAATATTGTATTTCGATAGTAAACAGTGAGCGATCTTATTCGTAAGGTAGAAAGAAAACAGGAAGAAGGAAAAGCTTTTTCCGGGCATACGTCAGAGGAGAATCTGATGGTTTTCCGCCCCTTTTCTAAGGGTAGGGAACAAACATATTTATAAGTTTATGAGACTTTTTTTCCAGAATTTTTATTTTGTGCTATGCACGTTGAATATGAGTATTAATTTGAACTTAAAAAACATTCACATTCAAGACAATTATTATCTGATACATTGCTCGGTTTATAAATTCATTCGGACAGTAGTTCTCAACATTGCCACAGGACATGCATTGCCAAAAACCTGAAACTTTTAAAACCACTAGAATAACCATGAAACTCGTTGTTCGTCACTTTTGTTAATTAGATGATTTTCGTTGGAAACCAAAATTAAAAAAAATCCTGTATGATTCTCACGTCAGGCATTTAAATAATGTTTCTGGTTGGTTAGAACATATTGCAGTAAACCTGCTATGTTTTACTATACACAACGAAAGCTCAATACAATATAATATCTGCATTCTTAGTGTGTAAATTTTAAAGAGCATGACTGGGGACAAAAATGTTTTCAGTCATACTCATCGAGCCTTCTTGTTAAAAAACCACTGGAGTAATCACGAAACTCACCGTTCGTCGCTGTACACGCTGGTAATATTACCGCACACTTTAAGTGCGTACCCTTTTTATTGTTTTGGGTACTATCGGGAATCAAACCTGACATCCCCAGGTAAAAGGTAACCGTTTCACCATCTAAGGAGATGGAGATTACTAGAATGAGTGAGGCTGACCACAGCTTAAGTGAAAAGGGACAAAGTTGTTAATCCAGCTACGGAAGGGGTTAGACATACATATATACGTACCATCATGGCAATTCCCTGCTGGGATAGACAGAAAGGATCTACATCCATCTACCTTATCTTATACAAGTATATCCTATCATTTCTCATACTTCTTATATTTCCTTCATTTAAAATATAACTTTCTTGATCCAATCGTACTTTCATTGGTCCGCTTCTACCATGCCTTCTTCTCACATTTGCATTGTTTATTTGTTTTGTTAGTTCATTAATTTGTTTGACGTGCTGAAACAATCTTTGTGTTTTTTATTCATCCTTATTAACACATTAATATATTTTAAATTCACATTCGTCACTTCATTCCGCATTCAGTCATACATTATCCTTCCATATATTATTCTAAGTGCACGCATTTCAACAGTATTCGGTTTTTCCATGTCCACGTTACACTCCCATGCATCAAAATTGATACTAAAATGTTCATGTAGAGTGTCATCTCAGCAGATTTTGATAGTTTTTGTTCGAATATACTATACACATATATATTTTAGTGCCCTATTAATTTTCCTTCCTTTCGCTACACGCTATTCAATATCCCCCATAACTCATCTATCATCTCATAAAATATCATCTTATTAACAGACACATAATTCTTCAACTTGCTGTACTATTTTATTGCACACCTATACATTTACTTTACTTTTTCTTTTACACCACTTTGACTTCGGATTTCACAACTTTTGTTCTTAGATATTTCTCTTTACATCTCTTATACAGTTGAC
The DNA here is from genome assembly GCA_949825065.1 of Odontocerum albicorne. Classification (NCBI taxonomy): domain Eukaryota; kingdom Metazoa; phylum Arthropoda; class Insecta; order Trichoptera; family Odontoceridae; genus Odontocerum; species Odontocerum albicorne. The sequence continues at coordinate 17,141,297 of OX463856.1, forward strand.
TGATCAAGCTATGTAATGCGTCCTTACTCTTTGCTCATAACACCATGTCATTAGCATACAGCAATCCACTTACATTCCCATTCTACATCTGAGTACAACCCTGAAAGGAGTATCTGAATGAAAGGAGCGCTATGATCCACTTTATTAAGAAATCTTTGTAACTTTATATGATATACGATTAGGTCACATGGAAATTTCCTAAGGCACGGAGATCGATAGCAAATAATTCATGTTTACTTTTAAAAAATACTACATTTTTTGCCTGACTAGTCCACCTACAGTATTAGCTGGGAGGACCAAGGTCTGAGTGAATGTGATGGAATACAAGTAGCCTGAACGAGTGGATTAGTTCTTGCTAAATAATTAGTTGTAAGAATTTTTATCGAGTTACAAGTAGTATTTAGGTGTTAAGTATTTCTAAGAATTCATATATTAGGATTATAAAAAAATAAAAGATACGTGTAGGAAAATAAGATTAAGTGAGTTCATAAATTACAATATATAAATAAGATTAGTTTAGTAATTAATTTGTATATAACATATGTTAGGTACCATATATCCTTGACAAATATTTATACCATATATTAATTTGTTTAATAAAATAAAACAACATGTTTTACTTAAATCCGACAATGAAGTAACATTCATATTCTGTCGTTCATTATTTTTGCGTGTTTAGTAATCTCAATTCTCCTTCATGTTTTCGCTTCTTATTTGTGAAGCGAAGGGTTCAGGTGCTTGATGGAACCTGGGTGGGCCTGCCTGGCAGCATTTTATTTAAGTATGCAAGTGTACTCCATCAAATTGGTTGCCACTCTGGTCAACATTTGTGCTGGCGCGTTTGCTTGTTAATGAGAGAGAATGGGGGTTAAACCCACACAGCTCAAATAACGTGACCAAATACTCCATACAAACATCACACACAGGTGACCTGACAATAGTAACGTAACTTTCTGAAGTAACTGACACAGCCAACTCACAAAAAATGAAAATACTCATTGCTCCAAATTAATCAAAGACCACAGTTCTCCACTTTACAAGTTTTGTTGAATTCATGACACAGAAAATGTTATTCTATATTTTGCTACGTTTTAAGTAATTTAAATGGTTTTTACCTTTTGTTCCACTTTTAACAACTTCTTTCTCTACATTTGGTCTTCATATCATACGCAGTATGATTTCTGCAACCGGGTCTCAGCATTGGGTGTCAAGTTATTTCAGTATCGCATTATTTTACTGATGTCGAAGAGCTTAAGTAATCGAATCAAGTTTTTGTAAATTTAACTCCCTGTTGTAATTTATTGTCGAACTTACAGCTCTGCTAGGTGAGTTTGTCCAGTGCTTTTAACGTACGAGTATATAGGTATAAACCTTTTAGCCTCGTCGACATCCATTTACCTCGTTATTTAGTTCCAGTTTCTCATATTTCTTACATTTCGTTAGGTTAAATTTATTTCTACAACCTCCTTCATTTATTTACTTAATCTACCTCCCTCGCTCCCCATTAATTTTAAACATATACACAGTAATCTCCCCTCCCCTTATCAACATGGGATACGTTCCAAGAGCCCCGGCGTTAAACCGGGGATGGTATCAAACCTCATACAGTAGACTCTCGATTATTCGGGGTGATAGGGATAACATTAATTGGAAAAAAACTCTCACATCAACGATTTCACCAACAACCCTTTTTATTTTTTTTTGTTATTATTTAAAATAAATGTTCAATAGCATGAAAAATCTTTTACGTTTAGACATGTTCACTAAGTTTTTTTTAAATATATTGTTAAAATAGCGGCGTGTAAAATATAACATATGAGAACACAAACTAATGAGAAATTGTCACCACGACTCGAAAACTTGCAGTAAAATATTCGCAGAAAAACTTTCGCCACGACTCGGAAAGTCTAGAATAAAATACATATTTAACACAGCTACGGTACCCGGCGGTAAGTAATACACATCGGGCTTGAGAAAGAGACTGTCGGACATAATCGGCTAATTTCGGGTTTGTAGAGCGTCGTCTTTGTCATTCATACACGTGTTCCGTCGCGAGACTGTTAGCGCATCGTGCGACGGAGACGACGCTCTACAAAGCCGAAGTTAGCCGACTATGGCCGAGAGTCTCTTTCTTATGCCCGATGTGTATTACTTACCGCCGGGTATTGTACGTGTATGTGACAAGAAAATACAAAATCGAATTTATAAAATACGAGTACGTGTAAACGATTAAAAATTATCAACACATTATGAATCAATTTCACCAGTTTATTTTCTTTTACACATATTTAATTTACATGTTTCGTTTTGTAGTACGTACAATGTAGTCAAATTAGTTTTTTTTATTTTCTATTTAATTTACACATGACAAGAAATCTATAAAATACAGTTAAGGAAAAAAACAACAGGTTATTTAATTTAGACACACGATTTTACTGGATCTCGGTTTATTGCCTTTCATTTGTAGTACCCCCAATAAACTAGGTTTTTACCTGTATCCCACTGAAAACATATAGCATGAAAAAAAATCGATAATTCTTTCCGGTTTTTGTTTAAATAAAAACCCGTTGCATATTCTCATCAACCTGACAAACAGTGACACTCAATTACATATTATGCATATATCACGTGAATCAAACCCCTCACACTTCATCACTCCAGACATACCAAAACGTTCATCCCACAATATATCGCACATAATCATAAAAAAAATAACACACTCTTGCTACAAGTCACTCCTCTTGCGAGCCCAAGTATTCAAACTCCTGTCACAAAAACAACCCCACTCCGATCGAAATGAAAAATATTTTTTATATTTTGAATTTTATAAGGTTGTTCCGAAAATAATATCCGATTTCAATTTTATTAAATATCACTTTGAACAATTTTTGCTAGGAACTATTTGTTAATTTTTGTTTTTTGTTTATTAGTTAGAAATCGGTTTTATGTATTTAACATATTAAGACAAGCATTCAATTTGCATAACTTAATTTTTCAGAATAAGACAGCATGAAGATGAATTGTCTGTATTTTTTTTTTGCATGAATTTAAACTTGAGCATTATGCATTTCAAACAACACGCAATATTGACTACACATGATATAAACACTACTGAACGAACAGTGCGGCGTTGGTTTGGAAAGTTTCGGAAAGGAGACGTAGGTCGTAAATAGGAAGACGGTCGAGGACGTTCTCTGTTGTTAACGACAAATTGGAAACTTTATTGGAAGAAAAACGGCACGGGATTAATGGCACAAGAATTGGATGATAGTGCTGCTGAAATTTCTTCACCTACTATTCTCACACGATCTATCGTCAACCAATTTTCACGTTTTCTAGCACCTCGATAACTATTTACGACAGCAAAAATCCAATTAACGAGAAACACCAGAAAATGTCTTTAAAGAATTCTTGGATTGGGTTTAATTCTACAGGCTTGTAGTTTATAAGCAAAAATGCATCGAGTCACATGGTGGTTACTTTGATTACTAAAGTTTATTAAGTCTAAAGTTATGTTTGAGTTTGATGGTTCGGCTATTATGTTTCGAAGTGTTATTAAAAAACGTGAATTGTTAAGTAGCCCGGTCAAGACGACCCCAAGTTATGGAGAGCTTATTGTTTACGTTTTTTCCGATACATATTCACTTATTTTTATTTTTTATTTATTTTACAAATGACAAGAAATATACATAATTTGCGAAAAAAACAACAGATAATTTAATTTGGACACACAATTTTAATGGAGAGCTTACTGTTTACGTTTTTTCCGATACATATTCACTTATTTTTATTTTTTATTTATTTTACAAATGACAAGAAATATACATAATTTGCGAAAAAAACAACACATAATTTAATTTGGACACACAATTTTAATGGAGAGCTTACTGTTTACGTTTTTTCCGATACATATTCACTTATTTTTATTTTTTATTTATTTTACAAATGACAAGAAATATACATAATTTGCGAAAAAAACAACAGATAATTTAATTTGGACACACAATTTTAATGGAGAGCTTACTGTTTACGTTTTTTTTCGATACATATTCACTTATTTTTATTTTTTATTTATTTTACAAATGACAAGAAATATACATAATTTGCAAAAAAAAAACAACAGATAATTTAAAATGAACACACAATTTTAATGGATCTGGGTTTGCTGCCTTTCATTTGTCATATTCCCAGTAAACTAGGCTTTTGCCTGTATCTCACTGAGAACATATAGCATGATGATTATTATAATTATTTAATTTATAAATTAGGTACAGTAATAGATAAACTATAATAATTTGCTGTAAAAAGTTATGTGAAATTGGTATTTTTTTCTCTCTCAAAATATTTTTATCTGCTGAACTCACCTTTCTTCTTCCTGCGTTTATATTATAGATCAGGGCTGGCCAACCTTTTTGGGCCGCATGCTAAAACCGGTATAGTTATATCAAAATTTGAATGCCCAAAAACTAGGTAACGTATTTCAATTTGTCCTTACAAAGCGCTGTGTTGTATTTTTTCGCGACCATATTATTATCATTCCAAAAGCACTATGTCGAGTATACCCTCGGCTTATTAATAGGCTACTATGAGGCTCCATTAAAATATATTTTAGGTATACTCGATTTAACTAACCCTTAATCATAGAGGAAAAAATGTGACACCACCGGTAATCGAACCTGTGACCCTAGGTTCGTGAGCTAAACGACTTAACCACTGAACGGTGACGCCCGACAAATTCTCATATTGATTTTTTGAATTAAATTTAAATGCAAATCATATTCTTTGAGTGTTAGTACCTAAATTAATAAATATAAGTTTTATTTTGGATACTTAATACACGTTGAAAATAAATATGTACCGATGTAATGTTTTCTTTTTTATTTTTGTCTATATATTATGATATATGATATTATATTCCTCTCACTGTAGGTAACATTTAAATAAGATTTTTGTATTTTGATAAAATTCAGGAGTCCGACAAGGTTGTATTTTTTCACCTATGTTATTCAATCTGTACTCTGATATAGTTTTTAAGGAAGCACTATATAACTTGAATCTGGGGGTCAAAGTGAATGGTGTATGCGTCAATAACATCAGGTACGCAGATGATACAGTTGTTCTTGCAGACAGTATTGACGACTTTTAAACGCTTATAGATAGAATTAATGAAGCCGGTGTGATGCGCTTTTAAATGCGTTAAATGCGCTTTTTAATATTTTTCTCTATTTTACCATCTCTCGAAAACATGATTCCTTTCTAGGAAAAACTACAATTTGTTCTGTTGTGATTTATTTTTAATGTTGCTTAATTTAAAACTGAAATTACTAAATAACTAACTGATTTCCAATTAAAGTAGTACCAATCTAATTAAACTTAACAAGGCATGATGAATACACTATATGGAGAAAGTTAGAAATTCGGTGAAATAGCGATGGGATTTGTAAATAAAAGGCACGGATATTACCCATCAATAAAGATAATTGAGAAATAAAACCAATAATCACTATAGAAGGCTGTATAAATAGAATAAAAGGAAATTAATGTCTATAATAAGGAGAAAAAAGGATTTGTACTAACACCTAATCATCGTTGGGAAGAAAATAAATAAATGGTAAGTAATTTTTTACTGTCTTATACTTTTGTTGTAAACAGTACACCCTGATAGATTTATTTTCATGCGGTAATATCTTCTAACCGAGCAGACAGATATTGAAAATAAATTGTTACACTGTTAAGGTATTTGGGTACTAACGGGAATCGAATTATCAATCTTTGGGTTTGAAACAGACGTCTTAGCGTCTAAGTCACGAAGTACGTGAAATTCTTCGAAAGTATTTCATTGCTTTAATAATATAATGACGACATCCGTGGTATTGTTGGTAAAGTGCTGGTCTAGCAATTGAGGATTTTGAGTTCGATTTCCAACGGTACCAAAAAAGTGTGTCTGTCTGGTTATAGAATTTATCTAGCAAACAATACTTGCATGCGCTAGACGTATTCGAGTGTTATTACATGTCTACGTACAATAGTATTTTCAAAACATGCTAAGGTAAAATGTGTGCTACTTGCCTACTCCAGAGGTTTTTAACTCAAAAACTCGATTACAAAGGCTGATAACTATAACGTCTCTCAGCCTTGCTCTTTAACACATCTAGGTCGTCAGCTATATTAACCTTTCTCGCGCTGAGAAGAATAAGTAGGGTTACGATGTATGGCATACTTCCGAATAAAATGATCGATGATGAATGTAAACTTAAGGACTGATGTATTTAGCAAGATGGTAGTGGACACTCCTAGATGGTTTGAACATGTTAAACAGATAAGAAAAATACTTCTGACAAAAAAATCTTTATGAATGTGATTGTTGTAGAAAAACTTGATGCACGAATGGTTTAAACAAGGGAATTTTATTTTGAAAGAATAAAATATTAGAAAAGTAGAAGGATTAATATAGTATGGGGGAAACGTGTATCGATTGATAAAAATTACATTCTGTCTTTTCTGAATACCTCGATAGGAAAATCATCTTACGGTTTGTATTTATGATATTATGTCAAATAAGTTATCAATGAAATATAATACAATATAAACTCGTTTGTGTAGAAAACATTTTTTTTTATCATTAAATTCATTCGAATTTTTAGTCGTTTTTACAGGGTCTTTCAATAAGGACGCTCAATTTTTAAATGTAAATAAAACAAATTGTGTGTGAGATATTCATGAAAAACAATTATTTGAAAGAATATTTTTTGGCGTTAAGTATGGAATATAACGTCGTTCAAGTGTTCGCCGCGGCTTTGCTTGGTGGCACGTATTCGGGGGGTCCAATTTTCGATGACTATCGCATAAATCTGGCTGGATTCGCTGGATGGCGTTCGTTATGTTGGCTTTGAGGGCATCAATTGTTTGCGGTTTATACACATAGATCTGCGATTTAAGATAGCCCCAAAGCGAGAAGTCCAAAGGCGTGAAATCGCACGATCTCGGTGGCCAGTTCACGTTGCTGCCGCGCGAGATAACCATGCCTTCAAATCGCTCATGTAGAATATCCATCGTGGCGTGCGCTGTGTGGCACGTAGCGCCGTCCTGTTGAAACCACATATCATCGGTATCCATATCATCCAGTTTAGGCCCCAAGAAGTGACTTATCATCGATCTGTAGCGCTCGCTGTTGACGGTTATGGCAATGCCAGTTTCGTTTTGGAAGAAGTACGGACCGATGATTCCGACAGACCGAAATCCGCACCAAACAGTGACTTTCTTGGGATGCATTTGGTGCTGGTGTATATTGTGTGGATTGGTATCGTCTCAAATCCAACAATTTTGCTTGTTCACACATCCATTCATCCAAAAATGGGCCTCGTCGCTAAAGATGATTTTGGGTCAACTTCCAACTGCTCCAGAGCCCAATCAGCGAACACATGGCGTTGTTTATGGTCATTTACCTTAAGTTCCTGGGTCATTTAGATTTTATACGACGCTTCTGATTCTTACGACGAATCCTGACGCAAAACTTGCCAAGTTGAAGTCGCAGAAAGGCAAAGTTCTTGTGAACGACGAGAAATGGACTGCCTCGGGTTTTCCCGTACACTCTCACGTACAGCAGCGATGTTTTCAGCAGGCCTTTGCGTTTCGGTGACGTACGGGTGTTGGCTGATTATTTATTGAACCGGTTGACCCGAATTTGGTCACCAAACGTCGAATAGTCGACTCGGCAGGATGGTTGCGGCGAGGATAAAAATCACGTAATGCACGGAACATTTCACGAACGGAGCACTGATTTTGAAAATAAAATTTGATAATTAGCACACGTTGTTCAACGCTATTACCTTCCATAAAAATTTGCCATACACTATTAAACAATTCACAACAGATTTGACAGGTATTGCTTAAAGAACATGGCCGCTATAACCTAACAAATTTGGAGCTTCCCTATTGAAAACCCCCGTATAATGCTTTTAATAGTGTATTTTTATTTCAAAATAGTTAAGGGTTAAGTTTCTTCTTTAGAGAAAAATCACTTATTTCATTAATTAGAAAACAAACTCGTACAATAAAGTAGTTATCTTCCTGAATCCTTGTTAACAGGGGCAAAGTCAATGTTGTCTTCCAGTCATGCTCATTAAAATGTCCGCATCACAAATTTGGACATATAAATGAGTACTTAACTAATGAATCCGTGACCATATGTGTTACATAGATCAATAATTTTCATTAAGTATTATGTGGAAACATTGTAAAATTGTTAATCGTTGCATTAATATTATTGTATTGTAATAAAACGTCCCTTTGCGTGGTCCTTGCATTATCACTACATACGGTGAGACGGCCCCTGCGCACGATAAACGCGTGACTAGCGTTAAATTGGCGCAGAATGACGGCAAAAGCGGTCCGATCGAGGTGATTGCGATGGACTAAACATAAGGGACGCAAAATGAGCAAATATATTATCGTCTGACTACGGTCTATAGCCCACAGTCCCTCAGACGGTAGTGAAGTAAAGTAAATTGAGCTTGGAAAGCTCATGAAGTCTCGCACCACCGTCACTTTGTGCCCTCTTCACGGTCTCTATTGCGTCATCCCCTCCTCTAAACCGTCTTCATCATCGTCGCCATATTGAAAGCCCTCCTGCGGGGTGGAAGGCGGGGCCGCGCCCACCCGCAAGGATGAGGCGGGGCCTCCTCCGGCCTGCGGGGTGCAGCGGACTAGCGGGATGACGCTTGCCCAAAACGGCACCACCAGGGCCGCTGACATAATCGTTCGAACACCTTTGGAGATAGTCACCGTGCCTAACTATGGTTGATACAAATGTAAAACAATGACTCATTGAGCGTAAAAAATCCTGATAAATTCATACACAAAATACTTAATATAAGTATACGCAGATAAATAACACAATCATACATATGACACAACAGTGGAAAAGGTATTCCCTCAAATCACTGACACGAAGACCTACTGCGCAATAAAAAATTGCACAAGTATTAAAAACTGTTTAAAAATAAAAGAACGCGTATCTATCTATTATAGTCTGAAAAGTCATATTGTGTTTTTATTTCTACAAAGTTCTACCAGTTAACAAGGAATCTCTCTTCACTCAACTCTTCAGCGAGGCTCATTGAAGTCACTCCAAGGATTGAGCGGCAACCACCATTTCTTCTACAATATTTGTGCCGGTGCTTGCGGGTTCGATTCCCATTGTAAAACCCATAATTTTATAAAGATATCGAGTCTGGCTTTCAACAAAGATCCCTTTAAGATCTTTAAGGTTGATCGGTCGATATTTCCACATGACAATAAGTCTTCCAGGTTTTATTATTTCCAACAAAAATGTGATACAATTTAGTTCAATGTGCGCAAAATTATTTTAAGTAAAAACCAAAGATGTCGCATTAATTTGATTCGATAAATCGAGTGTGTTAAATTTCACAGTAAATTAATTTAACATACATTTCGTTTAACCCTAAATTGACACGTCGCTGTATGACACATTGGTTTAATGCAGTATTTATCAAATATGTATCGAATATGGACTGGTTAATAAGATGATGGATCGCTCCCTATGCTAAGAAGTGTGTTATACAAAACAGAAAATGGAGAGAGAAAACTCAGATTAATAACGTTGAAGGCAACTGACATCTGTAAAGTATACAGTATTTTCAAAGCACACAAATCGATAACATTTAGAAAATTGCCGTTATTTTTTTTAGGGTTAGGAATAAAGTATTTCAATTCTCAAAAATCTTATTATTTTTGTTACATAAGCACAAATCATCACAATATGTTCCTTTTGAGGTAAGCAAAGATAGTTCATCTCCACGATATTCTATCGATAAACACAGCTCTCGCCTCGCCATCTCGTATTTCGTCATAAATGCTCTCCTCTTTCACATATTTCGTATACTTTTCAACGAACATTTTAAACAGCGTTTAATTATGATCAAATTTACTTTGTTTATTCCACTAATACGATATTATGATCGTGACTCAAGTTTCGAGATCTTTGTCAGGCAAACAAAATGACTGATTGTCATTCCCTTTCGTTAGTTCTGAGGTAGTTCAAAATACCAATTCTGGACCTACACACCCTTTCAGGGGACATTTGATGATTCGTTGCTAAGAGCTCTTTTATTTTTATGTTGTCTCAAAAACTTCCACCCCTTTAACCACAGTGCGTCTCCAGTGGTCGCGCTCTTGTGGCGCTGTAACTCAGCTCTGGTTATGTACACGTCTAAAACCCAGGGATGATGCTGACTTGTATGGATCTTGTATGGAGGTTCTTGTTCAGATAAGGAATAGAAGTTACTGCAACCAAGTTGGCCAGGAGACAACATTGTATTCGGCTCCATTCATCAATGAACACTAAACAAAACACTAAAGTACATCTAAAGCTAAAAATGTTAATATCACATATCGGAAGATCTAGAAAAGTGTCTTTGTAGTTTTTCTTCCCTTGGTAAGTTTTCTAATATTTTCTTACCAAATATGTTTTTCTAAACGCTTTTCTAAAGAAAGTATAAAAAGTCGGAGAAATTGTAGTTGTATGGATGTGGAAGAGGTGAATTATGTGTATCGAGATAAGAAATCTAACGTTCTGTCCTATTTACCTACCCCAATAAGAAAACTGCGTAATGGTACGTATGTATGTATGTATATAATTAATGTTAAAGTCAAAAACGAACTTTTAATTTACAAGTATTGTTTAAGAATCATCGGAGATTAAATTTGCTTTGACCTTTAATCAAAATATAGAAACTGCCTCGTGTGTAAATATACCCTATCAATAAATTTGAATAAAATAAAAATATAATTCGAATCAACCTTTGTAAATGTATTGTTATTTGATCAAATATTTTTCTTGCTTTCCATTCAGTTCAAACAAGCGGTAGGTTTACAAAATACGATAAAAATTATAAATTCAACTCGAAAATATTTACAGAGTATAAACATTAAAAAAATATTATAAACGACATACATACAACATCCGTGGCCCACTTGGTATGACGCTTATCCTCACATCAGGAAGTAGCGGGTTAATTTCCAGTTAGTACCCTATTTTTTTTTAAGTGTGGTTTCCCTTCAACACTCTTTTACATCTTAGTAATATATTATATTATATAACACTTAAGTTGAACACAGTATAACCTAGTTGATTTGTTGCAATGTGACATTCTTTTTCAAAGAACCAGAAATGTGTTTAAGAGGTTTTGAAATGAAAGTGAGACTGGAAACATTTTTAAAAACAAAATGGGTTTCAACGGAAATCTAGCCCGTGTTCCCCGGGATGTAACATGGAGTTAGGAGAATTTTCAGGAAATTAACATAAAAAATGTATCATATAATTTTAAGTTTTAGACATAAAAAATGAAGTATCTGCGACGTATAACTGGTAAAACGGTTATAAACAGAATAAGAAATTACTTCCATGATGAAGTTAGTAAGACGACTTTCTTCCAGCCCAGAGGTTGCAGGTTCGATTCCTGTTGGTATCATATTTCAAAAAGGATTCCAATGTGGTTTTTACTTCAGACTGTTAAACCCTTCCTTCGCTGTGATGTGTAACTAGTACACATTGTTTCTAAAAACTTGAATATCTCTATAAATATAATAAATACTGGGTTCAGATTTTAGTTGTTCTCCCGTAATACATTTACGCATTGAATGAAAAAAAGAATATAAATAATAAATTAGCACTTATCGGCCACATCACAGATATTTTGTGAAAATCGGGAATAAATTCACCAATACAATCAATCGTGTGCCAGTGTTTGACGAACGTAGGTATATTCATTCGAAAAAACCGCCATGGGTGAGGAAGCGACGCTATTCACGTCTCACTCTCACTCTACTTCGGTATATGGGAACTCAAGAAATAGAATCTCAATTCGCTCGCTTCTCTCACTTCAGTAGCTTTAGTGCATCTATTTGAGGTGGTCGCTTTGCCCGTTTCGTGAACGTCGGCTGATGTTTTTTTCTCTTCATGTTTTCAGCAATTAAATTTCAATTATTATTACTTTTGACTTTAAATTCAATTAATTTAAGCGATTGGCTATGAATATTCTCATGTTTTCGATTTAAAATCGCTCATTTTTACATGTGTATTGAATACACAGCATCGGAACGTGCAGATTTTTGCAGAAGGGAAAGGTTAAACCTCCTTCTATTGTGTTAGAGGGGGTTACCTCACGGTATTCAATCTGACTTGTTGAACTGTACTAAATAATACAGAAATAATACACTTTATTTTACACATTTTCCTTTGCAATTTATTCCACGCGACTGTGGAATAAACTAACAAAAAATATTAAATTTTCCCCGTAAATAACGTTCAAGAATGAATTGAAAAAGATACAACATTACTCAGAATACACTTTCATCCCATTACTCAGAATACACTTTCATCCTAATGTTTGTAAGTCTCCCTTCTCCATTCTTGAATGAATTAATTTACTCTAGTCCTTCCATTTTGGTTCCGATATTACGAGTACAATAGTATTTTTTTTACTCAAATTTGAATAAATATTTTTATTCAAAACCTATCATTGATTTATACTTGATATATTTAGGGTAATTTGTTTTTTAAATAGGCAATCCATCCAAACAAGGATAATTTGTGCCACAAAATTAGAGTCATTTTGTAATTATATGAGTCAAAATATTAAAACAATTTTTTTTAATAACAATTCTAGATAACTTAAAGTTTCAACTAACTAAGCTTAAAAAAATAAACAAGCTATCTATATTGTAATTTATTTTTATCAAACACTGTTTACTCCACTTTTTTTGTGACGGTATAACCCTACCGGTTTCAAGGCTTTCACCTCATCTTCAGGGGAGTGCAAACAAGACTGAAGATGAGGTGAAAGCCTTGAAACCGGTAGGGTTATACCGTCACAAAAAAGTGGAATAAACAGTGTTTGATAAAAATAAATTACAATGTCTTTAAACCTCCTCAACGTTAATGCCTTAACTATAAACAACAATCTATCTATAAACGGAAAAGTTTCACGAAGAAATAAGAAAAGCAACATTCATTGGACGTGGTAAAGATATGGCGTTTCGTAAACCAAATCTGTCTTGTAAAGGACAACCGAAAAAACATGGCCTATAGTTTCATCATCCAGATTGCACTTCCAGTCAGGATTCTCCACAATGCCTATTCTGTAAAGGTGACTAGCCACCACGCAGTGGCCCGTCCGCAAATGACACATTGCAGACATTATTATTACATTAAACCTTGGTTTCAAAGGGATGTTGTTTTTTTTATGCATCTTATTTTGTGATACATATGAATCACAAATAGTTAGCTCCTTTCAGAAGATGTTGATTCATTTTATTTTGTTTTTTAATGTCTAATGTGATTTGATTAGGACATTTAACTGTTGTTTGTTTTCTTCAATTAACTTAGTTGCCAAATAAATGTTACTAACACGAGTCAAAAAAAAGTACGGTGAGACCAGGTTAAAAAATGTTCAACACTACTATGATCAGTTCTGTAACTCAGGATAAGTCTTGAGTGCTTGTAGAAAATCTGTATAGACTGTGGATCGGCAGTTATTTTTACTTGTCAACAACTCAAACTCTTCCCCGATTCATCACCCTTTGAAGACGAAATAACCTTCCCCCACACACATTTATCAGAATTTCAGACTGATCTTTCTTTGACGACACGTATAACCACTGATTTTAACTTTAATTGCAAGCTTTTGAGATTATCTGCCAATTTGCCTACGCTTGTATTTATTTCCGTACGTGTCTTCTACATTATGTGTTTGACGTGATTTAATAAGACAAACTTATCAATTAGCAAATCCTTAATCAAATAGATATATCGTCAACTATAGGGCTCCTTAACCCTGGATTAAAACAATTGTCAAATTACAACCTTAAATTCACAGTTTTCATACACCGGTATACTCGTATATTGCCATGTCACAAACACCTCCCCTCTCTACGAGTTTCTCCAATTTACCTATCACAGTTAGATGAGAGCTACCATCGTGACCACATCTTTTTAAATTGCGTACTTATAATACCGCAGATGTAAAAAATATGATAAATTAGTTATAATAATTTGATAAAACGCTAATTGAGAGCACCTCACAGTCGTTGACAGTAATTCAATTATCCGTGCTAGCGAGGGGTTTATTTTTCAAGAATCCCTCCCCCCGTTAACATACACTTATATATCGAGGTGATAGGAGGGAAACCAAATAATCGAATTGATTTTTTTTGCCCTGTCCATCTAACTAGGGAGAAATAACTGTTCTAAGGCAGACAATAATTATAAAGGGTTCTAAATATTGATACCAAAATGTAGTTCATTCTTCACGTTATTGTGATAGAATATATTTATTTCATCTATTTTTAAGTAATTTAATACAAATAAAGTATTAATTGCTTATTTTGTTTTTAAAAAAATAAATAAAACGCTTTTTTTATTTTGTATTCATATCTGTTTCATTTGAGCTCAATACCGGTTTCAAAGAACCCCGTCTTACCTCGTTTTTGAAGATGAACTTAATTATGTCTAAAAAAAATTGTAATAGGTACAGGAAAGGGTGAGGAGTGTTGTGGGTAATAAGGGTACAAGACATAACAGTGTTTTTATTAATGTGACCATATGGAGCAAAGAGTATTATTGTAAACTCAGCATTACTTTTTATGCATGTGACCATTTGAAGTCAATAACATTAAACAAGACGCAGCAGTGTTTTCATGAATGTGACCATTTGAGGGGAAGAGTATCATACAGGGCGTAGCAGTGTTTTCTTTAATGTGACCATTTAAAACGAAGAGTATTATACAAAATGCAGCAGTGTTTTTTTTAATGTGATCATTTTAGGTGAAGAGTATCATACAAGACGCATTAGTGTTTTCATAAATGTGACCTTTTGAAGCGAAGAGTATTTATTGTACAAGACGAAATAATGTTTTCATTAATGTGACCATTTGAGGTGATGAGTATTATATAAGACGCATTAGTGTTTTCATGAATGTGACCATTTGAAGCGAAGAGTACTGTACAAGACGAAACAATATTTTCATGAATGTGACCATTTGAGATAAAGAGTGTTGTACAAGAAGCAGCAATGTTGTTATGAATACGAGTATGACCATTTGATTAATGCCCATGTTCCCGCACAATGACTCTATGCGACACATAAATCATTCAGCAGAATGAACTCTTTTTATATTTTTATTCCGACGTTATATTTATGAATGTCCGGCAGGCACAGGCCCCAAACAAGATACTATATATCTGTTGTTCCGGTGTATATTTGCAAGTTCTTAAATCATAAAATTACATATTCACCCTATATTCTATTCATGCTAGTGAATTGCAAAAAAATATTATAAAAACGTGAAAACAGTTTCTGCCATAAAAAATATTTAGTCTTCCGTAGCCTAGTTGGTAAGATGTCTGTCTTCTTATCTGGAGGTTGCGGGTTCGATTCTCGTCGGATTTTATAACAGGAATACAGAATGGGTTCACAGACTTATCTGTAAAGGTTAAAGTTAAGCGTTAAAACTGTATGCGATGAAAGTATTCTACAAATAATCTAAGGAAGGTTTTATCTTTTATAATTAAATTAATTTTATTATATTACAGTCCTTCGAAAGTTCGTATGGACCCCTCAAATTGTTGAACCCCTCAAATTGTTCATGTTGAAAAGCGGAAGTAATAGACTTTCCGCGATCGTACGTGTTTCTAATCCTACCCCATGAAGACAGGCAACAACGCTCGCGCAAGTTTAGTGTTTTTACCAGAAAAACCCTCTAATCAGACTGGAACGCTTTTTTGGGTATCATAGACAAAACATCATTTTCATAGTAAAAATAGTGTACTATACACAATATTCATGGTCACCCACGTTTTATATAAAACGGGCTATCAGAGTGACGTTGGCGACACTGTCTGTGATGTACATTTCAGTTTTCAACCATTTTGGATAGGCGGTTTGTGTTTGACAGGCAAGTATTTACAACGCATTTTGGCACATTTGCGGAATTTTCATTTTAGATATGACTGAACAAATTTTTTTTTTCAGTTTTTGGCACTCCCCTACTAATTCGTGAATTTTTGGCCAAAACCAACACTGTTCTGATGCCGCAGCCACCGTATTCACCGTATTAAAAAAAAACGATAAGAAAAGTGTATTTTATCTGATTAGGACTTCTGTGAAGGGGATAATATTAATATTAATCTATTAATCTATATAAATGAAAATATAAATGTTCGTTAATTGAAAATCTCTAATCTCCGAAAGTTCTTCACCGATTGCTTTGAAATTTTGACAAAAGGTTGCATTTGTATAAGCATGTTTATGTATTTTTTTTTTATATACGGTTGTATATAAAAAGTATATAAAACAGATGAAATAACGGGAGCGCCCTCTGCTGCGACACACGCAAACTAAACAATTATCATTGACAGTTATATCACATTGCATTTTCGACGTTTCGGAATTAATATTAAATATTAAATAATTAAATACTCAATAATAAATATATTAAATATCTGTATAAATAAAAATGTAAATGTTGGTTAATTAAAAATCTCCAATCTCCGAAAGTTCTTCACCGATTGCTTTGAAATTTTGACGAAAGGTTGCATTCGTATACAAGCATGTTTACATTTTTTTTTATATACTGTTGTATATAAAAAAGTATATAAAACAGACGAAATAATGGGAGCGTCTCCTGCAGCGACGCACGCAAACTAAACAATTCTCATTGACAGTTATGTCACATTGCATTTTCGACGTTTCGGAATTAATATTAAATAATTGAATACTAAATAATAAATATCAAATATCTATATAAATAAAAATGTAAATGTTGGTTAATTAAAAATCTCCAATCTCCGAAAGTTTTTCATGGATTGCTTTGAAATTTTGACAGTTTCGTTTTGATTTCGAATATTAAATAATAAATATTAAATTATTAAATAATTAAATATTAAATAATACATATTAAATAATAAATGTAAAAAATTATATAAAACAGACGAAATAATGGGAGCGCCCCTGTTGAACGTGACGGCAACATACGCAATATAGATTTCAATTTATTTTCATTTTGATATTAAATAATTAAATATTAAATAATTAAATATTAATAATAAATATTAAATAGTTAAATAATAAACATTAAATTTTCAAGTACGTCGTGTTGAAAAACAAGCGCCATCTGTTGGGATGTAAAAACACTCGCTATATTAAATAATTTATGCGTCATTTCGTAACGTGTGCGTCGTTGACGTCTAGCTCTAAAGAATATCTGTTTCACTTAGTTTTTTTAACTGGTTTTTTTATTTTTCATCGCAATTAGTGGTGAAATTGAATTGTGTTGATTGATTTTCATTTGAATTCAAATCATATCGTGAAATTGACTTTTGAAGTGACGCGGTCATGTGCTTCAGCGAGACGACGTGATGTTGGTATGTAAACTTTTGACAAACGCCACATTTGATGTAACGAACTGCCACATTTTTCTAATTTGTAACAAGATATATTAATTTGTCATTATTGTTGGTTTTTTGTAATGTATTAACCTAAATAACTTGCTATTTATTAGAATCGAACCTTATATTAAAGTCGATAAAATAATTAAAATAACTGAACGTCGTTACAAGGCATTGTTTGCAATCATATTGACCGCCTGCTCTCCTTCATATGCAATAGAGTTATGGGAGAAATATAAATCGCACTTAGCTGAAGATATTTTCCGTCGAATACGCGAAGAAAATTCAAATATGAACATGGATTTCTCAGCAAAAATTTACAATGAAGCCATGATAATGATTGAAGGTTGTGCTTAGAAATCGCAAACCAAGTTCTCAATATGTTTCTGTTATAACTTTCTTTCTTCTTTTTCAGTGCAATCGATCTGCTTTAGTTCATCAAAATAATGCCTCGCAGAAGATCAAACTTAGGTCGTCGTACTCGCGGAGCGGAAGTAATGCGACGAGTAATTGTAAATCAAACTGAAGAAGAACGGGCATCAACGAACGAGCGAAACAGACAAAGAATGGCTCAAATGCGTGCCGAGGAAGCAGCAGAGTGGCGTGCAGCCAGACTTGAGGATGCACGGTTGTGATCACGGTGATCGCGTTATGTAGATTCAGATCTGTTTCGTTCTCAACAGAATGAACGCGGCAGGCTGAGAGTGGCTGAAAGAAGTCAAAAATATTGTATATGCACAAGCATTGTGAAATTAAACATATTTGAAACGTGTGCTTTACCTTTTCTTTCTTTTCCATTTAATCAATCTGAGCCACAGCAATGCGTGGTCGGGTACAGCTAGTGGTTAAATAAAATCTTTGTGAGAAAAAAAAATGTCGTTATTTTTTTAATCAAACCTCGTAAGTCAGTTTCCGAATTGTGTGACGAGCAGTTATCTGTTCAGTGCAGTACACATACAACCTAAAAAATAATGCGTATTCGGTCCCTACGGATTAGCTACAAAGGATCTTATAACTATTCTAATTAGACTGAGGTTTTCACATGAGTTTTTATTTATATTACCAACATTGTTCGTTTATTTTAACTTCCATACTAAAATTGGAATATATTCCATCTAAAGTTGGAATATACCTTGGAATATATTTTGGTTGTATATGAATTGTAATTTAAGTTATAAAACATAAATTTTTCACGGAAAATTGAAAGGCTTTTTTTATTCAGTTATACCACCCGAGTGAATCTAAGGCGATATATACTCTAAATATATAAATAAACCTTAAAAAAATGTACAATACACATTTGACTTTTATAGAGTTAAAACCATAGCGGAACCAAAGAAAAAATGTCGACAAAATAATATCAAATATTTGAAATATAGCATTATTCAGTTGTCCACAAACAAAATATTACCATTGTGCCTGTTTTGCCCGAACACATCAATGAATCCACGAAATCTACAAAATTACAAATACACTCGAAAGAGTTAATGCTGATAAAAATATATAGCTTTAACTTATTTATTTACAAGCACTAAAATATCAATTTTTGAAACGATGAAAGTTGACAGGTAAATTTTCAATCGTATTCCCACAAGACAATGTCTTACGTTTCCTTATTTATCGCTTTATCGGGATAACTACATATAGTATTGTTGTTGAAAAACTGATCCTACCACCTGTTTATAACATAAGATACTCGTACTTACTTCATACTGTATTATATGTTTGTAACATATATACAAGCCAGCATCTTAAATAATCAAGAAAATTCCTTTGAGCAATAAAATGCAACAACGAATTAAATAAATGGCCCAGGATATATACTATAAGTCGTATTATTTGATGTTTCAAATTATGTGATGTCGTATTATGTGATGTTTTAAATTACGTGATGTTTTAAATTACGTGATGTCGTATTATGTAATGTTTTTCATTACGCTGGTGGTGAATCGGGGGTTGTGTGTGTGTTTGTGGCTTTATTTTGATAGTTGGACTCGTACGTATCTGTTTTTCTCTTTTTTCGTGACAGTTAATCTGAGGTGGTATTTGTGGTCTAACTTTTTTTTTCTGCCATTTATTAATTTTCTTTTTTTCTGTTAATCTATATGTTCAAGGTTGTGTGATGAAAAATATGTTGTGTCCTCGCGACCGGGCTCGCCCTAAATTGGTGAAGTGTATTTTATGTGATGAGCCCAGACCTTTTGATCGTTTCTCTCTTAAATGTATTATTTTGCTATATATCTTGAAATATACGTGTAATTTTGGAATTTATTTATATCGTACATACTATGTTGTTATGAATAAACCTTTATTTATTTATTATTAAAAACAAACCAGTTTTCCATACAATTCGATGAGTATACTTATCCACCAAATGAAGCGTGTCCTTTTGTATGTGTTACATTCATAAAAGAAGAAGAAAATTAGGAAGAATTATTATTTGCAACAAGCTGATAACTGACACTAAAGGAGAACTTATATTTTATGTATCACAAGTTTTTTTTCAAGAAAAAGAAATTCTCCTGAATAATATCGTATCAGTTACTGCCGACAGTGCTTCAGCGAAGGTAGTTGGGTATCGTGAGTTCATTTTTTAAAGTCGGTTTTGTGCGGTCACAAGTTTTTTGAGTAGAAATATTGCAAACGGTTAGAACGAAAAGATAGAAAGAACTGCAAATAGTTGACTGCACATAGGTTTTTAATGATGCTGTTAACAAATATAGCACAACGCCAATCTCCTCATCAGTTATATATTTTTAAACTTATTGATTTAATTGCTATTAATTACTCTAAATAGTTACCAATCTGGCGTGTTATGTACAATTTCAATTTTATCAATAGATTTAAAATTGCAGTTTCAAGTATTTTTTTCCAAGTCATTTTTTTGAATTGAAAAAAAATACACTCACAGCTACGAGAACGTCAATATTTTAGTGCAATTCAAAAATTTAAACCACATTTACACATGTAATTTTATTGTTAGTTGAGATAGAGATAGAGTTTTCCCGAAGAAAGCGCTTAAAAAATATCTTTGAAAAGGGTGGTTAGCCAAAAAAGTTTGGGAAACTCTGATTAGTAGTATTACGAATGGCAAATCAACATAGATGACGTAATTAAGAATATATTGAGTGCAACTTTCCGGCTCATCATGGGCCAGTGTTTTATAATCGCAATTTTAGACTGAAAAGCAAAAAAGTCTGTAACGCTTGATTCATACCATCTCTTATGAATAAATGTGAATCACGGGTTCCCTCTAGACGACATATTAGGTTACTCTGAAAAATATCAGTAGTGGCACCTCAGGCAAATAATAAAGATTCGATGGTATCATAGAATATCAAATGATGAAGTTTTGAGAAGAGCAAACTGCTATTTCATCGAGATTCTGGTGTCACGTGCTCGCTTGCGTTGGTCAGGACACGTGGTTCGCATGTATAAGTAGACTTCTAAGAAATATCATCTTCTCGAGCTTACAGAAGGCAGAAATATATACGGTGGGCAGCGTAAAATATATATGGAAATACTGCATGAGATGCTTAAAAACTTAAAAGCCTTCTATTATATTTATTTATTTTACACTTTTATTACAAATACAATCTGGCGGGCTTAATCCCAGAAGGCAATCTCTTCCTACCAACCAGACAAAAGTAAATAAAGCAAGTTACATGACTGCATAAATCATTCAAATAACTATCCGTCCCCACGAAATCCATAAACACTTACTATACGTGAGCATATACCCACGAATCCCACAAAGACGGACAATCACCCGAACATTATTTTTCATACAAAGTGAGATATCATCAATCAAAAGAAAAGGGAGGGATGGAGAAGAGGAAAGGAAAAATTGGGAATGAAATACTTTATATACTGACTAGAAATTATGAGTTTTTTCAGTCGTTTCTTAAAGCATGCCAAGGACGGAGCGAGTCTTATATTGGTTTGTAACTGATTCCAGAGTCTCACTGCATGGACAGTAAACAACGACTGAACTGAAAAGGTCAATAAGCAATTTCTGTTTGAGCGTAGCGCTAATCAATGATTGGAAAGACTTGAAAATTTTTCGGCGAGATAAGAGGGGGTTATATTATACTATACTCGTCACGGCTAATTTTGCTTTCAATTTAATTAAACTTTTTAAGTAATGGTTGTTAGTTATTTCGGCTTAACTACAATTTCTTATAACTGAACATATATTTTACTTTAAGCTTTGTATCTAATTGGTTTTTACATGTTTACATATAAGCTATATAAAATAAGTTAATAAAATTCTCCTTCCCACGAACAAAACACGAATATGAGTCAAGTTGTAAAAACATAGATAAATGTTTTCGTATAATGTTTAACATTTCAAAAATGGCTGCGAAAAGTTTTTGAAACCTCACGAGTGGATTTGTGAAAAGTTTTTTATTATTAAGATATGTTTTCCTCCAGGTGTCTATATTTACATCGGATCATTCAAATTAGGCATACTTTTACCCCAGGGTGTCACTTGAGATTCTGAAAACTTTCAGAATATTTTAGTACTGGTATTTCAAAAGGATTTTTCTATGGCTTTCTGTTTGCGTATTCAAACACATTTTCTCTCTTTAAGCGTCTAATTTTGTAAAATCTATTTTACACCTCGACTTATTTTCATGTTCGACATCAGTGATTAAACAATTTAAAATATTAATATGACAATCTCAGAGTTCTAGTTGCGGGTTCATTTATCAATTTTCTTTCAAAAATCGAATCGGATTTTTATTACAAGCTTCTTTAACACCATCACTTTATGTAAATTTTTTTTTATCAGTGAACAAGTGAGTTCGTTCAGTTCAAAAGTGAGTTCAAGTGCCCTCGATGATAGTTTAATATCTAAACGTCGCTATAAAAATTGTACTTTTATTAATAGTATAATCAAACTCACCAAATTGTACTGTTTACAACAAAAGTGTAAAAAGGCAATTGTCCACGTAATTGCATCATTTTTTTGTTTCAATGTATAACTATGGTCAAGATTTGGTGTAACTGGTCTTCAATGAAAATCAATAATAATTGAAAAGACAATCAATATACTCGTAGCGCCGTTGAGATAGCAGACTATCAAACAACATACATTTTAACAAAGCGTGTGAATGAGTGGAGGTAACGGCGCCATGTTAGCGAAACAGTATGGTGTGACTCAGTACGCATCTAACAGTGAAAGAAATATATTTGTGTCGCTTTTACTCGTTGAATAACAAGCATTTAAAATGTATACTTCAATTGATAATCCCGTCAGCTGCTAACTATGCTAAATAATAAGGTTTTCGTTAACCAGAATCTGTAAAATCGTTGAAATTCATCGTTGAATTTAATGAACAAATTATAATACAAAAAAGAACTTTTGATGAATAGTTTCATGATTCACCTAAGTGACCGTATCTTTAAGTCTCAGAGTTAAGTTTTTTATTATTTTGCTTTAACTCTTTAGTCAGAGTAATAGGTTTAATTAAAACTCTTTTTCTCTTTCTCTTCTAAAGTTATTTCAAGTGTTAAAAAGATACACTATAATTTAAATAAAAATTATAAATTCTTCTTCTTAAGTATGGTACCCTTCAAAATAGACAACATTGTAATTCGGACATTTAGGAGAACGTGGCTGGGAAGCAATATTGTCTTCGGCCTCTGCTTGGGGTTTAGAATTTGATCAATCGTTGCTAATCCTCGTAGTAGAAAATCTTTAATTGGAATAATAAATTTAATTGGAAAGCGAAGCTGTGCCGTGGGTTTTGTTTTTTATAAGGGAGTGAGCTGCCCCACACTAGTAAACTCACTGACCATACCGTGGTACTGAATCCGATGGTAGACCGAAGTGAGACGATCGGAGCACACCTACATTTTTTTCTCATTTTGAAAGAACAGTTATGACCGAATTCAAATGTATCCTTATACCCCCAAACACGAGGTGGAAAAAATTCTTGCGTAATTCGACGAAAGTAGCACAGCAAAGGGTTCGAACCGACGACATTTTACATGGAAGTCCAGTACGTTATTATACGGCCATCCACATTATAAACTTTTAGAACTACGGTTTAGGGCGTTGTTACAGGTCTCATTTGGATTTAGAACTATGGTTTTGGGAGTAAGCACGAGTCTCGCGGTTCGTTATTGCACGTATTAACAACACTATCGCACATGGTACAACAACTTTCGCACAACTACTTGACGTGTACAAGTATTATTACCCGACACTCTTTTTCTCAACTGGACTGTTGTATATATTTTGGGTTCTATTAGAAATCGAGTGCTTAATCTTTGGGTAGAAGAAGAAAAAAAACAAGTTTATAAATAGGTTCCATTTTTTTTCAACGTATAATCATAAGAAATAATTTTTAAAAATCACTAAGGATGAGAATGCAACTATTGGGTATTTCTATACTTAACATTATCTATCTATGAGTACATTAAATTGTCCACCAAATAATTAGTAATTTGGTGGAAATTTTAAAACATTATACGTTAGATGTTGTTAAGTTCAGAAGCGTCCTTCTCCAGCATTTTCTCAATCTAAGGACTTGACTGAGATACTTGTTATTCCATTTTATTTTAAGGGGTTTTTTCCTATAATTTCATATTCTTCTTGCCCTTAAGAAAATTTTCTTTTTGAGATCAAGTATTTAGTTTGAATTTATTTACTGTGTTTTGATATCCATGTTGTATCATTATAAGTTGTTCGGAAAGTAATTTTACATTTTTCAGATATATGTTATAAGGATTTTTTAATCGTTGTTAACTTTATTTTAAACGTGCTTAATACATATTATTATAAATGGATATGTGCAATTTTTAACGTTTGGGTTTATTACAGCTTAAGCTGTTTTTTTATTACTGCTTAAGCGGTTTTTTTCGGTAATTTTGTAAATTGAATAAAATAAATTATTTTTCCGTTGTTCGATGCTTTTTTACTACCGTAAAAAAAATGTACACAAACAAAAAAAAAAGAAAAAATATATGGTGACAATATACTAAGCGATCGTGTGTATCCAATTTGTTTAAAAAATCCGCAACTGTGGTACTCGAAGGCGCAAAAAAGGCGATTACCATCGATAACGACCAAACCAAGACTTGAAGAACAATTAGTGTTCTACAGCATGCGAGATTGCTGATATACTAAATATGTTGAAAACTTCCATCCGCGAGCTTTATTTGTAATTTTGTGTTTAAATATGACTTCAAAATACGGAATTGATTTCCGGACAAATCAATATTTTGAAAGATATATTTTTCCTGAATTGTCAATTTTTTTTGGAAGTCATTGATCCGTTTCTATTGTTTTTTTTTTAATTGTAACTGTAATATTTAAAAGATACTGAAATGTCAGTTTTTTGTAAATAAATTTAAAAAAATTAAGTTATCACATCAATGTTATTTCTATTGTATATTATTTATAGTTAAGGCAATAACATTGTGGAGGTTTAAAGTCATTGTAATTTGGTTTATCAAACACTGTTTATTCCACTTTTTGTAATGGTATAACCCTACCGGTTTCAAGGCTTTCACCTCGTCATCAAGGGAGTCTTGTTTGTGCTTCCCTGATCATGAGGTAAAAGCCTTGAAACCGACCGGGTTATACCGCTACAAAAAGTGGAATAAACAGTGTTTGATAAAACAAATTACAATGTTATTTCTGTATTAAAATAAAATTTTAATGCATTTTTTTCCTGGAAAACTCTTTTCCCGGGAAATTTTTTAGAAATGTCTTAACAATAATTTTCCTTCTCTCATACTTTATACGCCCGGTCCTATTTCAGTTCAGTAATGGTTTCAATTAATAACGACTACCAGCTTTGTTGTTTTTCAGTTGGCGATTGCTCAATTTTAACACGATTTTTTTTTCTTCTTATCTTTGCCATCAAAATTATTAATGGGATTCGTGCGTAAGAGTTATTATGATTCTAACTCGCAGATTAATTAAGCGCAGCTTTGTAGATTTTCTTATTTGCACTGATATATGTTTTTAATATGTTCGTTACTTCAAACGATATTTTTTATTCATTTAATTTCAACGGTCTTATCGCTCTTTAGGTACAAGTTTTAAAAAAACAGTAATAAATAAAATTTTACATTTATATGTTAGCAGTATTATAGAAAAGATAAAATGGCATAAGAAGAACAACACAACAAAGCAAACCAATGAAATTTCATTTATTCCACCCAATAAAAACAAAATCCATACAATGCCAGTATTGATTGCCCAATCTTTTGGAAATAAAACAACTTGGAACACACTAGATTTTTTTTTCCGGATTACAATCCTAAGATTGGTATGCACCAAGCACTTGATCCCTCCAGTCATCTCTGTCATCCACCAGTCTCTTCATCTCCTGGTAGCTGTCACAGCGCACATCCCGGATCACCCGGTCCATGTAGCTATATCTAGGGCGGCCTCTATGGTTATTGCCCTCAATCATTCCCTCGACGATGGTAAGGAGCAGGCCTGGGTGCCTGATGTTATGGTCTATCCAACTGGAACGTTGTTGGGCAACTCTATTTTTCCTTTGTTCGACACTAGATTGCTCACTACTATTTGTGACTAATATCAATCAAATCAGTTTATTAAAAATAACCACTTAAGAAAAAAATAAGCCTGGCGTTGTGCTACCAATTTGTCTACCATATGTACGACCCTATATTTGTGAGCAGCATCCTTAAATCTCTGCAGGCAACAATTTGCAGTTTGTTCCCCTTTCTATTGAAATAACTCGTAACCGCACTAAATCCTCTTCTTATTGCCACTTGCTTCTCAACGCCCCCCTTTCTCCCCCATATTGCTCCTTGGGTAAGCAGTGCCATCTCCGCTCCCCTCAGATTCCTGCAGCGCCCACAGGTGAGGAGGGGGCGATAGCGTTCACTTTGGGAAACAATGATTGAACATGTAGTAAAATTAAGGTCCAAAGCGTGTGCAATGAACATGATCTGAAAGACGAAGAAAATTTGTAGAACATTGAAATCACACTTAGCCTACACAGAGTGCTGGAGAATAGAAACTGAGATCCAAGGAAGAAACTCCAAAATTAACAAGACTACTACTAACTACCAGTGACATAAAATCACAAACGTTAGCATTAATAGGTAATATAAGAAGATCTCAGTCGATATGGTCAATAAATATAATGCGACGAATAATGCATGAACGCCCAAATAACACGGGAAAATACCACTAGGCGGACAGAGACAGTGGATTTTAGATAATATGCAGCAAGATATTATAAGTAGGTATGGAAAAAAGGGAGCACCGATTGCCTTGAATAAATGTCATTAATACTTAAACTCTACAGGAGTTCCGTGTCCATCTCAGGTAGGTATTTAGGTGTGTAGTATAGAGGACTTAACTGTGTCGTTAATGTAAATAGATGATTTTGTATTAAGTTATTATTAGTCAAGTTATTATGCATAGGTCTATTAAATACGTTTACATTTGACAATAATTTACGCAACTAGAATAAATAAACGCTTCATTACAGCAAAATGTCAATAATTAAAAAAATGATAAGAAGAAGAATTTTTGTATGAATATAATAGAAAAAGATAAATTTATAAGGAATCAAAGGGATATGTTTATTCCAGCCTCGAAATAATATATGAATTAACAAGTTCTTGTAAACATTTAAGCTAACAATTGATAACGAAATATAAATTTGGATGTGTAGGTTAATAAATAATCAATATATTGATAGCAATGTAATATATAAATAATAAATGGTCCGAAAGTGAATTTGTATTCTCAAGACAAATTCGTAGCGATTCGCGTTACCTACTCGTAACTTGACCAAAGACACGTAGACTGTAGTTTTTGATATATTTTTAGACTGTATTTTTTAGTATCTCAGCCATCTCTCGTGTCGTAGAATGCAGATTATTCTCGATCAATGCCTTGATTTTGTCATCCGTGGCAATTGGCCTGCCAGAGAGGACACCAACATTGAGTGTCGTTTCACCATTGCGTTTTTTTTAAACCACGTTTAACACACACGATCACTTACTGCGTCATGTATAGTATATACGAAAATATAGAAGTACGAAATTACTTTCCGGACAATCAAATATATCTTGCAATTATAAAATATATAAATTAAGGCAATGTAGAAAAGTTAGTTTGAGAGACAAGCTTTCAAAAGGTCATAACTCATTTTTTTTTCAATGTACAGCCTATTTTGACCATTAAAAAAAACATATTAAAACTGTAGTGTGCATCAATACAAAATACAAGATGTAACAAAGCAAACTTTAAAACATTAACATCATTTATCCTAAATTGCAATCAAAAGATGCACGCATATACCACCACATTGACAAGCACACAGTAGGCAAAGTCCCACAATTTCATAACGACCTACTCCCCAACCAACAGGAGGGCCATTCCGGCTGTGAGAATGTTTTTTAACCCATATTATTGTACATAAAAATCATATTGCCTAAAAATAAAAGAAAAAAAAACATGCTGTTGATGCAATTTTTAAGACAATTATCGTTCTGTCGTGTAGCTCATGACTGAGCATCGTGACTCCCATGATAGCCTCTGACGACTCCTCTCCATCCATCCATGCACTTCGCGGCTTGAAGGGCAGTTATTAAGAGTAGTCAAGTTGCGTCTCCCACTTGATCAGTCCAATGCATTGGGATTCTTCCTCTCGTGTGTATTTCTTCCGCGTCTCCAGTAACCACGAACCTCTCCAAACTGTCTCCTTAGCCACGAGCAATGATAATAAATATGTGGAATTTGTTAAAAATATAAATATAATCTCACATATATAACACATTTACAAGAAACCTAAAGAAATAAAAAAATGTATGCATTCAAATTTGAGAAAAGCTGAGATTAAATTACGTGACAGTTAAATTACATGATAGTGAAATTACGTGACAGTTAAATTACATGATAGTTTAATTAAATGACAGTTAAATAAAAGACACATATCAGTAGTATATAAGAGAGAGTAGAGGATGGACTAGCAATCTTGAAGATTTAAATGGTGTATTTTGGGGATATTCTATAAACAACACCCATTATTTAAGTCCTTTCAAGGGTGAACGTAACTCATTACCGCATTTATCAGCTGCGTAAAAAAAACAAGTCATTTTTATGTTTCTTCGAATTTTCAGTGCAACAGAAAATAAAAACAGTAAAGACGAAACTAAATTTTCCAGGTCCATAAATGACCAATTCATTTCCCCTTCAAAACTTTCTAGACATCTTGTCCCTATGCGGGGACAGTCAGGATGCGGAGAGCGAGGCTATATATCTCTCTTATTACTTATCATATATACGAGAATATCCCTGACCAAAGTCCTGCAGGGTCAAACCAATTTATTTAATTTATAGCTTTGAGTGATCACTTCACAACTCAGAAGCTTTTTGTCAAATGTGAATTTCACTTTCCTCCACTTTTATTTTATTTCAACGGTTAAAGGACATTTTAGATACAAAGATTAAAAAACAATATATAATTTAACTTTAACGTGTAAGAAGTAGAAATATGTTATATAAGCAATAGGAAAAAACAGTACAAGTCAAACAACACAGCAAAGCAAATCCATACAATTCAATCAATTCATCCCGGTGAGAAAAACTTCTTCACTTTAATCCTGTAAGTGGCTAAAGTTACACGAAAATCCATACAATGCCCATATTCATTTCCAATATTTGCAGTCTTGTTATGCAAGAGTTCTATAAATAATTAGTTGCGACCATTTCACCATGGAACAAAATATTTTGCCGAGTGGGCCTATAAGGAACGTGTAGCGTAACAAGCTGAGTTAGTTTCGGACTATTGAAATACGAGCTGACATTTTCAAACAATGTTGCGATGTCAAACATCTTTGCTTCTATCTGGCAAGCTTGTAAGCCTCATTACTTTCAATAACACATCATAGTTCAATCAGTTATTGATATCTGCAGTTGGAAATTTATAAATCGTAAAAACCTTTTTGATTATATTTCTATTTTTAAATTTAATTGATGATTTTAGGGCAATTTTTAGTAAATAAAAAAAGTTTTTATGTACTTTTTCCATGTATTTTTTGTTTCTTTATACATCCTTAGTTTTTTTTTTTACTTTTGATGATTTCCATTGAAACTTGTTTTAAAGTTTGTTTGATTTAACGCTGTTTTTTTACTTAATATTTTTGATTGACATGTTCTGAGTTTTGATCTTTCGTCAAAACTGCGGTCATGAAAAAATAATTAAGTAATGATGAATGAATAATCTATATAACATAAAAAATGTGCACAAAAATAATTAGTGTAAAAACAATGTATGATAGAACGAAAAACGTGAACATTAGCAAATAATGCAGATTAAAACAACGGATAGTGTTTTCACAGGTAAAATGAACATTGAGGCTTTTTGGCCACGTGAAAAGAATGAGAAATGATATATTATTTATAGTTAAGGCATAAACATTGTGAAGGTTTAAATACATTGTAATTTGTTTTATCAAACACTGTTTATTCTAATTTATGTAACGGTGTAACCCTACCGGTTACAAAGTTTTCCCCTCATCATCAGGGGAGCTTAGTCTTGTTTGTGATCACCTGATGATGAGGTGAAAATCTTGAAACCGGCAGGGTTATACCTTACATAAAGTGGAATAAACAATGTTTGATCAAACAAATTACAGTTATGACATATTTATACAAAATAATCTACATTAGTAGCATGCAAGATACAAGAATTGAGGTAATACCTACAAAAACATGGCACGACAAAATTAATCTAATTCTGAAAGAGAGAATATTAAAAAAAAATTATAATATGAGAGTATGCAGAAATGTGCTAAACTATTATAATATTTATAGTTAAGGTACGAGTATTAACATTGAACTAGTATTAACATTGTGGAGGTTTAACGACATTTTAATTTGTTTTATCAAACACTGTTTATTCCATAAAACAAATTTCAATGCTAAACTATATTATTATTACCTTTCATAATAATATATGATATATTCAACACGTTTGAAATAATGTTGACAACAACAAATTTCTCTTCACGATGTCTATCTGCGAAACACAAAACCACTCTTCGTACAACATATTATTGTTTATCTTTCGTACTAGGAAACTTTAAAATTTTCTAGTTATTAAAATATAATATGTCGTAAAACATTTGAACAAAACTATAAAGTTTAAAATAATAATTTACAGTGTCATCAGACGTGGCGCGCCAACTAACAAGTAAAGTTCAACAAACTAAACGTCGTCCGACAAAATACAAAAACATTGACAAATGACCGAAATTAGAGCGCCAGTCATCTGGAGCTAGAGCAATTAAGGACCCAGACGTTCAAGTGGTGACAACCAGGGGATAGCTCCTATAATATTAGACCATCGGTCTCTGTCTTAGACAAATTTCATGGTTGATGGTAAAATTGTGGTTTAACTCTTAAGAAATATTTTAGTATGGATTGGATTATGCTATATTTAAAAAATAACAAAAGAAAGCAGTTTTGAAATTTATCAATTAATAGATAAATTATACACACAATGGAGCTGTATTATTTCACTTATAAAATTTAACCCCCGACACATGTTTCAACTTTTTATCTCGAGGTTTTCCATTCTGCCTAAAATGAGTTTCGAGACACATGTCGGGAATAAAAATATAATTAATAGAATAACAGTTATAATATTTAATTATACTAATTAAATTAAGTATTATAATATGGATTTCCAAATACTTTAAGATGAAATCTTTGATAAATACTCGTATATCACAATAAAAGCAATTGTGGTACAATACATTTAACGGTTTGGAAGCCAATTAGAAACATCATTTTTTTAGTCCCAGGGTATTAATAACCAGCCCCAATAAATGTATAATCAATCCTAAATCAATATAATTTATTTATTTCTTACGGTTGACTTTACAAAATACAGTTCAGAGAGGCGTTTATGGTATACAAAAATACAAAACGTAATAAGACATATACTTCATTGTATGTTTTTGGATTTTTATCGAGATACTGAGATAACTTAACCGCTATCTGGGTAGTATGCTAACATATTATGAATAAGATGAAAGAGATGTATTATATAAAGAAGCACTCAATGTATATAAGTATAAGTACACTTTATACAAGTAGCAAAATGGTTATACATAAGAGTATTGGTGACCCCCTTGACTTAATGTTTTGAAGATGCGTGCACTAAGAACATTTTGCGAAGTATCAATAAAAGAAAGTATGCAAAATGAAGAGATCAGAATTAAACAAATGGATTCGACATATGTTTTAAGTAAAATGAAAAAAGGAGCTCTATACTGGTTTGAACACGTAGAGAGAATAATTGATAAAATAATGACTAAGGGAGTTTACAAGTAAGAATTGCAAGGTGTGCGTGGAAGAGGCCGGCCAAGGAAAACGTGGCTGAATCGAGGTTTTGGAAATTGGTGAACGGGACGAACACTTTATCGAAATAACCACAAATAACGATACATTATAATGTGTTGGTACCCCCCTTGACGTATGGAAGTAAAACTTAGAATTGACAGAAGACGGATAAAATAACGAATAATAATGAGGGAATTCTTGCATTTAGAGAAACAATATGGGATATCAACGTATGAAAGAAGGTGGAACGAAGACACCATTAAGTAATGCATGAATAAAATGGATCTTAGAAGAAAGTTGAGAAACGACCCTTGAAGATGGTTTGGAAATAAAGAGAGAATGAATGACGGAAGTATGACTCTTGATCAATTTTTAATTGTTTATATGTTTTCTTACCAAATGCATTAGAGTTAAAAAAATAATTTAAAGTGTCAGAACATTTGTGACATAAGTTATGTTGATTTTTTGTCGATTCTGTTTTTGGTCATAAAAAGTCATCATAACTTTTCGTGAGATAATTATGAAACTCCTTATAACATATGGATAGCAAAGAGGTCCATAATTACCCACGAAAAGTCGCGATAACATTCAATAGTCGAAACCCGAATCGATAAAAAATATAATAATTTGTAATATCACTTAATAATACAGACAAATAGATTTAAAAATATTGGTTATTTAATCACGTGTACATAACATATATTTTATTTATTTATTTATTTATTATTACACATGACAAGAAATATACACAATTTGAGAAAAAACAACAGGTTATTTGATTTGGACATATAATTTTAATGGATCTGGGTTTGTTGCCTTTCATTTGTCGTATCCCCAGTAAACTAGTCTTTTGCCTGTATCTCACTGAGGATATTTAGCATGAAAAAATAAATCGATACTTCTTTCCGATTTTTGATAACACAAAAAAAACCCCGTTGCACGCTCTCATCAACCTGACAAACAGTGACACTCAACTACAACTGGAAACATCTTGCGAAACTCAACTCCTCACACATCATCACTCCAGAAAGACCAAAAATATTCATCCCACAATATACCGCACACAATCATAAGAATAAAAATCAAAACAAAAAAAAAAGAAGAAAAAAAGAAAGAAAAACACACAGAAACACAAATACAAAAACAACCAAAATTAAAACAACAAGAAGAGACTTACACTCACGAGCTCACATAAATCCTTTCCACTCGTCATTCATCCTGAAAGCCCAAGTACTCAAAATTCTGTCGCAATAACAACCACTCTCCGATCGACTGTCTAAATGGTTTTCCTACCTTTACTTTTATTGAAGTCGGCACGCCATTGTATGTAATGGGAGCCAAATAAGCATATTGCCTTTAGGCAAAAGAGGTTTTAACTCTAGGGATGGTGAACATTTCATTAGTTGCCATGCGTGTCATGTGTGTCTGCTGAGTCTGCATCTTCCCTTCCTCTCGATGGTAGTGCCAGAGAATGGATTTGAGATGTAAATTGGCTATGTTCAGGACCTGATACTCTCTGAAAAGCTCCGCCGTGGGATACCGAGCAGGAAGTTTATTGATTATTTTCACAATCAATTTTTGGGAAACCTGTAATATGATACGAGTATATCGAGTTTACTATTCATTTCCTCAATTCCAGAATTTTTTATTTAATTTTAAATACGAGTATATCAATAAACCTACTCAAGACGATTCTCCAAGTTATATAACGATGATCATACACCACATGTCTGAAATAATGTTTTTTTTTTTATTAATGTGTTGAATTTCAAAGTCAAACAGGTAGTCACTACTATTCTTGGTAACAGGTAGTCACTACTACATACTATTCTTGGTGACAGAATACGGAAAATGCTAGGAATTTGCCCCGTAGCTGCATATTAGAATTCAATTCGCATTCCGTTCCTTCTACAACCATTTAAGGAAGGAAAGT
Source organism: Odontocerum albicorne (assembly GCA_949825065.1). NCBI lineage: Eukaryota > Metazoa > Arthropoda > Insecta > Trichoptera > Odontoceridae > Odontocerum > Odontocerum albicorne. Next base: position 17,175,053 of record OX463856.1, read on the forward strand.
AAGCCAAATATTAAATACTCAAATATAAAGAGTTTTGAACCGTCAGATATCTGTAGTTTCTTTATAAATAATGGCTGTTATGTGTAATGAATGTTTTTATTGGTAGGTAAAATGTATGCACGGAGTATTCAAGTCCCTTAATGGGATGTCTCCATTGTATTTTTCGAGTCTGTGTCTGAGAGATGTTCTTTCGGAAGGAATAACAATTTAGAGATCGATTTTCATCTTCATCCAATAAATTGGTTGTTCCAAATAAATCCAATAGGGCAGAGTATTATGGTCGAATTTTTGCCGTTACTGGTCCTACGGCATGGGATGGTCTGCTTCCTAGTGTCAGAGATATGGGTGGTGTGAAGCTTTAAGAATCAATTGAAAGAAATCCTGTTTGCAAGGTTTTACAAAAATTTAGGAGTGTGTTCGAATCCTGATTAAAAGCGCCCTTGAGGAGAATTGGCTCGCTAAACGGTGCTTCATAAATTGTCCTTTTATAATTATTATTATTTACTTTTGTACTACTGTACTAAATTTAACAGTACAGGTTGGAGTGCTACAAAAAAAATTATGTTTTTTTAAATTATTTTTAAAAGTTTTATTTTAACAAAGATTGTAAAACGTTAGATTTTTATTAATGGCGAGATATTCAGACGGACGCAGAACGAATGAAAGTGATAATATATTTTGAATTAAAGTCACCGATTTCAGTACAACGCGCATTGAGAAATGAAAGGAAGACGGTTTGTTCTAAGTGGAAAGATCATAATGCGGATTGCGAAGCAGTTTAACGAGACAGGAAATTATCGAAGGAACCCCTACGAACGAGACTGGACACAGTGAACATCACCACAGTGACCGCCGTCATTCAAAATAATCCGGCTATTTCAACCAAGCAATTTGCATTGGACATTGGCGTCGGTCGAAGGAGGTTGTCCCGTATATTGCACAAGGATTTGAATTTATTTCCTTACGAAACTCAACTGGCACACACTCGTCTAAATCTACATATTCGTCTGAACCTGTCAATGTGCTTACAAGTTTGTCGAAAGTGGTAACAATTGGCGGGAGAAAATCCAAATTATATTAATTGATTTTTTATATATAAACATGAGTAGATGCTTCGTTTCCTTTCATCCCGGCACTGAACTACGATGAGTGTTGCATTCAAACTAGTCATACTTTTTATTTGGTTTATCCACCTTCGTGGATACTGTTCTTTAGCCCGCCAACTCTCTATACTTCATCTCTTTATGTCATCGTATAACAGTATTCTCTTCCTACATATTGTTGACATCCATTATTTGATCATAGAGATTAAATCCATTGGTGGGTCTCGCAATCCACGAGGTGCAAAACATTCGAAGCCAGCACCATATTTTAAAACATTCAGCATATCATCATTATCGTTGCACTTTCTCATATAATTCGGGTCAGCTTTACCAATCAAAATAGGGCGTTGTGAGGTGAAATATTTGTACAAACCGGTGAATTAAAACTTATGTATTTCTTATTGTTTAATTACTTCAACAAATCCATCACATATGAAGAACACTTGGCTGGATCAAATGAAACAGATTAAGACAGAAGGTTAAGTAAAAAGTTATTGTAATAATAATATAATATTGTGAGAGACAGGATATAGTTGAAGTGAAAGTTGTGTATTTAGATCGAAAAGTTTGGAAAACTGTTATCTCTACATACCTCGCAATGAATATGGCGTAATGATATATATGAAAAAAATATATAATGTATCATCACGCCATTCTCCACCAATAAATAGTTCCGCGTGTAGAACAAAAGTATGCCAAAATTGAATAATGTTCTAAAATACTGAAAAAGTTCCAAAACGTCGAAATTATTTGAAAATTTGATGACATTGACTATTAACATCGTCAAAGCAAATAGTCTGGAAGATTGTGACATCCGTCTCATTATTACGACCAAACAAACCATGACGGATGATAATCAGAACGTACCTATACATGTTTCAATATACTTTTCATTCAATATTAAAAAGTTTTTTTTAGACATTTACGGTCGTTTTTGACCATCAACATTTTTTTACAAAAGATATCCAGATTGCGAGTGAACACATACATACATATAAAATGCTACAATAAACGGCCCAGAGTCGTATGTCGAGTTAAAAAAACAGCACAATAAATATTATACAATTCAATAGCCATGCTTTTATACCTAAACACACACTCCTTCATCTGCATATACCGAAAAAAGTTTTTAAAACAAATAAAAACATTTTCACAATAAATACGAGTATTATGAATTAAAAAATTTATTAAAAGAATTGTATCAACAAATAACTTCGTAAAATAAAAGAAGACTCCATACACACATCAATAAATAATTTCACAAATTAGCATCAAATCTGTGAACATTAAAATTAAAACACGTAACAAAACTTTTATTTAAAACTTAATCTACATATCAATGTTTAAATCACGATTTAAGTATATTAACAACATAAAAATAATTAATTGGTAAAAATACAGATACATATACACATAAATAGTGCTTCAATTTCCCCGACAAAGAGCAAGTTGAGCAAGATATACAGTGTTTTAGTTTAAACAAGATATATAAGTTATACTTAATGTAAGTTATTCTTAATTTAAACAAGTTATACTTAATATAAGTTATACTTAATGTAGACGAGTGAAGTTTAAACAAGATACATGAGTTATACTTAATGTAGACGAGCAAAATTTTCATATAAAAACACATTTAAAAAGATTTGACTCTTTGACGAGAAGCAATTTAAGACACGAATAATTCTTAATCGATGTGTAAATGAAAAAGAAAACAATCTTTAAAAAGAAAGAGGAAACAAAAGTCAAATTAAAAAGAAAACAAAACATTTAAGAATTACAAGAAGTGTTGGTCTTTATCAGGTAGATCAAAGTGTAGCAAAATACTTATCAAATCCTCTTTTAAATATAGCAAATGAAATTTCAAACATGTCCTAGTGAAAGAATTATTTATTAAACGCTAAGAAACCTCTATTTATAAATTAATTGATTCATTAATATGTTATCCAACAATACAAAAAAATGATGTCACTTATGAATTACAAATCCACAAGATCTTTACCAACGTGGATGACGTCTGTGATACGCGTATCAAGACAGATATGACCATTATTAAGATCAAATTATGACTTAGGATAATTAGTACAATAATAATAATAAATTAATCATTTGCATAGCACCGTTAAGAGAACAAACTATCTCCTCTCCAATTCGGGATTAGAACCCTCTTTTATTAACACTTCCCTTACTGTGCTAAAAAATTACGCCAGTTACGGTGTTGGACACTGAGGGTACACTAAAAATGTATGTTTTAAATTAAAATTATGCAAAATCTATTAGTTTTTTTTTAATTAGCTATAAACATCATTTTATTGTGTAATAAAATGTCGAATAATATAAAATAAGTGTAAGAAATGATAAAATAATAGTTGAAACAGAGAAGTGACATTTCTATACAAATATAATTTTCCCACTGCGTCGTTCGGTCTGCGCAACGTTCAGAATGCGCATGACTGAAAAGAGGTCTCCAACCTTTTAACACTTCCCTTACTGTGCTAAAAAATTACGCCAGTAACGGCGTTGGACACTGAGGGTACACTAAACATGTATGTTTCAAATTAAAATTATGCAAAATCTGCAAGGTTATTTTTTGTTATTAGCTATAAACATCATTTTATTATGTAATAAAATGTCGAATAATATAAAATAAAGGTAAGAAATGATAAAATAAGAGCTAAAACAGAAAGGCATTTCTATAAGAATATTATTTTTACGCTGCGTCGTTCGGTCTGCGCAACATTCAGAATGCGCATGCGTGATAAGAGATTTCCAGCCTTTTAATTTTTTTTCATAAAATTATACAATAAAATGTAGCGTGTATTTTTTTGGCAATAAAACCATAATTCGAATAAAGACAATAAATAACATATAAACAAAATATAAAATGAATATAGAAATTCAAAAATCAAGGTTTTAGGGCGAGAAATTTATATAGTATAAACAAACACGAAATTCAAAATTATATATAAACAAACACGAAATTCAAATCAATAAAATATATGCAATTTGGAAAATATAAACACTACAGAAAATTTGAAAATAGGACAAACATATCATATAATCAAAGTTTAATCCTGTGGAGAAAGTTATCGCAATTGGGACATGAAACCACTTTTTTTTTACTATATTCTACGTACTAAACACGCAGGTGTTTGACAAATATTGCAGAATAGCCTGGTTTTTTTTCTCGAATGTTTTTAATAAAACCCACAACTTCCTCTTTTGAGGACCTCACGGGGTGCCAACAGGGTATTATTTACTAATGTTTCGGATATTGACTCGCCACAATATGTTAAAACTGTATTAAAAGCATCTTGTTGTTGCTATTTTTCCTTTTTAAGATATTGGGCATTGCCAATTCCAAACTTAACTCTCTTGTGAAATGTTTTTGGTGGTATTAATTATTTTGTTTCCACTCTGGATATTTGTCTATCCATAAGAGGTATGCATTCAATGCAGCCATATCTATAATTTCCATAAAAAGACGGAAAGGCCATCTTCTCGTTGACCTTGAGCAAGAGTACTCTCAAGTAATTTGGTCTCCCGTATCTACTCCAATTTTCGTATTATTATAATGATGTATAATTACTATAGTGGCTTTTGTTTTTCTGAATAATCAATTTCTGCATCATTGAATTGAGTGGATAATAATAATACTGCTTTATTTTTTGTGGTACACACGAAACAAGTATTTTATTTTCAGCTACTATGGATTGTTTTCTCTCTAGACGGTATAAATTCAAGTAAGATTACTCTTTTATTTTTTCGAAGCGTGCCAGTTAGAGTTAAACCTTTTAATAAAAGATTATCGGCTAATTTGATGGAGGTAATAAAAATACCTGTGGTTATCCTCCTGTTCGTGCCATACTGCGGTTGAACCATTTCTATAACTACTCAGTTACCTTGATTTATCTCTCTCTACGATTATTTATCATACCAGAATAAGCCTGTAAATTTGTTATGCGTCATATGCCGCCGCAGTCGGCAGCAACCCAGATGTTGATGCCATATTTACCAAGTTTAGACTTCATGTACACGCGAAATGAACAATTCTCTCTAAAGTTTGGCAAACGTTCATCTACAGTTATATTCGAAGATGGAGAATAATTGCTTTTGCACATATCCATAAACATTTTTGAAATCCACTTAATTGGTTCTAATTTATCTGAAAAAACCCTGATATCTCTCTTCTCGGGTTTCTTTATCATCAAAACGAATATGACTGTAAATATAGATGAATCTATCTCGAGACAGAGCTGTTGTGAAAAATGACTGGCAAAAGGGACTTTCACTTATCCACAATTCACTCAAAGATAGCTTTCGTGTTCGATTTCTGCCAGGTGCGAGCAATATTCCAATGAATTCATATAACTCGTCTTTTGATATTGGTTGGTTCTTTTCTGAATGAATTCGATTTAAATGACGATTTGTTTCTTAAACATCACTTTTACCACCTCTTCATTTACAAACAGACAACACATATTTTTTATGGAATGTACATTTATACTTGAATTTCTCAGTCCAGAATCTTCGATGAGAATATTTGATACCGACCGATGCCTCGAAGATTGAGGTGGTACTCGTAATGAACTCCATTCGAATCCATGTTTTGATGTAAATAATATTTCTTCGTCTTCTTCACTCGTCTCCAAATCAGAATATACTTCATCCTGTACCTCGACAAAATCTTCTGATTCTGATATATTGCCTGTCGCCTTAAATTCCAAATCGCTATCATCGCCGTCGATATTTCCCGCCATCTCAATTATTATATTTTTGAAAATGAAATAATAAATAAAATGTACATTTATTATAAAAAGAGTAATGGTACAATATAACATACCAGATAAAAAATGATAATAGAAAAAACATACCAGATAAAAATAAAAAATAACAATCAGGATTATAAAACTGGTAACGATACCCTGGAACGGGCGCTATACGAACTGTCAAAAAAGAATGAGTGTTTGACATTTCGTCAATTCGCGATTTAAAATCATTAATTTCTGTTGAATTAACTATGAATGTTTTGTTTCCTAATGACATCATTCAAATCATAGAGGTTTCGATGAGGAATACATAAAGTATGAAGACCCTGCAAGCAGTATATTTCGAGAAATTAAATAAAATATAAGTCACGATCACTCGCTATCCATCACCGTACGGCAAGTGTTAACAGATTACAAGAAGTTATGTATAAGAATAGGCAGCCGGTGGCTGGAGTAATTATATTGGGTACTTCCCCGCATCTGCGACATATGTTTAGCAAAACATATGCGGTAAGAAAACCGCAGAAAACTTACCAAGGGTAGACGAACTATAAGGAAGCCTTTGTATGTCTTACGAAATATTATAGATATATATTCAGCTTTAGATGAAGTGTAGTGTATGTATATAGTATTGATACATTATCATTAATTTAAAATTTACCAAGATACTCGTAAGACGACCTAAACAAAGACCTTAGTAAATCTTCCGATATGTGATAGTTACACATTCGGCTTAAGGTGGAGTGTAGTGTTTGTGTGAAGTGTTCATATACAATCATCAATTTTTATAATACCTTCCAAAAAGGGTTGTTGTAAAATGTTTACTAAAGCTGCACATGCCACCTATGTCTTTACGACTAATCTTGTAAATATTTTTATTTACATGTTACCAAGAACATGTCATATTTTTTAGAATTGTTATCTAGTTATAAATTAGTACTTAAGTGTTGTAGCTATTTCTAAGAAATTAAATATTAAGATAATTTAAAATAAAATAACGTGCAGGAATTAAAATGAAGTTTTTATATAGTTACAATATATAAATAAGATAATTTTTTAAGATAACCATTTGTATATAGATATAGCAAATATTTGTGTTATAAATTACTTTAAAATTTACTTTATGGATAAAAACAAACGATTTTTTTTTAATCATGCCTTAATTCGTTTAGGTATATGTTCTTTAAACACGTTTTTATAATATTTTTTATCAAATGTCTTGAAATTATGAATTGATTTTCTACTTAATGATATTTTTTTTCATTAGGGAACCTTGGAATGACAAAAGTACGAGTACTTTAAAATAAAAATATATAAATTAAATTTAAATTGAATGTCACAGGTTCAGCAAAGGTCAAATCCCTGTTAAAGAAATCCTGTTGTATTTTTCATAAGTCCTTGCCTCTAGTTATGGCCAAAGCATTCAGTTAATTTACCCGGACTGAGGTCATAGAGTTCAGCGCTTAATCTTCACAATATCATGACACATTTAGAGGGTTGTGTTTTCATCGAATCAAATGAGCCATTTTATCTCCTTTTCAACGTACCATGTCGTTAGTCTATGTCAATTTGGCGGCGTGGAAAGATGTTTTTTGTTGGTCAATATGTCAACGTTGCGAATGTAATGGACTTAATCATTAAGTCTTAAAAAGAAAGAAAAAATCTTTTTAAACTTCTAATATCAAAAATATTTTTTATATAAGGTTTTTCGTGGTTTGTCATATATTATTATGGCAACGTTTCGAAAACGTTAGTGGATCGACGATCGCGAACCGGGGCGGATCCATGCACTCACGTTGCGTTGGGACTATGATGTAGGCCAGCATTATTTGACGCACATTCTCTTATGGCGAAGATGACTACGAATAAGGCCTGAACATGGAAACTGCAACGTTTTCGAAACGTAGGCATTATAAGTCAAACCACGCGATAACACCCTCCAAAGATCCTTATCCAAGTGAGACGAAGAACCGCGAAAGCTTCAAAACATACTATATTTGATCACAAATATTTTAGTTAATTTACAATCCCATCATCTTTTCTTTGTCATTTGATTAATGATATCTCACTTTAACTTGAATATGTTCATGTTCATAAATTACATACTATATATATGAATAATCTTTTGAATAATTTTTGTGACATGTAACTTGCTTTATTCAATGTTGTCTGGTTGGTTAGTAGAGATTGCCGCCTGGCAATAAACTTGACAGATTGTATCAACAATAAAGTGTTACATATATTAATTAATCGTTATACCACGACACTAAGTGCTCATCAGTGGAAAATATTTTAAAATGGATTGAATTTAATAAAAATACAGTTGCCCATCAGTCACTCTCCAGTTTTAAAGACTCATATATTTTTTTAGATAACTCAAAAGGCACCCTTAAATATTATTATATCTCAGTAATTTGCTGGATCAATTATTTTATCATTATTACTTTCAAATAAAATATTGCAACAAATAATAACATTATCAAAAGTCTAATAAATAGAAATATTATAAATGTGGTTTGCAAAACACAAACAACAAGAGATTAACTTCAAAATAGGAGATCGTGACACATATCGCAGGAACTAATGTACTCGTACATTCATACATGCCATCCGTCATTTCCTATTGGGATGGCAAAGAGGACTAAACATCAGATTTTCTTATCTCGACACACATCTTAGCCTCTTCCACATCCATACACCTTCTTACACAACTTCTACGATTTTTTCTGACTTTCTACTATTCCTTCTTTCAAAATATCATTCACTTGATCTTCCTCTCACATTCACACTTTATATATATGATTAGTTAGTCTTTTTTATTAGTTTATTCCACATGTCCAAATTTTCATCTTGCTTAATACATCAGCCTTAAGTTCACATTTGTTCCTATTCACTTCAGTCCATAGTCTGTCATAGATTGTCAATCCCCATGTATTATTTTCAATGCATCAAAGTTGACAACAAAATACTAGTGTGGGCTATATATAATCTTTGTAGATTTGCTACTGTTCAGTTAGAGTATATATGTTTTAGTGCCATATTCATTTGGTTTCCTATCGCTACACGTTTTTCAATATCCCTCTTAACTCGTCTATAATCTGAGAAAATACTACCCAAATAACAGAATTGCCTAATATGTTCTAATCTTTCACTACTCACACATATGTCGCATTATTCACTCATCTCCTTCTACACTTTTCTATCACCATTACTTTGGATTTTGGAGCATTCATTCTCAGATATTTCTCTTCACTACTCTTTCTATTTTCTTACCATCTTTTTTGTCTTCATTTCATCTTCACTCTTTTCCAATACTACCATATCATCTGCATAGAGTAATCCATATACGTTCCCATTCGATATTAGTATGCCACCTATTGAACTTTGTAGATACGTCACACATGAATCTATATAAACATTGAACAACTAGGGTGACATAACGCATCTTTGATTTATTATTTTCGAAATGTTAAACTTTTCAGTCAAGGTATCATTAATTCTTATAAATAATCTTCTTTAAGTGTATATTTTAACATAATACCACGTATTAGTTTACGTTCAACAACATAGTCATTCTACATACAAGCATACGCAAAGATAAAATCTGATCTAAGCTCCATCTACTACTTAAAAAGCACCCATTCAGCAAACTAATAGCTCTGTAAATTTCAGACAAGGGTGTAAACCCTTACCTTTATATAACGGAACAACTAATGCATTCCTCCAGTCTTTCGGCACGTAGTCAGATTCCCAAGATTTGTTGAAAAACTGTCTCAGCCACTCGATCATTCGTTCGCCTCCGTCTTCCTTTTTTCATGTTTTTACAGTCGTTTGTACTTCTTGTAGACTGATCAGCTATACCAAACTTACCATTTTCTACCAACATCACCACCCTTATACAGCTCTTCAAAATATTCCTTCCATGTCCAACGAATCCTTCCTTTTTCTGACAAAACTATTTCATTCTTATCATTGATTCTTCTCATACCTCTCGTATCGCGTTTTCCTCCTATTTTACTTATTTTCTTCCAAACTAATTTAAGTAATTAGTGGAATAATGAACTAAGTTCTTCTCAAATATTTAAATTAATCTATTACAATCTGTCGCGCTTTTTGCCTTATAATGTCTTCGTACTAATTAATCAAAGTTTAGAAGTTAAAAACTAAGATGAATTTGCCCAGATAATACCTTCCCACTGCTATATGGAACCAGTGACTGTTAAGCACTAAAGGTGACGTACTTAGCGCACTTCAATTTCAAACAATTTTATTTTTTAACTAAGTCTTTTTTAGTTCTTTTTACAGACAAAAATAATAATAATTACGCGTTTTCCACAGCAGGTGTGAGTAGTTGGCTTACCTCGAGCCCAAAGACCCTCAAATAAGAATATTCAAAGGGTATAAGAGAGTTCGCTGATGATCAAGTTAGTTCAGCCATGCAACATTCAGCTCAGCCCGGAACGTCTCGAACAACACTGAGACGAATCTTAAGTAGGGTTTTGCACCGCTCACCGCATTAATTTTAGTTGGTGCAAGAATTGAATCCACAAGATTCATAACACCTCTTGAATTGGAGCATTGGAGCGCAATTTACGAGGCATTCTCTCCGTGGTCTAGTTAATAAGACGCCTGTCTTCCCAACTGGGGATTAGGGGTTCGAATCCTGTTGACATTCAGTTTTATTAAAAGGATTCTAGAGTTTATTCTACTTTATATAACGATATACCCCTACCGGTTTCAAGGTTTTCATCTCATCATCAGGGGAGCACAAACATGTAAAAAAGGTTAATACTGGCGGGCGCAAGACGTGTGATGCGAGTGTTATTTCCGGTTTATGTGTTGTAGTATTGCTAATACGGGCAACTACGAATAACAAAACCCGTGCGTATTCCAGTAGTTCTAAAACTTGAAGACTCGCATAATGGCACCGCGCTATATGAAATTATGAACAGACCGCCATATATGAAATTTTTTAACATTTCAAAATATAACAAAATATAACTTATTTATTTAACATCTTTAATGCAAATACAATCTGGCGGGATTATTAGTGAAGAACTGGAATTTCGTGCGGAAGATCACCGGTTCGAACCTGGCCCTATGCTACTCCCCTTGAACGACACAGGTATTTTCCCGGTATAAGGATACCTATGAATCCGATCATATCTATTCTTACAAAAAAAGAGAAACAAAATGCTAGAGATCTCCGATCTCACTTCTGCATACCATAAGATCCAGTACAACGGCGTGGTTAATGATGATGTGCAAGGGCTCACTCACTTAAAGTACAGAAAAGGAAAGAAAGAAACAGACACTCCATTCAACATCTTCGCGTCCCAACTGAATTGACGTTGGAATGGCGAGGGGATCCTCGACTACGAGACCCGGCAAGACGACGATGTGTGCAAGAATATATGTATTCCGGCATGTGATTAATAGATAATCTGCAAAATATATTTTTAAGAAGCATAATTGTGTCTTGGGTATTATTAAAATAAATACTCTATAGTAATGACTTCTGTTTTTTTTATTTACTGAAAAATATATGTGATGTCTCTAGTTGGGTATCTTATCTTTATACTAGGGTGATCCCTCTCTAGGGTCATACAAGATGAGTGCATACTTTTGGTGACATCTGGTTTGGATTGATTATTATTGTAAATCGTGTGAAAGTAATATAAGTACATGTTTTTCTTGTACTGATTTATTTTATGCTGTCAATAAAGAGAAACTATTGATATTATTATTGTATTTTCGATATTTTCCAGTCCATGTATTTGTTCGTGTGCCTGTGTATGCAAATTTATCAATGTATTATTAAATATGGATGCACAATAAATTCTGAGCCCGTAGACCGATCATGATGAAATTTAGCAAACATGTTCGGAGTGTGGAAACTAAGATAATATCAATGGTATTTAGATTCTATATATTTTGGTCAGTGACTCTCAACCTATGTTGGAATACTTTTTTTCAAATAATCCCTCCCAAATTAAGTACCTGATTAAAACTTCAGATCGCAGGAGAAAAAAGGCACATATGTTTATCAATGTAGCCCTCGAGACAAATGTATTGCAGTTGGCAAGTTAGTTCTAATTATTATTAGTTCTATACAAATCAATGTTTCTGTATCTCAAATAGTTGTCAGGAATATGAGCCATATATTATCTAACATAGTTGGATTAGACGTAACTCACGTCAGCATTAGACGTAAATCACGTTATAAAAATAAACGCTCACGTCCCTCTCATGCTTAAAAAGTAGTATCTCATTTTACTCGTACCTATAAGAAATCTTGTAGGACGAAATACTTCCGCAAGTACAATTACATATTGTATGTACCCATTGTATTGTTGATTATTTTTCTTATGTGTTGATATGTTTTAGCATCAAATCTTGTTAGATATATTTATTATAGATTTTAACTAATTTTTGATGGGTATTAATGGGTAATAATTTCATTTTTAAGTTTAAATGTGTTATATAAAAACAATTTTTGAAGGGTATTAATAGATAATATTTTCATTTTTAAGTTTAAATGTGTTATATAAAATACACTTACTTTAAGATCCGATCGTAATTAAAACATCTGTTCGCAGTGCCCAGTTGTGTTTTTAAGAATTCTGATTTTTGTGAAGGGTGTACTAAAGTTAATTCGTCTAAGTTAATATAAAAAATATTGTAATGACATTTTATTAACTTGTTAAAAATACTAACTTGATATGTATCAGCGAACTGTTAAGAGATAAAAGAATCTCTCTCCTCTAAATAAGATATATAGATGTGGACCAAGCAAAAGCTTTGAATGTGAAAAATAATTTGTGGATATCTGTCTTCTCCACTTATCCAAAAAGGAACATGGCGTGATGGTATACATGTATTGTTGGTGTAGTTTATTTACTGAGAAAGATTTAGCTACTTTGTAAAATATATGTAACGGCCCTTTAAAATTGCCGCAAAATGCTAAGCGCCATTCAACTATTCACTTTACAATATAATTTGATCGAAACAATCTTGACATATCATATGTCCAGACTCATTATTTGTACACTTTTTTGGATCTAAATTCACTAACATCTCTGCGGGCCTCTGATTTGATATTTTGTTATGAAACAGCATTATTCTAGTTATTAATTAATAATAACTACTTATTAAAAGGTTGAATAAATCTGAAATATAATATCATCGATTGTGTTATCAAATATGAAAGGGCACAATGGTATCATCCAACCAGGGCCGACACTCTCATATGTGTGCGAGACATGGTAGCGGCCAATTCGACGAGCTTCTGCGATATCAACAATTATTAAATATTTGCATACCATCACGACGTTTTCCTGTCAGAGTAGTCAGAAAGGATGTCATGCTACAAGTTTCTTTGTAGGCCCACTCGGCAAAATGTTTTATTACATAGTGAAGATGTCGCAACTTATTATTATTTGTATAACTCTTGCACAACAAGAGCGCACAGATTGGGTAATTAATATGAGCAGTGATTGGATTTCATATCGCATTGGGTACTTACAGGAGTAAGGTGAATCAGTTTTTCTTACCGACGTGCATTGATTGAATTGTGTGTATGGATTTGCTCTGTTGCGTTCTTCGACTTGTACTACTTTTTCCTATTGTACAACACTGCATACATGGCAATGTTAAAATATACATGTATGTTGTTTTTTAATCTTTCAAAAAGATCATTTAACTGTTGAAATAAAATTAAAAAAGAGACCGCCACAATTTCCTATGGCGACAAAAATATTTTATTTCTTATACATTCATACCTCTTTGTCATACAACTTCTATGACGCGATTTCTTTGACTTTCAACATTTCCTTCTTTCAAAATATCATTTACTTATCCACCCATATTTAACTTGATTTTATTCTACAACACCATCTACAACACTATCACGAACTGTTAGCGCATCGTGCGACAGAGACGACGCTCTTCAAAGCGACAGTCTCTTTCTTAAGCCCGATGTGTATTACTTACTGCCGGGTACTATACTTACATTTGCACTATATATTTGTTTTGTAAGTACTTCTTCTTTCATTTTTTCCACGTGCCTAAAACCATCTCAGAGCGATGTTCTAGTATTTTAGCTTAGTACTCGTATTTAGCATACTCTGTTCACCGGATTTACATTGATGTCTTTTTTAATCCCAAATTACTGTGACTGACAAACGTCACGTCAGCTGCTGATCCATCATTATATCAATATTATACCATCTAACGGTTAGCATTTAGGGTAAACAAACGGGCACCTCGGGTTCGATACCTGATGGATTCAATTCCGGACTGATTTTACTCGTACACCGTTTGAAATCTGTTTTTTTTTCTGTAGCGTGTACTCGTACACTTCGTAATGTAAATTATGTTGCTATAAAAAAACAACACAAATACTCGTATGTATAGTGCTTTATAAAACTCTGTCCAGTTTAACGCTAAAGCAGATTAAACCATATGATCATCTTGGAAGTTTCATCACCTTGCCATTAGAACTTTGGGTTAAATTTGTTAAGACTGTACTTGCTGAAGTGCAACAGCTTATAGACTATAAACCAATATGTGTATTCCATTCACATGATGGCTGATAATCATACTCGATTACGAGGGATAGTCTATCCTATGACTTATCTTCATTTAAAAAAAAATAAAAAATGCTGGAAGCCTAAAATGTGTACCCAATCGAAAATTTATACCCAAAATCTAAAAACAGCTTTCACCTACAATTTTCTTCTACGCTTTAAAAGCGATTCTCACCCACCCCCCCTCCTTTGATAAAATATGTTATGTTTGCATCTTAGTCATATTATTCTCAATTCGGCTTGGCGTTAGCAGAAAAGGATTTTTTTTGCGGATTTTCGATGGGAAAAAAATTGTTTTGAAAATAATATTCAAGTTTAAATGGCACTGGCCGGGGAATCAATTCGTTTATAATGTCAGTGTGGGTGGATGGCGAGGAATTCAAAAACCTTCGGCATTGAGTTGACCCAAGTTTCCCTTATTCTTGTTTTACCTCTCAATATAGCCTACTGTGCAATTTTGAGTTAAGTTTCGTTCTTGTTTGTCAGGTAAATAGAGTCAAATAATAAGGTGTGCGGAAAGCAAATTCGTTTTCTAACGTCTTATTAAAATTAAAAAAACTTTTATAATTAGATGTAACTTAATTTTGTAAATCTAGATGTTTTCGATATAATCAGTATATCAGCACACTTGTGTGGTTATTCTTGATTGATTCCATGATTTCCTCGTCATCAGTGGTAATTGGCTTCCAGAATGGACACCATCTTCGAGTGTCATATCACAATTTCAAGGTGTATGCTCACGCAGTGACTCACTGTACTTCCGTGCGGAAGGTCGTCAATTTAAACCCCGCGCTTTGCTACTCCCCTCGAATGATACAGCCATTTTTTCTGCATAGTATTCGGGTGTATAATGATACTTATAACTTCGGTCATGTATATTATTTCAAAAGGAGGAAAAAAAACATGCCGGTGTGCTTCGATTGTCATACTTCAGGTGTGACATCGGAACCAGTACAGCGATGTATAAGGTGAGTTTACTGGTGTACAACGGCTCACTCACTTAAAGATGAGAAAAAAGTTGAAAAAGACGAAAACTACAGCACAGTTACGCTTTCCAACATTGACATTAGAATGAGGAGAGGGTCAGGTACAACGACGATCATTACGAAATTGTTTAAATCACATCAGACACACACGATCACCTTCTGCATCGTCACCATGTAAATATAATTATTCCTTTTGAGTTACAAAAATGCATCAAACATGAAACAAAATAAGTTTTGTTTCATCTTCAAAATTAGGCTAAAAGCCGCTCAAACAATTGAAATATACAGTGGCTGAACAAACGCGTAAAAATACGAGTATTACATTTAATAATAATATTCATTTAGTACGTTTGGAATAAAGTTAACCTCAAAATGTATGGCCTAATAACATCAATCTAATAAAAACGAAACTATATTTCGGATAGATAATATATATTTTTTAAATAAACAATACATACTTACAAAAACAATTTACTATGTCAAGAGCTTTAGTACTTTTTTGAAAAAAAAATTTTTTATTGAATAAGGTGAAACCGAGGCAACTTTCATTTTATACTGATTGTGTTATTCATATTTTTTCCACGTTATTTCCATCTTTTAAATATTAACAATTCTACCACAAAACGTCGGCCTGAAGTCGATACATTTTTGAGACCTTTTAAAGTCTGCAGTGATTCTCTAGAAGGCTACATTGATTTAATAATTTATACTGAAATGTGTAAATTAGAGTTGAGATAAAGGTTATAACAACAACGATTATCGCGTCTTCAGTATCTGTGTAAAAAATTGAACTTTATCTACGAGTAGTCTACTCTTTAGATTTGGTAACAATACAATCCTTTATATACCAACGCAACACACATTATATTTTGCGGTTCGACTTTGAAACGGTTTTTCCAGATCAAGCAGATGTGCTACATCCTTATTATTACTGAATAATAATATAAAGTGTTTTATTTATTTTATTAAAAAATTGTAAACATGATACCACAATGTGAAATAAACGTCTTTTCTTAAATCCAAGAAATAAAGAAACATTATTTATCCCAAAGTATATCTCTTGCCTCTCATACAATTTTCATCTTAATACCTTTTTTTTTATTAAACAAGGTAAATTATTGTACAAACATTTGTCAAGGCTATACCTATATAAAAATTTATTACTTAACTAATATTAATTATATGTTATAATTTATGCACTTACTTAATCTTATTTTCCTATATATCATTTTATTTTATTTATTCAATCTTAATATATGAGATCTTAGAAATAATTAACACCTACTTATAACTAGATAACAATTCTTACACTGATTATTTAGCAAAAACAAGTCTACTCGTTCAGGCTACTTGTATTCCATCACATTCACTCAGACCTTGGTCGTCCCAGCTAATACTGTAGGTGGACTAGTCAGACAACGCTCGCCTGCCATCTTAATCCCTATATCCTCTGAGATTTACCCATTGTTATTATTTTCGTTAGTTTTTTTTAATATTGTATTCATGCACTATGTTTAAGACATGACCATTTATATCAACAATAATTATGAAACAAAATCTGGCTGAATAAATTGCTTTAAAGCAATAAATTCGCCATGTGACGATGCCAAAGAGTATTGGCATGAGAATGATAAATAAATAAATCAACATAAAAATTAATTTCGATTATTTTACTTATTAGTTAAAAATGAAACGTCAATGTAGAACATTGTTGAACTTTTGAGAAAAATTTCAATGTTTTAAAATTTGTGGAAATCAAAAAAAAATATTCACACCTTGGAATTACAAAAAAATCATTTATACCTTGGTCTATTCATAAGACAAAAAGCAGTTCATAATAAAACAATCTGACGAAATATTTATTCAAAACTATTCGATATGGAAGGAGAATTGTTGAAATTAGTGGTAGTGCTTGAGAGACAGATGGTTAGATCTTCGGAACCAGATCAATGCCTTTGAGAAATGTGAAGATAACCGTGGAACTTGAGTTAGGAACTCTGGAATACTTATCCAGGGAAGCGAGGATGCAGAGAATGAAATTCTGTTTGTAATCCTGACTCGATAGATAGGTATCGAAGCATTTGAGCCTGTCACTATATTTTCATGCTTCGTCTAAATCTTCGTGCACACGTTTGTGATTTTTTTATCCACTCATCATAAACAAGTATTTCGACACAAAAAAAGGTTCAAAGAATCGGAAATATACTCGTTCTAACTTAACTTGATGTCATCAAATAAAAACCGGCGTGAAGTTTTCAAAGACGTTCAAAAATACTTTTCAAAACGTAAGATGACGAATGGCAGAATAGTGATCCAGGTATACGAGTATGATAAAAAAAATGTGAACATAACCTCACAACGACAATTGAAGAGTTTAAAAAAGCATCAGCTTGCCTTTTTATTTACAAAAAACAGAAAAACAACTAGCCTAATAAAAATCAAGATGTCATTGGAATCTCGCGAATTCTTGTAATGTTTCCACGTATTTAAAATTTTGTACTCATACTATATTGTTAATTGGTATTAACAAGTCGGAAAATGTATTTTTTTATCTTCAATCATAGAGAATCGTGTGGTTCGCTGGCAAATCAGTGATGATCGCGCTCTAATTTTTTTTAATGAACATGTATTTTTGGTGTTGGTAACTTTTTTTAGTAATTCCTTTTCTTATATATCGTGAGGATATTTTTTTTTTTAATTCAAAGAAATCGTAATTATTGTAAAATTTATAACACAGTATTTATTGTTTGACATGAGCTGGAGTAATAATAAGCCATTTATATTTTAATATCATTCAACATAATAAATAAAAATTTGATTCAGTTTGTTTAATAAAGACTTGGCTTTTGTTGATTTTGACACTTTATGTCTTGATTTTGCGGTCCTGTGATATTCAGCGAATGATTGACGATATTTTTGTTTTTATCTTGCAATAGTTAAGAATGTATTATTTTGACTAATTACCTTTTTTTTTATTTCTTTGCGATCGAACGTTTGAATATTATTTAAAAATTAATGCAGGATAGTTTGTGCATTTTAATTTTTATATTGCTCAGGCTTAACTTGGCAGTTAATTATTTTGTTACGTAATATTTTGATTTATTAATACTTTTTTCAAATTCCCTTCCTATCTTACGGCTGAATACTTTTTTTTAGATTATATAAAGATGTGATTTGTAGGATATTATACTTTGAAATTGTATATCACGTTAACATTCCCGCCAGCGGGCGACCCAGGTTTGAGTCCTGGTAAATTAATTTCCAGACCAATATTAGGTACTCTCACCTAACTCTCCTACGCAATAATAACGCAAGATGCACAAAATACTCCAAAAAAGTTGAAATGCGTTAACAAAAGCAACAATACAAAAATTTGTTCCATAGTCTAATATTGAATAAGCCTAGAGAGAAGGTGCGTTATCAAAAAACAACAGAAGAAACATCAGTGATTATAAAATTTTTGTTTACGAAATAAATTCAACCTAGGACAATATAGCACATGTACGACTACACCACGCCTTTACAGAAGAAACTTAACTTGTTCAATATCGTCGTAAAGTCGTTGGCGTGTTTCAAACAGTGACTAAAAAGCATTATATTTCCCTTCAGTGTCATAGTACGTTTCATGGTTCTTTCCTAATCTTTCTTCTTCTCAATATACCCCCACCTATCTTCGAATAGCAGATGAAATTTTTATATTTATAATATTTAAATCAACAAATATTTGTTGTTTTCTATTTATCTTATAATTCTCTCTTTTATCATTTTATTTTCTCTATATAAAGTTTTTATATAAATCTTTAATCTGATACAAAAAGAAAATTGTTTAACGATATTCAAGTTGATGGGAAGAAATTTTTCTTTCGTAATAAACTTATCCAGTGATGTATTTAAATGAAGAAGAAAAAAGGTATAAAAGTGTTCTAGTATTTTTACCGAAGAAAACAATTTCAAAAAACAAACAACAACAAGTGTTTTATATAAAAATAAACAAACAAAAAAAACTTTTAAGCATTGTACTTCTTTTAGCAGTTATTTAAAGGACGCTCTTCTGTTAAGTTGCTAAAACTGAGATTGTATGGTTTGTGCTCTGTAAGACGATTAACGTGTCTGATATTTGAAGATCAAAAGATTTCTAATTTCCATAATGAAAAAAAAATACTTAGATTTTTGAGTTGTAAATGAAAATTGCGGAAAACAGCGATGTTTGACGAAATTTCCCGAAGCGTAGCACCGCACCCCCACTGTGTGAGAGCTTTTTAGTAACGTCGCGTACGTAGAGCCAACAGCTACAAAGCTAAGGGTCGCTCCGATTCCGCTACGACAGGCTGTATTTATTTTAGCGCAAAACTTTTTCGTTTCGCCTACGAATGATAAAGTTACTATCATTCGTACAGTAAATGTGAATAAATAAAAAAAATCTTCTTCAAGTACTGAACTTCAATTTAATTTTAACTATATCGACAGTACCGTGCAATTGTTATATTTTGTGAAATTAACTTTTTTTTTAAATAAAAAAGTAAAGAATATAGAAGTTTATATATAATATACTGGACATTTTCTGGAGTGTTTTTTGTGACATTAAATCCTCATGTGAAGTTTTTGGATAATTTATCGGTGAGAAAACCTCGTTTTTATTGTTATATAAATTAAGTCACGAATATATATACTACATACAGTATATACTAATATATATATACGAAATTTAAAAAAAATTGGTTACAACAATCATAATAAATTAAACAGTGTTTGATTCTAAGAAGCACCAGAACTATGTGATTCAAATTTTGTTTTAATATATACACACACATATATACCATCACGCCGTCTTCATATAGAGGTAAGCTGAAAGGAAAGAGCTCCAAATGACCCTATCGTGACACCCATAGGTATTTCGCATTTTCTACTTCCATACATCTTTTCATACAGGTCTTATGAAATAACAGACAAGAACCCTTTTTTAGTATCAATAGTTGTCGATCACGCAAGACCCGGTTGAAAGAAAAGTATTTCCGAATAGGTAACGCAGATGGTCAATATAATAGTAAAAACTAAACTGAATGTTTATCTTTTGTTCCACAGATTTAAATATCACAATAACAAGTTGAAGTTAGTCATTTATTTAAAAAAAATAATCAGTTTTAATTAACTCCGCTGCCTGGTTGGTAAGACGCTCTACGTTCGCCTGGGGTTTCAGGGTCGATTCCCGATAATACCCAGAAAAAGAAAAAAATGTTGCCATCCTAGTAATTTTGGTCGAGTTTTAAATATTAATTAAATATAGATTTATTGAGAGCAAAAAAGTATGTTCATATATAAATATATCCTTAAATTGCATAAATACTCGTATTTCAAGATAATACACTTAAGACAGAAGCTATCAAAAAGTGGTCTGGGCTCATCTCGTGCCGTATATCTCCACCAAAATAGGGCGAGCTCGGCCGCGGGGACATCAGATGTTTTCAGTTTGCATGGGAACAGTACTCTTGCGCTAAACGTGTGCGAGTGCGGTCGTATTGCCGACACATGTAATGACTAACAGTGTTTGCGAAATGACATATTTTGAATTACAGTTTGCCTACTCTTGTTGTTCTTAACTAGAAGGTTCAAACAACGGGAATGAATAGCATGATGTCTCCCGGCCACGCTCTATATTATGTTCTTATAATCAATTCGAGTTTAAGAGTTCAAATGAGGATAGATTTTTGCATATCAATTATCTTAAACTACTTTGGTGTTTCTAAACCCGAAAGCTCGATTAATGGAACAAATGACGTCGTTGTCTTCTGACAACGCTCTTAATAATTGACATATAGCCATTACGAATATGTTAAGATGTAGCTTATGAAGAAAAGTTCCAAAGATTATAAATTATCGTTTATCAACTATCTAACATAGGTTTAGTAGTATAGTCTAATATCTGGAATAGTCCAGTGATTCTAAGCCAGAAACTCGAGTAATCGGACCGAAGACCATTTGTCTCCCGTTCACGCTCTTCATTATGCCCGCATAACTAATTCAGATATGTTGGGATTAAATTTAAAAAAATGAGTAACGTTTCAATTGCGTCGATTTTTGTCGAATGGTTCTAAGCCCGAAGACTAGATAAATGTAGTAAAACACTTGTTTGTCTCCCAGCAATTCTCTTTAATTTATCCTCATAACGAATTTGATTTGGTTGAGGATTTTCATGCTTATGAAAAAAGTTCCAAAGTGGATAGATTTTCGTATGAAGTTCCAAAAAAGGCTTGAAGGTGGATTTCTTTCAAATCTTAAAATTAATTACTCAAATCCAGATCTAAATGTCATAATTTAAAAAGTGCTTGACCTCATACATTTTGCAGAGGTTCATTGGCAGTTTCTCATTTTAAAATCGGTTATCCATTTAAATTTGAAATCTTTTATCGATTTAAATTAATTAAAATATGTAATACTTTATCCATAAAGTCACCTTTTGACCTTCCTTTAATTGTAAAACAATTAATTATTGGGTGAGTGTGTTCATATTTTTAACAATGTTTGTAGTAAAATAGATATTTATTGTGTAAAATAATTCGCTATTTATGTATTATTGTGTATTTTTTTATTATACAACAGCTAACGGGTACAAGAGTATAGGCTGAAAAACATCTTATGTTCTCGCGGCCGGGTTCGCTCTTCAATTTGTGGGGAATATCTCGACTGGTAAGATGGAATAAGATAGGTCTGAAACTTTCGATAGCTTTTCCTAAAAATAAATTTTCGTTTCCATGCTTTAAGATACGTATACATATTTGTAATTTATATGTGTAATTTATATAATTTATGTGTGTAATTTCAAAATATATTTTATATAATATTTATAAACGTAAAATAAATTTACTATTAAAACGTCTTTACACCTCCACAGTGTTAATGCGTTAACTATAAATAACATTTAAACATATTATTAATTTACTTTATTTTATTTAATGTTAACAAATAACAAAATATAACTTTTGTATCACTGACTCTATATACGAGTATGTTATATTATCAGTCTTTTTTATCATAAAACCTCCACCTCAGTCTGCTAAGTGGTATTTTGTACTGTTGGGTTTGCAGAATGATCTTTGTTGACCTTGTCAACTGATATCTGCTTATCTGACCTAATGACGTTTGTAATTGGCGGTTGTCTTGTATATTTTGAGTCACATATCTTTCGCAGTAGCAGGTTTTCGAAATGCTGCTGTCTGCGTGAAAAAGGCTAGTTACATTTAAACCGCAGGAAATAATTGTATTTCCTCTTACATCATTTTTTGTCGACTTCTTGAATGAAACCTTTCTAGTAATAAAAATTCGTCTTTCTTCCAGACACGCTGTTTTTTCATCAAATTTTCAAACTTTGTCGTCTCAAAGTGGCCCATAAGTCGCGTACCAATGTTCCTGTTCAAAGCGTTGATGTTGTAGCTTCAATACTTGCATCAACTGAACTCTATACGGAAAGAAGTATAAATTGCTTCTTAAGATTGCAGTTTCGTTAGAGACATTCCAAGTAGAACTGAACGTCGTCTGGTTGAAGTTGTTTGATCGGCAACGCTCTGTTGTACCCTTCGAATATTATCATAAATTGAGATAGAACACAGTCTTCTGGCTCGAGACAAGAAAATTTATGAACCCTACTGTCATTAATATTAAATTGACCTTTTAATCGCAGATCTTCTCGGCAGTCGCATTAGTAAAATAACGCTGATATGTGCGTTGTTTTCCAAAAATTGACTCTTGATTTGCGAAATAATGTTTGATTACTTTCAATCGTTTCTCTACTATTTAATTATCCATTAAGAAACGTTGATACGAAATAAAATTTAAAAAATGTGTATATATTAAACGGGCCACCCTGTATATAACAGTACTTTTTAGTCGGAAGGTATCTTGATGACACGATTGGTGTATTATGTCCTTTAAATATTTAGAATGGTCTGAAAACCTCCCTTAGTTTTATAATTACATCCCTCAGTCTTATTGACCTTTTGACGTACTTGATTAGAATTTTACAAATGTATGTATTCTCTTATATATAACATATCTGTATTTGCACATGGGAAGAAAAATAAATAGTATATTTAATAAAAATTATCTAAGAGCATGTGCAAATCTCCTATACACTCTGCCGAAAACTCTGTTATTACTTAATTTACGACAACCTCTATGACTTACTCGTAGTTGGTAAGACGCCCGGATGTTTCAGGTTTAATTCCTGATAGTTGCAAAATAATACAGCATTGATCAGGTATAAGAGTTCCCCTGATAACAAAAATACTCTACGTTCAGTAGTATTGCTTAAACATATGATGACGAACTACGGGCTACGTGCATATTTCAGTGGTTTTTAAAATATAGTAAATGCCTGATAATGGGGCTCAAAACATTTTTTTCTCCCGACTACGCCCTTCATTTTGTCCACATGTCCAATTTTAATATATTGAAGGGTGTATGAACGTTAAACTTATCCCTAACATCAGAAGAGGAACTATGATATAAAAAGGAAAACAAATAAAATCATTTGTTTTTAAACAACTTTTCATTACTCTTTATGTATGAAAGTTAATACGAGATTGTCTTCAGTAAAACATTATCTTTTTATATGAAATATAATAATTTTTTTACTTTTTTATTTAGTGTAATATTAAGTTGCAGGTTTGAATTCCGCTGTAACCCAGTTTTTTTATAAAAGGGTTTCAGTCTAGTTATCACTAGATACTCCATAAACACTTTTCAACATGTATGATATATGCAAAGAAACATTTTATGTGCAAAGAAAGTGACATACATGATTTGTCCGAACGCTGATATAGCTGCATACGTGATTCTTTTAACAATGGTAGGTTCGAGTCCCGAGATAGAGAACCTTTGAAGAAATTTGCTCTCTAAACGGCACTATATAAAATTGTTCTTTGAATTAATAAAGGAATCAGAAATGATTGTATGAATGGCATAAATGATTTAAGTAAGATGAAGAAAGGGGCGTTGAAATTATTTGGACATAATTAATGACGAAATTTGATTGAATTATTATACAAGTCAGTCAGAGTTATACACATGTATGTAAATTAAAACAATTTAACCCTTTAATGATACAAGTGCTAAGTTTGATAAACGACGGTTGATGGTCAAAGTTTATTCGTAGTGCATGCTTATATTTGTCCTAAAAATTGTCAGTGGTCATCCTTTATGGTATCACAAAGTTTGGAGTTGCTCTGAACTGGGATTAACTTCGGGAAAGGGTAAATTGCTCAGTTGAAATCATGGAACCGAGAAAATTGGGTTCAAGAAATTAACGAAACTTTTGTTTTATACAAAGCTTCAAATTAGCCGTTATTTGTGAAGTTTTCTAATGAGAGAATAAATAAAAGCCAGAACATGGGTCATGAGACATATATAAACAAGTCAGAGGCTTAACAAGAATTTATTTGATCATCTGATGAACATGTAAATTAAACAAAAGAAAAATAGTAACCAAATTTGTATGTTTTGTAATATTTTAAACGCTCGAGCCATTGATTTCATATGCAGAAGCATACGATGTGCTCCTAATTCAAACTTGATTAAATCGTCATATGATCATTGATTTATACTGAATTTATCTTTTTCGACATATGATCTATCTTATTCCAAGAAAAATAACGTGAAAATCCACTTTATTTTATTTATATACTTCTTCTTATTCATTGTGTGCTCAATGCTGATCATCATGGTCGCGCATCATCGGTCTCCATTCCTTCCGGTCCTGCGGCATGTTAAATGCAGCACTTACTCGTAAAAAGGGTCCTGATAACTCTTTTAATTGATCCGCCCATCGACACCTTTACTTGCTCACCGTGCCTGTATGATCTATGTGATCGTCCGCCTCTCCAGACTTTTATCAGGTTTTTTTTTTTCTAGCATAATACCTAAAATATGTTAGGATTTTTTTTCTGCGTATTCTCAAAAGTTTTTCTGTAATCACCATTTTTTTTTATTTATAGAGACTTTGGCACGCCTTGAGTTCCATTGGATACGGAGTATCTGTATTTAACACTACATCTCGAAGGCATCCATCATGTTTATTGCCTTCGTTTTCATCGTCCATATTTCCACTCCATACAGTGCTATGAAGAATACTAGAGATTCCACTGGACTGATTTTTTTTTCTGAGCAAAGACTGCTTAATCAATATCTTCGTCAGATGACGCCAGATGAGAATGTAATTGTAAGAGATAACTAAATGACAATAAATTTGCCAGTATTCCTGGTATACAACGTAAACGTATTGTAATATAATACAAAAGACGAAAGCATTTTGGAGATTTTTATTTTTTACGTGATGATAATTTAAATAAAACAATAATTCAAGTAAAAAAAAATGAGAACCAATCAAATGTTCAATTTATAATCATCGATGAAACAAAATAACGACGATGAGAAGGTATTGAAAATATTTTTTATAATTTAATCAGACTTTTTTCACTAAAACGGATATACTCACGCCGGGACAGTACCAAAATCGACGAAGATGATAGTCCACAACAGTATTCTAGTACCAACTTCTGTGTATGGAATGACACGTGAACGTGGAAAAAGACTGAAAATAACCGAATGAAAATTGTATAAATGTGTATATTGAGAATAATTTTTAGGTACGGTATTGTCTAAAAGAAAGAAATAAAAAAGTCAGCGAAATCCTAGAGGTTTAAGAGAATGTGTATAGATGGATGAAGGGGTGAAAATAAGTGTTACGAGAGGACTTTGGAGTCCTGCTCTGTCTGCCAACCGTTACAAAAATTTGCGTGAAGGTGTGAATGTACGAGTTTGCACTCTGAAATAATACACGTTCTTAAAAATTAAGTAAATCAGGTGTTTGATTTATTTCAATCATATATAATAATTACTGCTTTAGATATTGACATATTTCATATTACATTACTAAAAGCAACAGAAAATTTTCTTCTTAAATTGAGCGCGTTAGAAAGCACTCATCAACGTTCTTAAGTGACTGTGAATATATGTGTATGTACGAGTATGTGTATATTTGTGTGTATATATGTATGCATAACATGTATATAATTTTTAAGCCTATTTTGAGAAAATAAATAAATAATATAAAACAAGGAGAAACAAAAAAAATTGGCACAAAAGATATTATTCGCCTGTATTTATGAACTGATTTGACCACTTAAAAAATCTACCCTATGTGTCCGACTAGACTAATTGATGACGGGTAAATTAAGCAACATTAAAGCGTTAGTTGTGCTTTAATATTATATAAATATCATTCACTCTATCCAACCGTGTTTTTCTTGGTCGGTCTCCAGCATGCTTTTCGCTCACAATTGTTATACATACATTTGTGATATTAGTTTTTTTTTTCGTTTATTTAACATGCCCAAACCATGCTCATTCTTATCTTATTCAATACAAAAAAGACACTAGTTAGTTTCATATACTTTTCAATGAATGAAAAATTATCCTTTTTTAAATTTGCAGGAAAAGATTTTTTGTTTATCAAAAAAAAGGTCCACAAAATACAAATTTTAATTTTAAAATTCAATTGAAATAATCTCAAACGGTTGATGACCGGCACAAAGAGAATCACAAAAGTAGGATTTTTTTTTTGAATTAAGGTATTCTTTTCGCGTCACTTTCCTCTCAGTTCTATCACTTCTTTACGAAATTTATATTGAAATTCAAACATGGCTCCCTCTCATCCTTCTTCATCCCTCTTTGAGTACGCCACTAAAGCAGTGATCACCAAATTGCCTAACAGGCAATTTTTCTTTTATCGTATGGTACACTTTAAATTAGTAATTTGGACAAATTGAAGAATGTAACCAGAGACAATGTTGTTTAAGACCCCCTTGATTGATCTTTCGGGTTGATAACCACTAGAGTATGCGTGAAACTTGTGGTTCGTCATTGCACGTGTTGGAAATGCTACCACGCATTAAGAGCCTACGGTACTCGCACACGTACTTGGCGCGTGGGAGTACTATCGGGAACCTAGCCTGATACCCTGAAGTAAGAGTCAAATGTCTTACTAAATAGGCCACATATGCCGTTATCTAGTCTATCATACAATTGCTATCAACCAGCTACTTAGGTAGAAAAGTTATTTAAAATCCATAGAAGATTGACGATGTCGAGGAAGTGATTTTACTATTGTGTTGATTTTTTTAGCTAAATACCGACTTTCGATTGTAGTTAAGTCATAGAAATTTTAAATATCACATAGCAGTTACTAAATGAGAGGTCGCCAACCTTATAACCATGAATGGAGCAATACAAAATTAATAGCATATATAACTCGATCTGTAAACTAGATTCCCGTGGACCCAGGTTTAAAAAAACGGATCCCGGTGTAGTTTTCACTTAAGGCCTCTTTAACATGTTTTCTGGTTGGCTGGAAGAGAGTGACACTTGGCAAGAAATCCACCAGGTCGAATTGTGTACAGCTTAAGTGTAAAACAATACAATACAGATTAAATTGTTCTATTTTAATCGTTAAATGATTCTTGTCGTCTTCTTAATTTACAATTGTCTTATATAATTTTATTTTAATGATAGTATTAAAAACATGTACTATTTAGCTTCATTTTGAGAGCAAATTCTCCTCAAGGACTCTCCTACTCAGGATTTGAACCCACAACTTTTAACAAATTTAAAAACTTACAAAATAAAAAGATGTGCATATACACACATAAGCTGAGTGTAAGGAGAGGAGAGTATTAATTGTTTTGTATGAAGCTTTGAGGAAAATATTTCACACTAGAAACATTTTTTTTTTAAATCTGGTAGGTTGAAAGTGAATGCTCTTAAACAATATATCCGTCAAATGGTGCACTGTGTGATGAAATGTATAAATAAATTAATAAACTGCTAACTTATTTAAGAGTGTATATACTAGTAAATGGCACTCTTAAATAGATTTCCACCTCATTAATTTTTTTAAACCATATTTTCAAGGGTAGAATAATCCCTTAGGCTAGATCAAATTAATGTAGTTTTTTGTCGTTCCGTAACCGGTCGTTCTTCTAGCGTCATATCAGAACCCTTGACGCTGACGATTACTAGAACAAAAGTAACAGACGCAATCCGATTTAAAAAAAAACAAACAATTTAAATAATCGTCAGTACTCGGTCAAAGCCGAAAAGCCCTATAACTACTGCCACATGAAAAACTGCGACCCTTTAGAGTCGGGTGTCTACAGATTCGATTGCCAGAGATACGTGACGGTGTATATAGGACAAACAGCGAGAACGGAGAACAAAATAATAACCGAACACGAGAGAGTATGCAGACTCGCTTTTTCCGAAAGATCATTGAATTGAGATAGTGTACCG
Source organism: Odontocerum albicorne (assembly GCA_949825065.1). NCBI lineage: Eukaryota > Metazoa > Arthropoda > Insecta > Trichoptera > Odontoceridae > Odontocerum > Odontocerum albicorne. The sequence goes on from OX463856.1 coordinate 17,203,834, forward strand.
TTTCGTATTTGAAGTAAAATTACCCGGTTAATCAAAGAGTATGTCCAATTGATCAAAAAGGTTATAGAAATGTACTGACATCCAAACAATGACGACAGATTTAACCTAAAATAAGCATGATACACCATAGTCAAATCAAAGCGATAACTAGTTGAAAATTAACAACATTTTGTGGAAGCTGCGCGCTTATTCTCGCGTAGGAGGAAAGGAACCACGTTCAAGTTACGGTTGAAAATCTAGATGGACCCATGCACTCACGTTGCGGTGTAGACTCTCCTATAAGCTGACTACAAACAAGCCCTGAAAATGAAAAATTCAACGTTTTCAAAACTTCGGCATCATAAGCCCAATCAAATGGTACAACACTCCTAAAGACCTTAACCAACTAACCAGTGCAAAAATTCACTCCTGTAATATAAAAGATCCAATTGAAAATGTTTGGTGGTATGTTACTAATGTTGGTCACCATCATGACGACCTCCGTGGCGTGGTGGTAAGACACTTGTCGGCCGATCCGGAGGTTGCGGGTTCGATCCCCGCTGGAACCCAGATTTTTTTAAATAGGATTCCAGTCTGGTTAACACTTAGGGCCTATAAAAATTTGACACATTACTCAATGTGTCAAATTTTGTGTGGAACTCGTGTAACACAAAAATATCTCTGAAGTTGAATGTATTCATATTTCGTAAAAAAATAGATAAAAACCGTAAGGTGGAGACCAGGATAATGCAAAATCTTCAAAAAATATTGTTTGCAGTGCTGTGTTGGTGCCATCAATTATGTTAGAAAGCGAAACCTGGGCATTTAAAGGGAGTGAGTGTATAACAAATACAGTAGAAATACGTGCCTTACTAACATATCTGGAATTAAAATGTATGATAGATTCAGGATTGATAAGATTAAAGCTTTTTTTTATTATAGACGGGTGTCATAGTTAATAAAAGAATCTTTAGATACTTTGGCCATATAGTTGTCAAAAACTTACAAGATAAATGTATATGTATGAAATTAATGCAGAGATATAAACTAGTCGAAATAAAAATGTCAGCCATGTGTCGTAAAAATATAACGTTTATTTCATACATTTCATTTTAAATTTGTGTTAACTTTTTTTTTTACCCACATATCCGAGTTTTGGTACCATATATCAATGATGCCACTTATAATCTGTTTTGAACCATTTTGGCAGATCTCGACATTACTCAATTGGAGAATATACACACGTATTTTATTGCTTCATCGACTTTGTTTTCTATTGCATCTCGCCGTTTAATATCTTGATAAACCTTTTCGTTATCTGATAACATACTTCCTTAATAGAAGCCTTCTTGTCTCAAATCCATATTTTTTTATTTAACAAAGTAATATATAAAACAAACATTTGCCAAACGCTTTACTTTTATACACATTTAAAGTTAAAGAACTAATCGCATTTAAATATTATAATTATGAACTTACTTAATTTTAATTTCCTACATGCCATTTTATTTTTAATAATCATAATATATAATTTCTTAGAAATAGTTAACACCTACATACTACTTATAACTAGATAACAATTCTTACAAGTAATTATTTAGCAAGTACGTGCTCACTCGTTCAGGCTACTTGTATTCCATCACATTCACTCAGACTTTGATCCTCCCAGCTAATACTGTAGGTGGACTAGTCAGGCAACCGATGATCTTTTGACCCTTTGAATTTACTGTGCCTTTGGATGGTGCAACATTCATCCTCATGCATTTTCTCACTTATCATACACTGTAGTTCATTTTCATTCTCCACTAATACTACTATGTTATGCCTTCAACAGTTCACATACATTCTCGTTCGATATTTTTATGTAACATTTATTTTTATTTGATATTTATCATGAGGAATAAAAAGCAGTTTTTAGATCTAAAAGCGCTATATTTAATTTTCTCGTTCCATATTTTTTTCAGCTCTTTACCGTTTTAATATATTCAAGTTTTGATGTTTTTTATCATTTTGTTCATTTTTGTTATGTGACATGTTTTGAGGTTTGTTTGATAACCATTTACTTAGATTTTTTTCGTACGATTGTAATTAAAATAAAAATTGTGTAAAGGGCATAACAAAATTTATAGACAACTCTACCACTTTCTAAGTTTATATGAAACTTGTAGACTTTCACGGTTATAATTTTTGTCGTAAAATAGTTTTTGTTGCTCAAAATGTTTACGTCTCGAAAACGTTGCTTTTTGCATCTTTAATAAGGCTTGTTGGTTTTTAATTATGCTGTCTTTGGAAATGAACATGACAACAGAGTCTCAAACGTCAAATAAGTGCGTCTGATTTTACTTTCGACTATAACGTGAACGTATATCTCTTTTATATTTATTACGCTATAAAGACAAAATTTCGTACGCCTCTGTGTTTTCTTATTTTTAAGGTTCCATTATGTTGTATAATATAGCAATCGCTTCAATTTATTATTTAAAACAAAGTTTTTAGAAGAATGAACATATTTGTAAGCAATATTAATTCATGTAAAAGTTCATTAAAGCCTTGTTAAAGTTCATTAAGCCTTATCGATTGAGCGCAAATCTAGTTAATCCAATAAGATCTTCCTTTACAGTAGATACATTTTCACACGACTTTCAACTAAATACAATATAGTTAGTTGGCTTCAAAGAAAAGTCAATGAGGAAGTGGCTTTACTAAACTGGTTGTAAACCTGTGACATTCATTAACACTTTTGAGATATGTCATTGAATCTCTATGCAAGGACATAAATTTAACTGATTAACTTTAAAATAGGAGAGTACCCATTTCAATGTTTATAGACGTGGCAAAAATAAGTAAGGAAAAACATGGAGATCTGTCATCTTTTTACCTCATTACGTATTCACGTCTCTTTAAACCGTGTAGCTCAGCTTTCCTTCAATCTTTTTGAAGATTTCTTCGCTATCTTATTTTAGTTCATCGGATTGTGGCACGATATTCGGATATACAAGTATAATTAAATTAAACAAATCTTCTTTCCCTTGAGTTAGAATTTAGGTATGTTATCATACGAGTATTTCAAATTACATCTCAACATTTTTGTCTGCAATAGTTCTGCGGTTTTACATTCAACTAGTTCCAGGATATCAATAGTATACATATGTATGAATGGAGAATCTGTAACAAACTCTTTTTTAACGTATCAATTTTTTTTGTTATTTCATGTGTAAGAACTCGATAACAACTTTTTTGTTATCTTATGAATGATCAACGAATTTCGAGGATAGATAAAACAAGACTTGGTTGTTGTATTGGAAACTAAACTATAATTTGACTTCCAAATCAAATCAGTTCGCTATAAAGCAAATAAGATACTTGCGTTTTTAGAACACTATCGTCATTGCTGAGCCTCGTAGTCAAGGATCTCATCGTTTCCCCATCATCAATTCAGTTTGAAAGCGACACTGTGCCGTAGATTTTTTAAGTGAGTGAGCCGTTGCACGCCAGCAAACTCGCCAGCCACACCGCTTTACTGAATTCGATGACACAGCGAAGTGAGATGATCGGAACAAACCGACATTTTTTTAAAGAATAAATTTTATCGAAGGCATAGGTATCCCCTTATACCCTCGAAAACTAGGCGGAAAAAATGCCTGCGTCATTCGGGAAGAGTAGTATATCGCAGGGTTTGAACCGAGGACCTTTCGCGTGGAAGTCCCGTGCGTTACTGCGCGGCCATGCATTTAGAACATTATGTGAACATTACTCGTATTAGCCAGTAGGGATTACGTGTTCATTCATGCTAGAGGAAGTTCAGAAAAAAAATTCACTATCCCTGTATGAGAAAACATGGATATTCGATCTAACTTTATCCTTGTTTCGTCTCACTGGGGATGCTTAGCTCTCAATCCTTGAAGAGTGGAAGATTTGATCGATTGGGTGTCTACTTTTTTTAGTTTGCTTAGGGGTAATCTAGGCAACACATTCCTCCTGAATACTAAGTCATGGTTTGTATGGATTGTTCTATCAACCTTTATGTAGAACGAACCTGTCTTTGGAAATATCAATAGGTAGAGCAATCACATTTTTTAAATTCAAAGTTTAGACGATATATGAATGATGCTACATAGATAAAACTATTTCAAGTATTAAAAAAAAAATTAGTATGATTCCGTTTAATATAAAGACATTTTAAAATATTTTCTATCAAATATTTTAAATTTATGAATTGTTTTAAAAGTTTTATTTTCTGTATTCTGTGATTGTTAATTTTTCATTGTACAAATAAGGGAAACCTGTAATTAGCAAAGGAGTAAAATAAATAAATTGTTCTGCGTCATTAGTTGGAACTACTAATTTACGAACCTTTTTGCCCAAAAATCAGAGGCAACATTGTCGATCCGAAGCTTTATATAGGTAAAGAGAGCCTATAAATTGTCGAGATCCTGGTTTCAATCTTACCCTCACGCACCATTCTGCCTTTGTTTATTTAACCACAGTAAAATCCATCAGAATAACATTATTTGCTATTTATGAAAGAAAACTTTTATACATTACTTATGTGGTTGAAGGGTGTTATCTATATAATTAATCAATGTGCATGGTCGCGCAATAACGCACTGAACTTCCGTACCAAAGGTCGCCGGTTCCGATCCCGTGCTTTTTTTCCGCTTAGTATTTATTCCGCTTAGTATTTGGGGTTATAAGGATACCTATGCGTATGGTCATAGACAGCGGTGACTGGTCTCGAGATGCGTTTGTGCGCTGAACCGGATAAATAATTCGCAATATAGAGAAATAGTCTCATGGTTTACTGTATGTCTCTGTTTGCCTCATATGAATCTGCATTTCCGTTCGGAGCATATTTTAGTTCGCTTCAGTATGAATTCGCAAACTTGACCGGTCAATTTGAAAGAAATGTTTTTTTTTTTAATTTTACTTGCCTTATTTTTTTTTAAATTTTTATTTAAATAAAAATACACGTATTATTTAGCAGTATTCTTATACATATTTTATCTATAAAAATATTTAACATTTTTGTAAGTCACGTTTGCGAATATATAATTTAATTATTGCGAATTATTTCTCCGGTTCAACGCACTTACGAACCTCGAGACCAGCCGCCACTGGTCATAGATATTCTTTAAAAAAAAAGGAAAAAAAAACATGTCGGTGTGGTCCGGTCATCTCATAAGTTGTCGAGGAGCCCCTCGCTATCCCAAAGTCATTTCAGTTGGAAAACAAAACTGTACCATGAAGCTTTTTTTTCAAGAGAGCCGTTGCATGCCAGCAAACTCACCGACCATACCGCTGTACTGGATCCGATGGCACGCTAGGTAAGACGATCAAAGCATACCGGTATATATATTTTTCAATTTTTTTTTTTAAAGAATAGATATGACCCAAGTCATAGATATCGAGTAAACTCCCCGATTACTAGACGGGAATAATGCCTGTGTAATTTAGGGGGGATTACTACAACGCGGAGTTCGAACCGGCGGAGACCTTCCACTCCAATATCCAATGCGTTACCGCACTGCCGTGCTCCGGTTCTAGTGGGAAAACCTTTAGGTATCCAAATGTAACTTTACTAAAAAAAAACACCCTTAGATCTACCGAAATAAGTTTTTTACGATATCTACTCACAATTAAATACGAGTATATAAACAATTAAAAAAATACAAGTTTGAGTGATGAAATCAAGAAAAAACGGCCGCGTTTGGCGAAAAAGAAAGTGTTGTTTCATCAAGACAATGCACCAGTTCACACATCCGTTATCGCGGTGGCCAAAATCAATGAATTAAAGTTCGAATTGTTTCCTCAGGCACCCTATTCGCCAGATTCGTTTACAAATTCACTGAGAGCGTTCACTATTGATGGCTGCCCCAAACAAATACTAAACAACGTAGCGCTTTAAAACTTGAAACTTAAGCTTTATAAGTTTAGTACTTTCTACCATAGTAATTTTAAAGCAACAACCGTCATCTATACGTCAGGTCCGGTGCTTCTGGGACCACCCTCGTATTAATTAGAATTAACGTTAAAAAAATAATATAAAACCAATTAAAAGTGCGAGGAAATAGAGATGATAGTGAGATGGTATGTGAGTATCTTGTTTATGTTTTGTTAGTAAAGACTACAGCTTTAAAAAATATTATGTAAAATTACTTCCAAACGCCTAGCGGTAAGCAGAGTGACAGTTGCGTGTGTTCAAACCGCAATCACGTTTTGTCACGTTTGCTAAGCTAGCGGCTTGAATTATTTCCGGCTTTAGTTTTTTACCTTTTCCGGCTTAAGATTTTTGAATTTTTTCGTAAGAAAAGTATAGTGATGGAACGGAAGTTGAAGCACATTTCTAGTCGGTAAGGTTAAATTACTATACTCGTACAAAAAGTCAGTTAGTTGGATTGTGTACAACCGAAATATTATTAAAATCATTATTAAAATTAGAATATATTATAATTTGTTTTATCAAATACTGTTTAACAGTATAACCCTACCGGTTTTAAGGTTTTCACCTCATCATCAGGTAGCACAAACAAGACATATGGTACATAAAGGGGAATGAACAGTGTTTGATGAAACAAATTACAATATCTTTTAACCTCCACAATGTTAATGGCTTAACTATAAATTATTATTTTTCTATTAATATTGTATTTTAGTATACTTTCTTCATATACAATTCAGTCTAGCGAGCTAATTGCTATTAATTAATTTCTTCAAATAAACCAGAAAAATGTTTCAAGAGCTTATGTGGAAAACAAGAATGGAGTCCTTTTTTGTTGTTAGTCGCTATTCCCGATGGACAGAACCTGACAAACCCGAGTTAAATATCAAGCTTCTGTGGCCTAGTTGATGACCTTTGTGACCTAGTTGGTTAGTCTACCTGTCTTCAGAACCGGAGGTTGCAGATTCAATTTTGTTGCAGCCCATATATTTTTTTAAACGATATGGGCAGGTTTTCAATTAACGCATCTGTAACATCTTGAGGTTGTATATTAGTTCAGAGCGATGTAAAAAACACATTTACTAATATACTTCATCCTCAGGATGATGTGAATAAAAAATTTATTAAAATACTGAAAGTGATGAGAATAAAATATGTATTAATATACTTCATCCTCAGAGTGATGTGAATAAAACATTAATTTACATAATAAGCACCCCCTTAGTGTTTGGCATACCCAGCCTTTCTTTGAAAATTTTGTGGTTGATTGTAAAAGTTTTCTCATGGCAATGAGCTAGTTACATATAATTTTATCGTTTTAAGAAAAAATCCAGGTAGTCCTAGTCCAAGTCCAAGAAATAGTGAACGCAGCAGCTGAAAAAAATGAGAATATATTGTAATAGCGCAAACAAAACTGAGTATATTAGTTGATTTCGGTGGCGTATCTTATAAGACAACGAAGAGATGTTGGATGAATTGGAGAGAAACCACACCGTTTGCATCCAAATCATATACATATAACCTCAAGACAGACTTGAATGGTTTAAAATCAAGCAGCGAAGAAACCTTTATATTGTATTATATTACACTTTCGTTGCATACAGTATAACCTGCCGGGCTTATTGCCATGTGACAATATCTTCTAGCTAACAAGAAATACGTTTTAATGGCCTTGAGTTAAAACCAGATTGGAATCCTTTTAGAAAAACTAGGCTCCAGCGGGATTCGAACCCGCAACCTCCGGGCTGGAAGACTAGCGTCTTACCAACTAGGCCAAGGAGGACATCCTACCAATCTTCACGTTCTGTCGACATTATTTTTTGCACTTAACTATTCCAAATCTTCAACGTATCTTCGCTAAAAAATCTGTTTTCTTTCAGAACACGGACGACTTCTTCCATTAGGTAACATAATTATATAAGGAAAATTTATACAACGCCGATTAGAGCAGACTCTCTTTAATGACGCTAAAGATAAGAGAGTCCTTTGCATATAAACACACCATGTTTTATATATCTTCATTTGCGGTTCACTTGGCGTAACTGTGGAACAAACTCCCAAGGTTTACCAGATGTGCACCATTCTAGACCATTTTAATTAAAGGTTTAAGAGAGAATTACAAAAAAACCATTATAATACTCATAAAATCCTTTCATTCTAATTTTCTTTTGTTTCGCTTCAGACTACTTAAACGAACTCATTTCCTCTACTAGTACTATTATTATTTAGGACTTGGTTTTTTTTAACTTGAATTTAAATAATTTTTTTTTGTAAAATTTGATATATTATATATTTGATGTACCCAGAATGAGCTGTTTTTATTTAATAAACTGATGTATAGCAATTAGCCCACCAGATACACTATGTTTACAAAATAATGAAAATAGTTCGAATAAATATATGATATAAAGCAAACACAACTGAATGTAACAACGCAAATAAAACAAGACATACAATCAAACGCTGTAATTCATTTTCAACTTCACAAACACCGTGTCATCAGAATCCAATTGTCCACACGCTTTCCCGATTGACATTGTTATGCTACATTAATATTTTTATAAATGCTACATTTATATGGTTATGTTATGTTATGCTACATTTATATGGTATAAAGCAAATAAAACAAGACGTACAATCAAACGCTGTAGTTCATTTTCAACTTCACAAACACCGTGTCATCAGAATCCAATTGTCCACATGCTTTCCCGATAGACATTGTTATGCTACATTTATATTTTTATACAATGTTAATTTTAAAATGTAAAGAAATACCAAGGAAAGTATAGTTGAATCAAGTGCATGATATTAAAAAAAAAACCTCTGCCTACCCCGGGGGAAACGGCGTGATTATGTAATTTGTAATTTGTTTAGTCAAACACTGTTTATTCTGCTTTATGTAAAGGAATAACTCCTTCCTGTTTCAAGGTTTTCACCTCATGATCAGGGGAGTACAAACAAGTCTTGTTTGTGTTTCTCTGATGATGACGTGAAAACTTTGAAACCGAGAGGGTTTCTACCATTATATAAAGTGTAATAAACAGTGTTTTACTAAACAAATTACAATATCTTTAAACCTCCACAGTGTTAATACCTAACTGTAAATAACATATGTGTATATTTAATTAAATGTTTAATTAATCGTATTGAATTAAAAGCAGTTTTTAAATAAAAAGTATAACCTCAATTAAAGTTTTTGGTGTGCCATATTTTTGTTTTGTAAATAAATGTTTTTCTGTTTTCACTGTACGCATATGCTCAAGATTTAATGTATTTTTTAATTTAGGTGATGGTTTTTATTTTTGTAATGGGACATGTTTTAAGATTTGTTTGATAGCTATTTTCACTTGAGTTATTTTTTATTTTTATTTTGTATTATTTTCGTGATTAAAATTTTATTTTTATAAAGGCTATAGCCATCTTAAACATTTAAAAAGGAAAAAAAAAGTAAGAAATATTCGATGAACCGAGGATATGTATATTAAAGTTAAATATTTTTATTGAAGATATAAATATTTCGCTGAACATTTTAGCTGGATGCGTAAGAGTTGACATTCATGTTAGGCCGCAAAGCTCATAAACTAACGTCAGAATGAATTGCCACCCTCTTGGGAAATTCACAACATTTCGTTGGGAGCCCCGTAGTATTTTGGCACAGCAGTGGCATCGACATGTCGCCGGAAATTTTTACTGGAGTTGAAGTGACGTGGCGAAATACAAACATCGTAAATCAAATATCATCAAATATACAGGGTGACTTGAACTTGATGAGTAACATAGAAGAAGATCACAAAAAAAGGAAAACAATAAAAAATATTTTAATACATATTTTATCGAATTTCAACCCTACACCGAAGATGATAATTCCTCTTCATATCTTCACGATGAAATTCCAGTTTAACATTTTCTTCGATCGGGTAACGACACTCATTTGCATACTTTCATATCACTCTTCATTTTACACACCGTGTGACGGATTTCCAAGAATTATCAGATTTGCACCATCCTTAATAAAGTTCAAGAGAGAATTGAAAAAAATAACATTACTCATAATATTCTCTCATTCATATTTTCCTTTTTTTCCATAGCTTACCAATGAATAAATTTCTTTTCTGTAGTACTACTAATATTGTTCCGAGATTACTTGTTATATTCCTAGAATTACTATACATATTTTCAATTCTTTTTGAAAATTCGCTATATCAAAACCTCTTAATACCGTTACGGGTCTTTTAAAATCCGATAAACACCAATACCTCTCAAGAGAGTCAAGCGTGGTAGCACAATAAGAATTGACAAGGCAATTTGGAACAGTTACAAAGTTTGACTTCCCATTTATGGTACGATTACTTATACGAGTAGCATATAATGACATGAATTTTCACGGCTACATATTGCGAACACTTAAAATATGGTTGATAAAAGAAATCGCAATCGAATTTGTAAACATATCTTACTTTACCCTGCTGAAGTTGTCATGGTGGGAAAATTTCTCGAAGGCCGTGGTCTAACGTCAGCATTCACGCGAAGCAAGCGAGCGCCCTAGATTCAATTTCTGGTGAATTCACCTGAGGACTGATTTTACTCTTCGATTGTTTTTATCTGAATTTATGTTTTTTTCTCTAGCTGATGTCCTGTAAATCATAAATACACAAAAATAACGCTATATGAAAAAACTATATCTGACGAAAATCACCAGCAAACTAAAAGTTTCCATGTATTACGTGAATGAATGAAGAAAGAAAAAGATTCCATGTGTTCCGTAAATGAATGAAGAAAGTAAAAGATTTCTTGTATTCATTTAATGAACGAAGAAAGAAAAATATTCCCTCTATACCGTGAACGAATGAAAAAAAAACAACTAAACAAATATATACTACAAATTTGAGTGGAGAGCGTAATATAGAAAGACCGAGGAAAGCACGGTTGGATCAAGTGAATTATATTTTGAAAGAACGAAATGTTAAAATTATGAAAAGCAATAGGAGTTTTATAAGAGGTATATGGATTTAGAAGAGACGAAGGATATGTGTCGAGATAGGAAAATCTTGCGCTCTGTAATGTCTGCCTAACCCGACAGGGAAACGGTGTGATGTATACATGTATCAAACAAAGAATCTTATCATCAAGGAAGTATTTTTCTTTATTGCGAAAATATTGTATATGTTTTACAAAAAATATTCTTTGACAAACAACTATCTCTTCCAAGCATACAAACAAGAGTAGATTAATGCATATTATCGGATGAAAAGTTACAACTCAACGTTAAAAAAGAAAAACAAAGATTTACGATTCTTAAATCATTTAAAAACAGTAAACAATTTTTTAAAAGTCAAACACAGTTGACTCCACTTAATATATCAGTATAATCCTACCGGTTTCATAATTTTTACTTCATCATAAGGGCAGCACAAACAAGAGTCTCGTTTGTGTTCCCTTGATAATGAGATCAAAACCTTGAAACCAGTATGGTAATACCGTTTCATAAAATGAAAAAAAAACCGTGTTTGACTAAACAAATTATAATGTATTTTAACCTCCACAGTGTTAATGCCTTTGCTGTACATAATTCATTAAAAAAATATTCTCAAACCGATAATTTGATAACTGGAGTTAAATGCAACATAATTGTCTGCTGACCACACTCTTTATAATATCCGTATCACCGTTTCGGATATGTAAAATAGGAATAAGAAAATTAAATCTAAAGATTTAGTGTTTTTCGAAGAATTTAAAAATTTGGTCTCGTTCTAAAATAACACGAGGGCATGGGGGATTAAGTAAATCCTCCGCTTAGTGGCGAAAAAATATTGCTAAATACTTTTCTTTGAAAAATTCGCAATTTCCATACTGTCCGTTTTAATTATTTGGAACCCGAGGCTTTCAATCATTACTTGATTATTTGATTCACTGTCAACAAATTTATTTTGAATAAAATTAATTATAATGGTCCCTTTCCTTTAATAAATTTTATCTCAAGATAATTTATAACCGATTTGTTAAGATAGGATATTCTAAACGAGCTTTTAATAAGGCTTTCATAAAACTGAGAGACAATGATAAATATGCGTTGTCGTGAAATTTTCGCGGAAAACATCAAATGGTTGCAAAATTAAGCATCGCGCGAAAGTTCAAATTAATATTGATAAACTTCTCTTAATGCAAAGCATTAATAACAATTTAGATCTCTCTGATTTCAAAGTAAACACATCAATCTCAAAATGTCAGACCTTTAACAAGTGCTGAGAGATGTGAGATAAGTTAGAAGATTCTGAATCCTTGTAGATTATATCCGGTATAATAGGGTTTCAGGTTTCACGGAATATACTCGGTGACCAAAAAGTAATTTTACATTTTATATCACTGAAAATGTGACTCAAAAAATTTAATTAATTATCCTTCCCGGCCCATAATTATTCAGCGTCTTTCCGATCATGGACTAGCGCTACGCTCAAACAATGATTGTTTATTGACCTTGAAAACATTTATTGACCTTGAAAATACATCAACCAGTTTTTATTTCAAATAATTATTATTGGTATTCATAACTTTGTTGTTTTTATGAAAACAATATTAGAGATAACAAAAAAATAAAAGATAAATCTTAAGGAAAGCAAGGATTACAATAAGAATGGTATTATTATTATTACACATGACAAGAAATATACACAATTTGAGAAAAAACAACAGGTAATTTGATTTGGACATATAATTTTAATGGATCTGGGTTTGTTGCCTTTCATTTGTCGTATCCCCAGTAAACTAGGCTTTTGCCTGTATCTCACTGAGGATATTTAGCATGAAAAAATAAATCGATACTTCTTTCCGATTTTTGATAACACAAAAAACCCCGTTGCACGCTCTCATCAACCTGACAAACAGTGACACTCAACTACAACTGGAAACATCTTGCGAAACTCAACTCCTCACACATTATCACTCCAGAAAGACCAAAAATATTCATCCCACAATATACCGCACACAATCATAAGAATAAAAATCAAAACAAATCCAAAACAAAAAAAAGAAGAAAAAAAGAAAAACACACAGAAACACAAATACAAAAACAACCAAAATTAAAACAATGGTATGGAAGTAAAGAAAGAAAAACGTTTTGAGATAAATAATGTTTCTTTAATTTGTTCTTAAATATCGATCGGAATGTAACACATCAGATTGAGTCAAGAGGATCATTCTAAAGAAGAGTCAATTAAGCCGCAAAAGATAATGTAACTAATGATGTGTGATGCGTTGATATACAAAGTTTTCTGCTGTCACCAGATCGGAGGCGCAATCCATGCTTAAAAAACAAATTGAATGTTTCACGCAGATACTGAGGACAGTTTGTATTATTTAACACTCCAAAGAAACCATAACAACCTCACAGAATGACAGTGTTGTATGGAATTGGGCCAAAATACGTAATTTGACCGTAATTATTTGAAGGCACTGCGTTTAACGCCGAAACTTTGAACGGCAACCGGTACTGTGCCATGATCGAGAACTTTCTGAAACATTAATTAAATGAAATGAGTTCGGAAAACATATGGTTTCAGCAAAATGGTACAACATGTCATACAGCTCCAGATAGTAAACTCAGAATAAACACCAGCAGCGTGATATCGACAGATCACCAGAATCTCCAGGTTTAACCGCTCTGTAGGGTCAACAAAAAGGACATGTCCATGCCAACAAGTCATATTGATTGAATAACTTAAGAACAGTATTCAAACAGTGATTGTTGGAATATTACTTGAATTTTGACGGCCTACATAATTTTGGTAAGACATTTGTTTTCCAGCTCAGAGGATGCGGGTTTAATTCCAAAAAGGATTCCAGTCAGGCATTCACTTGAGGCCTCCTTAACAGCTTTCTGGCAAGTAAGAAAAGTTTGCCACATGACAATACGGAAAAATCTCCGCAAACCGGCGTTAGCTAGAAAAAATTGCCACAAATACACAAAATTGTATTGTATACAACAAAAGTGTAATGCAACTATTGGGTTGATGCCAAAATTCGTCCCGTTTGTGGCGCTAGATGGCGTTGTATCGTAAAACCGAAGTGTTATTAACTTCACACGTGTAAAGTTTTGATGTTGTTTGACAGAAAGAATTTTAGCGAGTACTTGGGAAAAAAGTGTTATTTGGTTGTGTTTTTTAACATTATGTGAATCATAAAAAAAGGCAGAAAATAAGGAGCATTTTCGACATATTATGCTTTTTATTTCCGGAAAGGCAAAAGAATGCTTTGCAAACGCAAAAGAAGATATGTGCTGTGTACGGTGAGGGTGCCGTTGACGATTCCACGTGCCGTAAGTAGTTCAGAAAGTTTCGTGAAAACAATTTCAATCTTAGCGATGCACCACGTCCTGGACTACCGACTGAGGCTGATGACGACGAAATATTGGCGCTGATTGAAAGTGATCGGCATAAAACAACTCCAGAGGCCGGAGAAATTCTTGGAATCAACCAGTTAACAGTTTCAAGGCAAATACGTCAACTTGGAATGGTTAGCAATGCCGATGTATGGGTGCCGCATGAGTAAACGGAGAAAAAATTTGATAGACTAAATATCTGCTTGCAGTAATCTATTAAAGCGCTTTAAAACGGACGATTATAGGTGATGAAAACTGGATTGTGTATAATAATGTTAAGCGTAAAAGGTCTAAGCGCGGAGATGCGTCTTCAACCAGCGCCTAAGCCAGTTTACATCCGAAGAAGGTTATGCCATACAATTGGGGGGACTGGAAGGGAATCATTTATTATGAGCTGTAACATAAAAACCAGATCATTAATTCGGAAAATAACTGTTCACAACTTAGTGAATTATAGCGAGTAATCGACTATAAGTGGCCTGAATTAGCCAACAGAAAGGGTATTACGTTCCGTCAAAACAATGCTAGACCACACGTGTCTTTAACCACCCAACATAAACTTTTACAATTTAACTGGGATGTTTTGGCCCATCCACCGCACTCTCACGACCTTGCGCCCTCCGACTATATTTTATTTAGATCGCTTCAAAACAGGTTAGATGGTAAAGACTTGTCTTCCTTAGAAGACTTGAAAAATCCCCTGGATCAGTTCTTTACCCAGAAACCTCAAAGCTTCTATGAGTGAGGGATTATGCAGCTACCAAAAAGATAGAGAAAGGTCATCCAACAGAACGGCACATACTATTTTGATTAAATGTTATTTTTAGTTAATAAAAAATTTCTTCAAAAAAAGTGTGACAAACTTTTGCATCAACTCAATAAATTACAATTTTGTGTACATCTAATTAGAAATGCTTCTAAAAGGGCTCGCATGTAGCGGAAAGAGACGGGCATTTAGCCAAAATGATATTGTACAAATACTCGTAATTAGGGTCCAAATAAATTATTTATTTAAAAATGTTTGTTGTTTTGTATTTATTAAAGGAATAATTTGAAAATAAAGTAGTCGAGATAATTTTTAGCTATCCTGTACATCGGAGTAATTCAATTTAAGGATACTCAATTTATATTTTAATAAACAGAAAGTGATGTCAATTTGATGGAAAGAAATGCCTTATAAAGCTCATATTCGGGTGAAGGGACATTATTTTTTTTAGAATAAGTAAATTAGAAATGAATATATTATTTCAGTTAAGGCATTTTCTAATTTTAATAATGTTTTTAATTTCGGTTGTAAAAACCCTCCCGGCTTCAAGGTTTTCACGGCATCATCAGGGTAACAAAAACAATTGTGCTCACCTGATGATGAGGGGAAGGCCTTGAAACCGGTAGGGTTATACCGTTACAAAAAAGTGAAATAAACAGTGTTTGATAAAACAAATTACAATATAAATGAATATATGAACAAATGGGGGATTTTGATATATTGATAAACTCTTCTACTTGACTAGAACCTATTTAAATATATTTTTTAGATATCATCGGGAATCGAACCCAACACTCCCAGGTGGAAGTTAAACATCTAAGCCACATAGATCATCTGCTTCCTATCACACATACTTCGTGATGCATACTCTTAATTTTTCATGTTTCAACATTTAACTCATTTGGTTGTGCCATGTTTTGCTCCGTATCACAATCGAAAATCCAACAGTCGAGCGAAAGTTCAAGAGTTCAACCACTTAAGCATGTTTTTTTTTGGCTACAACGGAATTTGTAAAAAAATGTGAATTTCAATTTACATTTAACATAACATATTCCTACTTTTCATCGGATGATTTATATATAACAATGAGGTTTTCAGTGGTGGACTTGCAATTTAAATGGGCTCGGGAAATTGGACGAAACCCTTTTTTATGCCAAATAAATACTTTCTCTCTAAAGTGTCGAAAGTTTATCAATAATTTACTTTTTGTTTTTAAAATGTTTGTTTTATCATGATTCAGGGATTTTTTCTACATATATGAACGATGCGAGATGTGATTGAGTCAATGTATTAAATAATCGGTTCAATATATATTTTTCTTTTGAAATGGCTTCTCACAAACTACATGTATTGAAGTAAGGCTTAACAATCATTATGGAACAAACTTCCAAAATTGATTAGATATGCATCGTCTTTATTTAACTTTAAAAGTCATCGTATTTATTTATTTAAGTAATAACCATATTTTCTGCATACGGAAGTCTACTCATTCTTACACTTCTCACATCGTCTTTTAGACTGTGCGCACATAAACCAATATGCATATTAATCAAGCAAAGGGACGTCACACATCCTTGCTTTACGCCTTTCGTAATTTTAAACCAGTCAGTGAGTTCTCCGTTCACTCTTATACATGCAATATTTATTGCCTTCATGCAGCGAGGCAATTGCACTTAGTTATTTATCATTCACGCCATAATCCTTAAGTACTTCAATTTATTACTACAATCTTACACGATCATACGCTTTTTCTAAGTCTACAAATGCACAAAATATATTTTAATAATAGTAATAGTATAGTAACTGTCAATAATAGCCCGCTGGCCAAGTCCGTCGCTGGTTGTTTTTGTAAAACCAAACTAGAAGTCGCTCCTTTTTCCACGCCGTGATAAATAATCTTAGAAGTACGGTTATTAATTTCACAAAAAGCGTGTCTATTTGATAAATACTAAACCTTATGGTCGGCTGGTGATGGATCACTACTATTTGTGTTCAAACGTAGTAGAGAAACTCATTTAGACAATTATTATTCGGGTTAGAAAGACGTTAAATATCACAGTTATTCTCAAACAATCTTACAGGTTTTTTTTAAAGTAAGAACTCCATATGTTTTTGCTGAATTTAATAAACAATGTATTACTTTCAGAAATTAATATAAAATAACGACTATCGTCGTCTGTTCAACTAAAGATTTCGCGATATTAAGAGCGAAGATTCAATGAAGAAAATCATTGTACAAGGAAGTATTTTGTTTTATTTACAAATTTAACACTTTATTACATAACAATCTGGTGAGAGTATTGCCGAGTGGTAATCTCTTTCAGGCAATTAGACAAAAATAAATAAAGGAAGTTACTTTGTCGAAAAAAAGTATTCTTATCATAAATAGTTCATGAACAATATAAAAAAAAAATATTATTTCTTTCTGTACCCTTCGAATGAGTAGCCGGTAGATAATATTGCCTTCGGTACCAGTTGTCGAGATTTTGGGTTTAGAACCACTATAATAGGCATGAAAGTCGCGCGTTGGCAATACTACTTCACGTGGAGAAGCAACAATAACATACTACCACGCGAAATTGGCACTTGCGAGTATTGTGTCTATTACCAGATATTGATCCTTTTTTTTGGGGTACCATAGTTAATCAAATCTAAAATCTTTGGGTGCAAATCGTACAGCTTACCAGCTAGGTACCAGCTTCATAACAAGAAGTTGTCTCGATGGCTGCGATCCACTGAAGATTCATCTAAATGATCTTACTGAGATGTATAGGGCACTTGATAATTGTGCTCTATTGAAATACAGACTGCCCTAATACAGTGTCTTCATATGTTTTCTCGGAGTTAATCTAGAACAGTTCTTCCCAAAGTTTTTCTTTCCTTACCCAAAACCAGTTATCTAAAATATATTTTTGGCCAATTTGCAAAAATGGGCAAGTATCACAAGAAAAGAAATATTTATAGTAAATAGGAAGTAAACAACATATTTAAAGCAATGTCTTTATTATAAACATTTTAGCAGCCACAGCAATTTTGATAGTTATTCACCATTAATAAATTATCACCCAGACCTCAGTTAATAAGAATTATGCCACTGATCCATCTTATTCACTAGTTCCGGAAGACAAGTGGGATGGTATTATATCACGGTAAGTGTTGTTAGTACTATCTGCTCTTTCTTAGTTACTTTATAGTCCTTGTTTCGTCACGTCAGTGGTGTTGTCAGCTTATCATTAGGGTGGGTGCTCATAGTATTTAAAAACCCGATATTGTTAAATGAACTTTGTATAATTTCAACTAATTAAGAAAAGAAAAACCATAATTTCTCAATATTAGGTTTTTACCTAGGTTTGCGATGGATCGTCGTTCCACTATCGATCATCTAGTAATCGTCTCCAAATGGACGGAACGACGAAAAATTACATATATGTTATTTTCGAAGAACTTATTGTATTATAATATCTAAAACGTTCTTTCAAGATCGCACATTAATCGCTTTCTTCAGTTCTTCTGACACCTTTTGCGCAAGAAGGGTGTGAAGAGGCTCATAATCATTGAAGTTATGGATGGTTGCCGGCGCAGAAGTAAAGCACCTATGCACTTTAGGGACCAGATTAAGAGCCTTCGCCACAGGCTCTACGAACTGTGGCATGCGTAAAAGAATGTGCACAATCTACGGCCATCTCAGTTTGGATCACGTTGCTCGGCATTGACGTTAAGACGCAGAAGATAGGAATAGATCGACTCATAGGATGTCATCCTTACAGATTTGTCACATGAATCTGCTTCAGAAACCGTTCATCTCTAATTCAAGTTACATGTTCATGCCAACATATGTTGAATATTAGTTTATCTTTTTATTCAAGTATTTTTTTCTCGATACATCAGCATAATTCCTTCCCTCCTCTTTAGTACTTTAAGGATTTTTCAAGTTCAGTAAACGTTAATTTTTATGATCAAATATTTAAAATAAAAACAAATTTATGAACCACGGACAAAGGTACATATGCGTACCTCCATATATCTTCCAAGCCAGTAGAGCAGACCATTAACAGAAGCTGTGAAGGTATCAGTTCCTGCCAAAAAATCGAACACCGTGGAATTAACGACGGTCGTTAGATTTTCTAATCCCCTTTTCCATTAATCCCTCTCGTGTTTTCGAGTAAAGAATGTTTGTTTGAGCTTTAGCAAAAAAAGCAAACAATTTAAAACAATGACCATCCAGTAAAAAAACTATTTAACACAATATATTTATCTTTTTTTTTCGTTTGACACCCTTCAACTTATTGAAGTTAGTGGCCAGGAGACAATATTGCCTTTGGCCCCAGTAATCGAGCTTTTGGATTATTAATCACTGGACTAGGCAAGCAACTCGTGATTCGTCACTGCAAATATTGGTAACACTACCGCATGTAAATGGAAAACAATACTCGCACATGTACTTGGCGCATGAGAGTATTGTTACCTTAAACCAAACATACATACCATCACGCTGTATTTTTTTACTATCTCAACACACATCATTGACCTCTTCTACATATTTACATCTTCTCATACAATTTTACTGATATTTATGTTTCCTTCTTTCAAAATTTTCTTCATTTCATCCATGCATGGATTTTTTAAAGATGTTAGGAATTCCATGGACAGCAAGCAATCTAACGCTGGCATTCTCGAAGAAGAATCACTGATAAATAGTCGGCAATATGTCTTCGACGAGTCCTTCGATTCCTTGGGCACATTGCTCGTGACCATGGAGACAGTTTGGAGAGGTTTGTGGTTACTGGAGGCATGGAGGGACGCCACACAAGATAAATAATGCCAACGAGTTGCCAATGCCAATGCAACTGGACTACCCTTAACAACTTCCCTTCGTGCCGCGGAGTGCATGGATGGATGGAGAGGAGTCGTCGGAAGCTATCATGGGAGTCACAATGCTCAGTTACGAGTCATACGACAAGATGGATGGATCCATGAATACTTTTCTTGGTATTCGTCTATCACGCCTTCCACTCAGATTTACCGTTATATTTGTTTTTTAATCCTTTCTTAATTCTTAGTTATAAATTTGAAAATAAGGATGGTGTATTAAGAAGACCATTCTGATCACTTCATTCCGTATTCTGTCATACATTGTCACCTCATGTATTCTTCTCAGTACACGTATTTCTACGGTTTTAGTCGGCTCCTTTCAACATTATTCCACGTCCACGTATAATTTTCATACACCAAAGTTGATTTTAAAATACTGTCGTGAACTACCATCTTATAAGATTTTGATTCTGTCCGGATCCACTAAATAGGTTTAAGTACCCCATTGACTTTGTTTCCTGTCGCTATACGCCGTTTGATATCACTCTTAACTATTGTGCCCAGAATGGGATTTCTTTTTAGTACTATCAGGAATCGAACCCAAAACCCTCGGGGGGAATCAAGCGTCTTATCAATCAGGCTACAGAGGTCGACTATTATAAAAATTTTAATTATAGGAATTTAATAACTATCTTAACACTTAAGAGAGTTATTAAATTCCTCAAATCTTTCTTATGATAATTATAGCACAATTTATAAAGTGCCGTTTTAAGAGCAGACTCTCTTGAAAGCCGTGTTTCCGATGCGATCTTCAATCAAATAATAATATATTATTTTATAATGTTTAGATAATTCTACTCTACACAATATAAACGTTCTAAATCAGCCGTCTTACTTACCTTATTGCCTGTTCTGAGACAGCGGACAAACACTCACGAAATTTACATATGCAAACGAAACAGCAAGCTAGAGCTGCAGCTGTTTACGAGATTTAACAACTTACATGACAAAATATATTCATGATTTAATCTTAACACGCAAAAGTATGGCATGTTTAAATTATATCCAAACGAGAATATGAATGTAATTGTCTTTGAGCTGCGACCCAACGAACCCAAAATAACAAACATATCTCTCATATACATTCTGAACTATTACATTACTTAAGTGCATTCCTGTGATTTACGCATTTTACAGTAATACACTTAAGCTTCTTGCACTATTAATAAAATTAATAAGTGCACTTGCCTCCTTGTATTAAGACAGGAGTGCATGTGGTAGAGTAAATGGAGAATTTCCTGAGAGTTTTTAAATAACGAAAGGCGTAAAACAGGGATATGTAATGTTACCTTGGTTGTTTAACATGTATATGGATGTACGAGGCATATCCAGAAAGTAAGTGTACTGAATTTTTGTATGTTACAATTTTTTTTATTTAAACAAAAAAATTACGTGGTTACCGTAGTACATATGTAAGCTATTTTTCGACATAGTCGCCATTCCTCTCAATGCAGGTGGTGAAGCGGGGTATCAACTTTTCGATGCCTTCCTCGAAGTAGTTTCCCGCCAACCCCTCCGTCCACTTCTCCACCTCCTCATTTACCTCATCGTCGGTTGAAAACCTTTTTCCACCCATGTGCAGCTTCAGGGAGGTAAAGAGATAGTAATCTGAAGGTGCTAGGTCAGGGGAATGCGCGGGATGGTTCAGGACATCCCATTTAAACGAGACGAGCAGTTCCTTCGTGGCGTTGGCCGTGTGTGGTCTGGCATTGTCGTGCAGCAGGCAGACTCCCTTTGTCAGCATGCCTCTTCTTTTGTTCTGAATCGCCCTCCAAATTTTTTTTAAGGTCTCACAGTATCTTGCAGAGTTGATGGTCTCCCCTTGAGGCATATATTCAATTAAAATTATGCCTTGACAGTCCCAAAACACGGATGTAATAACACTTGTATGTAATAATTTCTAACTCTCTTCAATCTAACCAACTATCGTTGTTTCATTCTAAAGGTAATCTAAACCAGATTCAGACATTATTGTTGTTTATCTATTGTTTCCACACTTTATCCAATTTTTAATTAAACTAAGTTCGAAATGTCGCCGGTTAGATAAATCTTTTTCTCATAAAAATGAGGCCAACGATTTACGCATTGAAACGTTATTAAATCCGGGTTTAAATATATTATTATATTTTCGTTCATACTGTCCAAGTATTGCGAATTTATAAATAAACTCTGAAATAGGAAAATGAAGAAAAGTTATGTTATCTGGACAGTGTGTCAACGTGTTATGGCCCAGTTTCAATGAATATTGAATTAAGGGTAGCGGATGGGAACAACATAAATGGAAAACTTATCGTTATGAAATGTATCAAAACTAGTCAGAATTACTTGATACGTTGACTTGGAAAAATAACGAAAAAAATTAAATAAATTTTATAAACATGAGTGAGATGAAAAAAAATATCAGTATCAATTGGTGAGCGAGGAAAAGGTATACCCAGAAAATATTGGAAGGATATTGAGGCCAAAATTTTGACTGATGAAAGGTCAGAAATATGGCAAACAATGTATAATAACATGTATGATACATGAATAAAACAACGTGAAGATCTATCATCTCTGCTTCCCTTAAATCGAACAAGAATAGATAATATGCACAGATTTTTTTTTAGATTAAAATATAATTGGAACACCGTCACTTTGTTTTATTCCGCTTAATTTTTAGATTAAAACATAATTGAAACACTGTCACTTTGTTTTATTCCGCCTAATTTTTAGATTAAACATAATTGAAACACAGTCACTTTGTTTAATTCCGCTTAATTTTTTTGAATTTCACAACGCATTCAACACTTGTTATGTGTTCATCAGGTGAGTTGACAAAAATTGAAGTATATATTAATTACGTCATTATGTATGTTTTTTTATGCTTTTATTTATGGAATGGAGTAAACGTGTCTACAATATTTGTTGTTTATGGTACGAAAGGGAAATAGCGTTTGAAGCAGAGCAGAGGATAAATATAATTTATTATTTATGATATTTTTGATTTGTTTATTTGCCTCGTGTATTTCAACGGTTTCGAGAATTTTTACTGTATAATATGTGTTTAATATACGTAATATTTTTATGTTGAAATGCATTGTGATGTGCAAAAAAACAAATAAAGGCGTTTTAAATTTATATTAATTAAGAAGTACCACAGAGTAACACCGGAGTTATTTAAACCAATCACTAGATTAAATGTTAAATAATTTTGTATCTTGCAACTCTTTTTTCGGTTATAAATTATCTACCAAAGTGTATATTGTATTACACCGTCAAGTTAATTGTCATATGGCAATCTCTTCCAACCAGGCAGAGAGATGTAAGATTGACCTGGGAATTTTTTTTTAAATGTTTGAAATCGAGTCTTCAACTAGATTATGAAGCCTTACTAACTAGGTTATAGAGGTAGTCAAAGTTTTTTAAGTACTGTTCCTTATTTTCTCATTTTATATAACTTTCCATCTATGATATGATTATTCGTAACTTTCTAACAATAATGCCTTTCCCCTTCCTCAATAAAAGAATAAGAAGGATCTCGAATGAAAGAGAAAAATAGGAAATGTCCAATAAATATGTTAGAAAAAAAAATGTTTGAAGTATCGAACATTTCAGAAGAAATATGAAATGTGTCTGGATGTTGGCTTACTTCCAAATAATTTTTCAGTGGACATGTTTCGATCCTTTTCATCTTTTCATACAGGATGATTTATATGGAAGGTAAAATAAAAACATCATCTTTAATGTATCAAGAAATATAGATTGACAAAATATATATATAAAAAATATTATTTCCTTATCAATTTGATATCGGAGTATTCCACCCTCACCGTGTTTCCTATGTGGCAAAAGGATAAGTACATAAATTAAATAATTAAATGGAAAAAATAATGTGCAAGTGGTGACATAAATATTTCACTTTCGCTGCGTCTGCATTTTGTTGATATTATTATTTATTTAATAACCATTTGAGTATAATCATTGCGTATAATCGATTGCGTATAATCATTTGCGTATAATCATTTGCGTATAATCAATTGCGTATAATCATTTGCGTATAATCATTTACTGCGTTACGAGTGAGTATTTTGGTAAAAAGTTATTTCAACTATTTTTACCTAGCATGGCCCAATGACACCAGAATTTATAAACTCGCAAAATAATCTACTTTGACAACTCTCCACCTGGCATTCGAAGTTCAAGTCTTCTTCTTTTTCTTAAGTTTTACTGTGATATGTTATCACCAGGACTGCTTTTAAAACGATGTTCTTTTTTAAACGATGCTCCGTACTAGTATCTTTTCTTATTAAGGTATTCCTGGGAGACAGCTGTTTGCGGGTATTTCATGCACTGTGGTGAAGAGAACTCTTGTGTTATTCATCTTTTCCAAATGCTTTCACCAGTATCTATTACGGTATCTACCCAATCTCATAATGTCTTCTACTTCTCATATTGTCTACTTACGGATTTTTAAAATTATGTATCTTATTGTATTATCTAATTATGTATCTCATAAAATTTGCAATGATCATCTAAAATGTGATCGAATGATTCGTAAAAAGAATGACTGATGAAATTCTGGGATTGATGGAGCAAAGAAGATGAGCTGGAAATGATCCGAATGAATATAAAACTCTCCAAAGGTCAATTAAACAAAAAATTAGAAAAGTAAAAGAGGAGTGGGTTAAACAACAATGTGAAGAACTGGAGAAACTCGATGAAATGCATGATGCATTTAGTCTACACAAGAAAGTGAAGCAGCTGTCTGGTCTGAATAAAAGGCGAGCACCTTCATGTCTAACGGATGAGTTTAATAATTTAATTTTTAATGACTGATATTCTAAAGACATGGGAAAATTATATAAGTACGCTTTTTAATGACTATAGACCTGACATTTGTTTGTCTACATTGGATTCTGGACCATCAATAATGAAATCCGAAATTCTCCATCATATTTCTAATAGTAAAAACAAAAAAATCAGTGGACCTGACGAAGTACCCACTGAGATTTTAAAATTGATTGACGACAAGAATATTGACTACCTGTTAAGACTATTTGATATAATTTATGACACGGGGGTCATTCCCCAAGATTGGCTTAAATCTTCATTCATCACTCTCCCTAAAAAACAGCATCCCAAAAAATGTAATGACTACCGACTGATTAGCCTTATGAGTCATGTGTTGAAAATATTTTTAAAGATTATACATTCAATAATAAGGCTGAAGTGCGAGTGTGACCTGCATATTTCTCAATTTGGCTTCAGGAATGGCTTTGGAACACAAGAAGCGTTATTAGCAATAAACGTCCTACTGCAGAAATGCCGAGACCGACGGAAAGACATTTTTGTCTGTTTCATTGATTACGAGAAGGCATTCGATAGAGTGAAACACGCAGACCTTGTTAAGATGCTCCAGGAACGGAGTATAGATGATAAGGATATAAATATTATTAAAAACCTGTACTGGAACCAAGAAGCTGTCATTGAATTGGAAAATAACAAATCCAAAGGCATACCAATTCAACTTGGAGTCCGCTAAGGTTGTATTTTGTCACCTATGTTATTCAATCTGTACTCTGATATAGTTTTCAAGGAAGCACTATATAACTGGAATCTGGGGGTCAAAGTGAATGGTGTATGCGTAAATAACATCAGGTACGCAGATGATACGCTGGTTCTGGCAGACAGTATTGACAACCTTCAAACGCTTATAGATAGAATTAATGAAGCCGATGTGAGGCTGGGGCTGAACATGAACGTGAGTAAAACTAAGTTCATGGTGTTTGGCCGGCAGGATCACGCAGGAGCACGTCTTACATTAAACGGTGCTGATATAGAGAGAGTGAAAAACTTTAAATACCTCGGAAGTGGAAGACCTCGACCCAGAAACCGAAGTCAAGTGCAGAATCGAATCATCTCGTGCGACTGTTAATAAAATGAGAAGCGTATTCTGCGATGATAATCTAAACTTGAAACTTCCATAACGGTTAGTCAAATGCTACGTTTGGTCAGTGTTATTACATGGAGTAGAATCATGGACCCTCAAAGTAAGTAGTATGAACCGACTGGAAGCATTCGAAATGTGGATGCACCGGAGAATTCTAGGGATACCCTGAACGGATATGGTCAGCAACACAAGGGTTCTTCAAAGAGCCAAAGTCGATAGAGAGTTGCTGACTATTATTAAAATCCGAAAGGTGTCCTACTTGGGTCATGTACTTAGAGGAGCAACGTACAAATTACTGCATCTGATCATCCAAGGCAAAATAGAAGGTCGAAGAGGTGTTGGCAAATCTCCTGGCTTCGCAATATACGTGATTGGACTAGCAGAAGGGGTGTTGGGGATCTTTTTCGGGCTCCCGGGGACAAAGATATCTACTCTCAAGTGATATTCAACGTTGGGGGGACCTGACATGACACTGAGAAAAAAATATTGTATTATCTGCACTGGATTAATAGGTTTTTATTTTATTTATTATTTTAAGTCAATTAACAAACAATGACTAGTTAATATGGAATAACAGAGATTTTACGTCAAGCAAATATCTTATATAAGTGATATTCGGTCGGGTCTCCGTCTGCACCCTTTATTTACAAATAACCTACATATTTATTTTTTTATTTTCCGCTTTCACTATTTCCCTATATAACCTTCGTAAATATTTCAATTCAGCACAAGTCACCCTGTATCATTTTTCTGTACATATTGATCGCTGTCATATAAACTTTACAGTTATAGTTACTTGTTTGTATTTATGTAACATACAGCATTCTGAAATGCGGCCGTAAAACAAAACGAACGTCTCGATTCTGGCAGCGTATTGGTCCATAAAATGAGATAAACCAACTATGTGTCCATGCTGAACCAAAGAAAGCTGCAAAGAAAAATCGTAATCTGAAATTGTTAAAGTCGTGAGTTACATTTTTTTTAAGAAAACCGTGAGTTACATTTTTTTGAAGTTCAACACTTTTCTTTCGTTTTATATGGCACATCTGATTTACTATAAGCTATCATACTTATCGGTGTTTCTACAATAACATTCATCATCACCCTATACGATCCATCTAGGTCGGTCTACAGCCTGGCACTCTACGTTCTTAAAAGCCGTGGCCAAACAAGATCCGAGATGATCTATGGATATTGTAATAGTTTTGCCAAATGCCCCAAGGCCTGGGGGAAACTCCAAGTGCGACTCATACTGTAGTCTTATTTGAGGTATATGCCACTTACAAGCTTCTAAAAAGGACATCCTGAAAATGAGCACATGAAAAGGACAAGAATTCGTATTTTCCTCGACCAGTGACATTTTTTGAGTTTTTATATTGTAATTTTTTAAATATTTATTATTTTTTTATTAGAATTTGTTTGCCGTGCTTAAAATAGTTAAGAAAATATATGGAAATAATAATTACATAGATAATAATTTATATCTGAATCCCGAAGGCATAAGACACAATGTTCATTTTCATCGAAATTTTGTATTTAAATGCGTGTAGATATAGTACTTTCTTGTTTTTTCGATAGTACTTGTATTACAAAATGTGTCCACCTTTCTGTTGACTAATAAAAAACATTACTACTAAAAGCATTCAAAACGCATGTTACAACAATCAATTGCATGCCTTTACATTCTATTTCGTAGCTCATGGTTACAATCTGATCCCGTGACAAACCTTGGTGGACATTAACAAAATACGAGTAGTTTAAAAAATATTTAGATTTTACAAATTTTAAAAATTCCGTTTTGGATAAATTTAAAAATGAAATATTCGTTGAAATTTTCGAAAACAATAATTACCAACTTCTATGAAGTAAGATGTAATTTAAAAGTCCGTTTTAAGAACTTTAAAAAAGATACATACGAATTTTCTACCACTTTAATAATTTACTATAATTTACTACCACTATAATAAATAATAATTCAGGAAATATCAATCATTATTTACGTATTTAAAAAAAACATTTTTGGCGTTTTTGCATTTTTGGCATTTTACAAAAAAATATATAAAATTAGCTCTACTTGCCAATTATTATGACTTGCTGTACATTCCTTATACAACATAATTTCAACACAAATCCAAAAGTTAAGAAAATCTAGTGGTGATGTAGATGTATTACTCTTTAAATTTTAATAATTTCACACATAATGGTCTTCCTATTAATTAGCAAAACTGACATGGACAATGGACGCGTTTTTGTCCTCTGTGGTACCTAGTTAGTCATGATATAGCATTACAAAAATGAAAACTAACATAATTATTATCATTATAAAAATATAATTTATGTTATACCGTTTAGAGAGTAGTCACCTCAAGGACACTCTTACTTAGCATTCAAACCCACTTATATTGACATTATAAAATGAATATATCATATGTTGAGGATAAGTTGTATGGGGTTAGTGTTTATTTGAAATCATACATTTTGAAAATTCTTAAAAAAGGGTTGTTTTCAAATGTTTCCTAAAGCTGCAAACGCCGGCAAACCATTACACGCCAGAGGGCCAGCATAATACTCAGCCTTATTGGGTCAATTCAGAAAAAATTAATTTATTCGATGAAGATCAAGTCAAACTGAAATATTTAATCTTCTCCGAAAATACACCGTAGACACAGATTCCAAAGATATAATAGAGACGTCATTAAAAGACTGTCGTCTATCTTTCAAATATTCCTTTTTACTTTACTTTTTTAACTTTATTTATTTCCAAGCATTTATTTTAATTAAATAAGTTGAGACAATAGACACTAATACATCCATCGGGATTGAAATATAAAAAAAAATACTGTTTATGAAAAATTAGACTACATTTTAAATAACGCCTCTGGAGAGCAAACTCTCTTCAAGGGCATTGTCCTTTTAGTTCCTGAGATTAACATAAATTTCACTTTAAACGCTTTTTTTTTCATAATCACTTCAAGTAGAGACTACGAAATAGCCGCTTACTTATTCTGGCGTGTGTGTGGTTACTTTATCACTCTTCTTCTTCTCAGTGTCATGTCAGGTCCCCCCAACGTTGAATATCACTTGAGAGTAGATATCTTTGTCCCAGGCAGCCAGAAAAAAATCTCCAACGCCCCTTATGCCAGTCCAATCACGTATATTACGGAGTCAGGAGATTTGCCTCTAACACTTCTTCGGCCTTCTATTTTGCCTTGGATGATCAGGTGCTGTAATTTGTACTTCTGCTCCTCTAAGTACATAACCCAAGTAGGACACCTTTCGGATTTTAATAATAGTCAGCAACTCTCTATCGACTTTGGCTCTTTGAAGAACCCTTGTGTATCTGACCATATCCGTCCAGGGTATCCGTAGCACTCTCAGGTGCATCCACATTTCGAATGCTTCCAGTCGGTTCATACTACTTACTTTGAGGGTCCATGATTCTAATCCATGCAATAACACTGACCAAACGTAGCATTTGACTAATTGTTGTGGAAGTTTCAAGTTTAGATTACCATCGCAGAATACGCTTCTCATTTTATTAAAAGTCGCACGAGATGATTCAATTCTGCACTTCACTTCGGTTTCTGGGTCGACTTCGGTCTACTTTATCACTCTAAAGAAAGCAAAATGTCAAATTAGACCTACTGAAAATTTCTTTGGTGGCTCCCGGTTACTCGACAGTCGAATGATCGCTGCATTTACAATTCATCGACTTTTGGAGAAGTCCCACTAACAACCTAGTAACAACAATGATAATGTTTTTGTAAAGTAGATCTAATTCAATAAAATAAAGAAAAAGATGAAAATAAGGTATCCCAAAAATGTATGTCTTCCAGTGATCCAATGTCACATTGTGAATACTTGTCAATTCCAAATCCACCCTACTTAACTTTTTGCCTACATCAATCATAAATTTCTATAAGTTCTTTCTAGTAGCGTTTTTGTTTGTCGGAACCATACATTAAGCGCCACGGTGTGACTAACGTTGATTTTTTTCTTCAATTCATCTATCTCTATAACTTTTTGAAGATCTCTTAAAAAATATGTTACATTTCGATATATGTTTTTAGTAGATGAATTATACAAATACATTTAAATTTATATTATTCCAGATTAATAATTATGGTAAAGTATGTAAAGGTTTTAGGTTTCCTGTGCCTTGGTCTTTCATTTGCTTGTAAAATGTGTATGGTAGGTATATGGTTTTCCTTATTCATTTCTGATTTTTTTTGTATATCAATCAGCCGTGTTTATATTTTTTATGTGATACATTGATTTTATATTCATGCACACCGGAATTGATTTAACATTCATGCGCAAGATGACCTCCGTAGCCTAGATGGTAATACGCCTATCTTCCAGCCCGAAGGTTACGGGTTTAAATCCCGCTGGAACCCTGATTTTTTTAATAATTTCAGTCTGGTTTTCACTTAAGGCAACTTTAACATATTTTAGGGTGGTTGGAAGAGATTGACATATAGTAATAAGCCCGCCAGATGTACTGCATACAACAAAAGTGTAATACAATACACTCCAAATTCTTATTTGAATTTTATTATTGTAACTATTTCTAATGTTCGGTAAAGGACCAAAAATTGTTCTAAATAAATTAAGCAAAATATTGGGTTTCCTTGTTGCACTTGTTTAAATATTTTTTACCCAGATTCATTTCGACAAATGTTTTTTTTTTATATCTGTATACGCTATTTTCGTGCTTAGAAGCTATGTAAAAATACATTTATGAAGCGCTCTTGGGGTAATCGATATACATAAATTAATTCATTTACGTGTCCGATCAATTATTAACAATGTCACGTTCTTCCAGTAGGAAGATACAGAGATCATTATACCGTTCGCATTAATTAGGTCTTGCTTGATCCGATCATGTAATCCCAATGTTCGGACATTTTGCTATGCTATGAGTCCTATTTAGCTCCACAATCACATTAGTGATACTTTCATTTAAGCCAAGTGATGAATATCTCGTTCGGAGTCTCGGTCCAATGGTAGGACGCCTTACTCCTTCATCGGATAAGTTCTGACTGATATGATATTTTATTTGGATATTTTGGTTCCTGTTTTAGGAGACGGGGAGGGATAGTTTTATGTAATTTTTGATGAATGATTATGAGAAATAATAAGACGTTAAATACTTGTATACATGTGATGTTATATAAATGATATTACATACGAATATACATATATTTGTGGATGTGCGATGTCACACACGCTTATATATATTAGATGGGTGGTGAGAAAGAAATGGAGGTGAGATGATGGTGAGTAAATCATAGGATGTTGTATATAAATATGGGTATTTGGGGAGACGTGTGTGACTTTTAAAAATATATTAATACATAAATATGGGAATTACGCGATTGCCTATGGTGGGAGGCTGTCGTCTGCCGCTTGAGGTGTCGGTGTTGGTGTAGAAATAGGTGTAAAAAATGGTGTAGAAAATGGTGTAGAAAATGGTGTAGAAGACGGGGGGGCATTCAGAGTGACGGGGTCATTTGCAGTTGGGGGGGCGTTTGCGGGTGGGCGGGTGCGGAGAATAGATTTTGGACGTGGGTGCTTGTAATTGGTGTTCGCGTTGTAGTTTCCGAGATTTTGTATGACGGGGTTGGGATGTCTTGATATTGAACTGTAAAACCTTTCGGCCAGAGCTCGCATGTGATCGGGGATAGTTTTGAGTGCGGTGTCCGCGTGGAGTCTAGAGTTACGAACTATGTAGGGCGCGTTTAATATCATGCGGAGGGCTTTGTTTTGGACGATTTGAATGTGATTTATCGTGGTTACCGGCGCGTAGCCCCATACCGGAAGGGCGTATGTCAATTGCGGTCTGATGATCGCTTTATAAAGATGGAGTTTAGTGCGCGGACTTAATTTACTGAATTTACCGACCAATGGGAATAATGATTTTAGAGTTCCGAGAGCTTTTGCTTTTACAATGAGGGCGTGTTTGCGCCACGTGAGTCTACTGTCTAAGGTGAGGCCTAAGTATTTCACGTGGTCGGTCCATGGGACGCTCTGGCCGAAGAGTTTAAGTTTCATTTAAGTAATCCCATCACTTTATATTCACCATAGACGGCAATAAGTACAAATCACATAAGTAATATATAAAACAAAGACTTTTTATCTACGTGGAAATAAAAATCAGAAAGTGAAAGAAAGAAAAAAGCTATTTTTATGCATATGAAAGTGTTTCGAGTGTAACATAAATTGTTGTTGTCGAAATGACCCACTTTAGTAAAATATGAGTTATATAAATTCATTATTTCAGTGTACAGTGTAAAATACTTCAGTCCTTTTTTTGTATGGTACTATGGATACAATATTGTCTTCAATGACAGTAATCGAGCCTTCGGGTTTCGAACTATTAAAGTAGACACAGAATCCGCGAATTGTCATTTCACGTGTTGCTACCCCTACCGCATTTGAAGAATCAACAATATTAGCACAGGTACTCGGCACGTGCGTGTTTTGGCACCTGACAGAACTGTTTTTAGCCGACTAGAACCCTTTTTTCGGATAACTTCTGGAATCAAACTCAAAACAACTAGAAGTAAAGCATGTTACCAGCTAGACCATTGAGGTCGTCTAATTTTGGTAAAATCACCGAAATAAAATTAATAAAAACACTCAACAAATCTTCGTCTTCTAAAAGGAATAATGGTTGATCAAACCTGCTGATGGTCTTGGAAATTTAATCTTCTTTCCTTTGGAACTTAAGGTTTGATCTGTCTAGACTGTTTGTTTGCTAAAGTGCAACAGCTTGCATACAATGCACGTACATGCATATTCCGTCCACAAGATGGCTCACAATCATAGTCGATCACGAGGAATAACCTATATCGTACTATAACGAATTAACTAAATAATTCATTCCTACATACAAATCACGCCGTATCCCTTGCAGGATAGACAGAGATCTTCAAACCTTTTTTCGAAGCACACAATTATTGACTCCTGGACATTCATAGATCGTGTCATACACAATCTTCTATTATTCATACTTCTCACTTTACCTTCTTATAAAATATGCTCAATATGATCCAGTCATGTTATCTTCTGTCTACCTCTTATGCGCACACTTTGCATTTACGGCTCGTGTACTCGCTTAGTCAATTTTCGTCATTCATTCTCTCCACATGTCCAAACCACTCTAATCCTCTTTTTTCATCTTACTTAAAAATAATGATATGCATGCACTAATTTCTGATGCCTTCTTTCCGCTTTCTTTCATACATTGATACTATATTGTTTCTTAATGCACGTAGCTACACAGCATTAATCTAAATTTAATCCTTCTGCCAAATCTAATCAAGTGGCATGGAAAACGTCTATGCTTAGTTCAAATTAGAAACTATGGCTTTATATTTAATAAGTTAAATATAATACAATTAATTAGTGAAATATAATTAAAATAATTAGTGAAATAAGTGATAAGATCAAATTCGTAAAAAACATGCTTAAAATTACTGAAAAATATAAATGCTAAATATAACAATTGTCATTGAAATTCCCATATCTATACTGACACCTAGATTTTTTTAGAAAAAAAAATACGTTGAAAGCTCTCATCTGGACATTACGACTATAAATAAGATATTTTAAGGAGGATGGGATGAAGGAATGATGGGTGGTTATGTTTTGAGCTAAGTTAGAAATGAACACAAAGAATACGAGAGAAAATGTCGTCAGCAAATTCAGAACTTTCAAGAGAAAAAAAGCATACACATATTATGTTATTGTCCTGAAAAGATATTGCCTATTGTAATACAAAACTACAAATGATGACTTTAAGAGTAAGATAACCTTTGTGGCCTAGTTAGTATGATGCTTGTCTTCTAATCTAAGGAATACAGATGCAAGTTCCATTGGGGCTGATATTAAAAAAAATCCAGTCTAGTTCTCATTTTGGGCCTCTTGAAAATGTTTGTGGTAAGTCAAGACGATTGTGGGATTTTGTCGCACATACTAATTAATCTTTTCTTTTTTTGGTGTCGCGTTTGTTGAAAAAATCTCATAATTAATTTATCAATTAATATTCTCCTAAATTCATTTTTTTTGTTATGCTATTTACAAAGCAGTCTTGATCATTGTACTTGAACTTGCAACCAAATTGACCACTGCAAAAAGAATGATACGATTCCATTTTTCACTGTTCGTAACATTTCTACTACACTCGTGGAGTAAGCTGTTAGTTATATTTCTTTCCAAATATGTTCATCGGGACTCTTCTATTCTCCTTCTTATACCAGTCTCTTCATTGTATCTTCTCGTTTGATCATATGGTCAAAATAACTGAGGATTCGCTGTTGTGTACTTGAAGACAAAAGCTGTTCGATTTATAGCTGTTCTAGAGTTCATGGTTTTGTCCTACGAGCTATCCAAAGTACATGCAACGTACTCGTACATCATCAGCATTATATCTCCAAGGTATTTTTTTTCTTTCATTTCCTTGATACCTTAATATTCATGTGTCTCGCAGCCCTTGATGTTCATGTTCCTTGCATTCCTTAATGTTAATGCTTCAGCACCATACAGAAAGATTGAAAATATCTATGTTCTAACAAGTTTTACTTTATTTTTATTTATTTATTTAATACTTTTATTGCAATACAATCTGGCGGGCTTGTTGCCAGGCGGCAATCTCTTCCAACCAACCAGACAAAAGTAAATGAAGCAAGTTACGTGGTCGCATAAATCATTCAAATGACTATCCATCCCCACGAAATCCATAAACATATACGTGAGAACATGCCCACAAACCCCACAAAGACGGACAATCACCCGAACATTATTTTTCATATAAAGTGAGATATCATCAATCAAAAGGAAAGGAAAAGATGGTGGAGAGGAAAGGAAAAGAAAAATCAGGAATGAAATACTTTGGATGATGTAGTCATTTTTCTGTCTCTCTAACATACGTGTTCCTTAATCATGGTTGGTATTTAAAACTAATGAAAACCACAAAAGTTTTTTTTATTGAAACTATTTGAGTTTACAATTAAATACAAAGTTAATGGTAAAAAATAGAATATGTATTAACACGGGTACATTTTGGTTAATTTTATATGAGGTTGGATAAATGAGAAAACTTTGGTGTTGTTTCACCCCGACAACCCAGATGAACTGGGAAATAGGAGATTTCCAAGCCACAACGAACGCCCATAAATAACATTCCCTCTAGTCTAAGTCTAAAAAATAAATTTAATTAAATGGGAATTCACAAAACGAATATCATTTCTAATTTAAATATGGAAACTTCCCACAGTTATAAAACCGATCATATACGACCCCCCGGGTGGCTTTGTTGCGGGTTCGATTCCCATTGGATTTTTTTTAAAAGGATGTCAGTCTATCATCATCATTATTATCAGCACTTAAACCCAGCAGCATTAATTATCTAGCTGGTTAGTGTACGGTAGTTCTCTGTCACACAAAGCCTTCCTTTCGAGGTAAGTGACCTGCGTTTAGTATAAATGCCCAAATCCTGCGCAGTCTAGCTTTACCATACAGGATGTAGAGCTCTTTGTTATATTTAACGTACTATATATAATTTGACATATGTGTAATTTTGCTTTTAATAAGTAAGATTATAAGCAAAATAATACATATGTCAATTGTAAAATTGCTGTAAAAACAAATGGAAAATTCTATGCTGGAAATTTTCAATGTTGGTGACTATTGAATTTGTCGGTAAAATTATTATATCTCTCTTCTATACACAAAAAAAAGAAAATGTTTTATTTCGCTCTGTAAAATGAAACTTTTAAATCGTTTTCTTTCTGAAAAATTCTTTAACCCAAAAACTTTTGAAAATAAAATTATAAAGCGGTGACGTTTAATAGACATGCGAGATTTGCAATGTTTATTTAAAAAAAGGTTTAAATTAGGTAAAAACCCATCATTTGAATAAAATAAATCTAAGATTTGACATCAACTAAATATATCTAACTGGTGAATTAAGGATTCATAAAATTTTAAATAAATATTCGTCCCTTTCAGGAGTCCAACCAATATTTTTTTTTGTTTATGGCCCTTGTGAACTATAGAATAGTCCAGAAAGCGATTTCATACTTTTTCGGTAAAATTCAAACGCAATTATTATATTTGATATTTAGATGTTGCTCGTTGAGTGGTTTTCGATATTGCTGTAGTGAAAATCATCAAGCATCGGAAAAACCTTTTTTTTTTCAATATCGAAATTGACGCTAAAGAAAAGCGCTTCAGCAGTTTGAATATCAATGTCTGAAAAAGTATGATGTTACATAATAATATATCATACATGCATTCAGTTCATTTGGATTTAAATTGTCAACGAAAAAAAATGTTCTAACGACATACTCATAAATCCAAAAAATAAAATTATATTTACCGGACAATCTAATACTTTGTATTTCGTTTCCTTTATTTTATTGACCGGTTTCTAAGCCTATCAGCTTTCTCTTCAGGATATATTAATTATTGCAACAAGTCTAAAGCTGGTTGAAAACCTCTGAAGCACTCTTATACGGACTTTATGGTTTCTAAGTCAATTGGTTTCCTTTTGAAGATGATTAGGTAACTTCCCCTTGAATTCAGAAAGAGGAAATAATTTGATTAAAAATCAGTCGACTCTAAATATTATGAAATACTTACACAGTTGTTTTAAGTAATAATGAAATTGGTGAATCTTTCGACTGCTAAAGATAATCCAGTATATTTAACACACGTGTAACAATCTAGCAGACTTATTACCAGGTGGCAATCTCTTCCAACTAACCAGAGAAGAGTCAATACTTAATCGCAAGTTTTTTTATAAGTTTGTACAAAAAACATGAAGAATATAACAAAACTAAAAGTGAAATATCGTCAATCAAAGGAAAACTGAAGAAATGTTGAAAAGAAAAAGATGACCGTGAATGAAACATGCAACACTAGTGATTTGAAGTTATGAGTTTTTCAATCGCTTTTAAAGCATGCCAATGACGGAGCGAGTCTAACGTTTGTTGGTTACTGGTTCAGAATCTCACTTTATGGACAATAAAGAACAATGTGAAAAGAAACCGTAAACTGAGATAGCGTTGCTTAAGTTCATGATCGCTTTTTCGTTTAGATATGAGTCACGGCGAGTTTTGAGCAGTCTATTGTTGTAACCAGGGAAATTAAAATTAACACGGGCAATTATAAAACAGTCACTGGAATTCAATCAAACACGGACAATGATAACACGGACATTGATGTACATTTTGAGGAAATTCGATGGATCTCTACAACTTTTAATCGATTTACACAAATTTCATTTCTTCTACATCATATATCTAGTTACAGGTGAACTTCTATTTTTCATAATTCTCAAGCTGTTGTACAGACAAGTTTGTAGTGTTTTGGTTATCTGTTGCCCACAAAGTTGCATTGAAGTCAAATGTGACATATCTTATGGGCACAGACACCACCTACACGTACATTCAACTTATTTTCCAATTTTTTTATTATGTCAGTAAAAGTGGATCCGAATCCCGAGTTAGAGCGCCCTTGATGAGAATCTCTACCTTCGAAACGGCGTTATATAAATTGAATTTTTATTATAATTAATAATATGTGGCGGTCGCACACTCGGAACACTGTGGACGTCCATACACACGGTCAATGACCGATGAAGTGACCTTTGCATTCCTTAGCAATGCAAAACAAACAATTACAAAGTCCACGCGCCGGCCATTCAACCCGTAGCCGGGAGCGGACCGCATTCCATACTAGAGCGAGAACGCACCACACTTGTCTCGCCAGTTCCGTATTTGAATAATACCTACATACAATATTAATCGTTTTTGCATTCGCAGAAACGAGACGTGTAGGCATATCAAGAGCGCATTCCCGCGCACATTCTAAAATGATATAAATACCTACATTACTAATAAAATTCCTCTCTTTCCGCATTGCGATCTAACGAGTTTTATTTATCAACAAATCATCATCATCTCTCCCTTAAGGACTAGCTTCTAAAAATATAATGTTTATACCAGAAAAAAAAATTTATCTACTTTATCATTTTTAAATATCACACAGATTTTGAATTGAGTATTTACATTCTGGATTATCAATTAGTTACTATGCCACGTGTTTCCAATAGAAGACAATAGATACAGGTATCGCCCTATCATTCACATGAATCTGATCTTACCCTTGTCCATTCACGACTTATACAATAATATATTATATATTACGACTATACGACTTTCACATTTATTTACCTGTAATAACGATTTATACGATTATAATTAGCCCGTATCTAGGAGTTGCAGCAGATACTTTGAGACTAAGAAACAATAACGTCTATTGCCTCAACAGCCTTGGATCATCCAGATATTTTACTTATATGTAGATTGGTCATATACAGAGTGCAAATGACCAAATTATTATCAAAACAGTCTGAGTATTGAAGCCCTGAGGAATCAGTTCACTTGGTTGACCCCGTAAAAACTAAGGTACAACATCATTATAAGTTTTGAAAGACTTCGGTGGTCTAGTTGGTAAGAGACTGTGTTCTAGTCTGAGGGTCGTGGTCTCGATTTCCGCCAGTACCTGATTTTTTTAAAAGGGTTGTAGTCTGATTCTCACTTAAGGCCTGTATTAAGTATTTCTGGTTGGTTAGAAGAGAATTCTACTGGGCTTGTCAGTTTGTACTATATATGTACAACGAAAGTATTGTATAACACAATAAATTACACTACCAAGAGCTATGGCCATGGGATATAAGGTATACAAAATAACAATCACTGACATACATGCATTTCAAAAGAATCTGGCATTTTTACCCAATTTTAAACAAAATTTAATGTTGGCACGTTGCTACATTGTTCCTTTTCCGACCGAGACTTAGAAGGTACTGTCAATTGTTTCGTCATTACGAATGAACCAGTGATGCCAGCGCTTTGAAACTTTTACCGAAGATGGTTGAAATGTGTTGCTAGTTAACTAATTTATTCATCAACAGATGGCGCCAGTGTTTATGCGAAAATAAAATCAATCACCTTTACCATTGGACAGACCGTGTACATTGTAAATATAAAGCAACATTATTGTAAACTGAAACGAAAATCCATATTGAAAAGAAAAAAATTAGTTATGACGAACGAACTGTCAAGGGGTCTTAGATGACTTTTACAAGTTAAAAATAACTTTTTTGAAGTAGAAATATTTAAATATTTTTTTATATATCGATAAAGTTTTATGAGGTCTGACAATTATTTGAGTTTGGGATACAGTAGCATTTAAAAAAAAATTAAAGAACTGAATTAGGTGTTAAGTGACCAAAGATGTAATATATTGGGATATGTCCGAAAACTATAGTTTTGTGAAATATTATTTTACAAAGCGATTATTTGGTTAAAACAAAGCGTAGGAAACACTTATCGATTAACGACAGTTATAACTTACTCAAGCGAGAACTAACTCTCATAGGAAATCCTCGATAGTGGGTATGCATCGATTGGGTTATAAGTATAAATGGTCCATAAGTCAATTTCTATTCAAGGCGTTGTTGTGGATTTTGTGGCTTCCAATCTTGTCTAATTGAATACTATACGGAATGTGTTGCAAATCGCATCCTTAGAAGTATTCCGAGCTGAGTTGAAAGTCGTCTGGTTGTAGTGTGAAAGTCGTCTGGTTGTAGTGGATTGGTCATATTACTTGTAGTGACTTGATCATATCACTTGTAGTGGCTTGATAATATCACTCTTTTATACTCGAATTCTGATTAGTGTAGATCTGGTGATAATATTTGTACACGTGTTGTTTTATCTCAAGTTGCGAGGGTATTTTCAACATGTACCATGGGAAACTGAGTGCACTTGGGCACAATTTAGGTTATCAACTCGTGTTGATGAGTACCCACTTGATGTAGGTTTCTTTTTAAGACTCCCGGCATTTTTTTTAAGACATCGAGTATTTATTCTTCTACGTTTTCATCGCACGCTCAATGCTGAACGCCGTGGACATCTGCTATATCTAGAACTTGATACGCTACCTCCTCTATTCATCCCTGTACTGGGACACATTGAATGCAGTATTTAAAGAAGACTTTGTTAATTTATTTAGTCCGCTCATCTTAAAGGACATCCTCCCTCTTGCTCATTTTTTCTCAACAATCTATGATCAGTAGCTTAATCGAATTTTCGTTAACCTTTCTGGCAATGCAGTGGAGTTGATAGTAATATGTTGTGTGCTAGAAAGGAAAGACAAATGTAAAACGATAGCAGGATGGAGGGACAATATTAATAAATTACTAGGAGGAACCCTGTATACTGTCCCATGCAAATGACAAGTGCTCGAGAGGAGTCAAGACGCATTAACATCCCAATGACCACTACCCTCAGTAATGAAGAGCGAAAAATAATTTTCCTGCATATTGTTTAAAGTTTTTTGCCAATCTTCAATTCTCGAATGATAGAGATGTTAGTGCTACTTGTGGTCCATATGATATGGAGCATCCACCTCCAAAACCATGCCTCATAGGCATCAATCATGTTTTTTTTATTTCTTTCTCATCGTAAATGTTAAGATTTACAAGATACTCGTTTGACAAAATAAAAATATTATTCCATCAAGATCACTTTCTTTAGATATGAAGTGTGGACGAGAAAGACGAAAAATCATGCAAAAACATTATATTTTGAAAATCTCTTCAACCCAACAACTTTTTGGTATTCATAATAACCTTTTACCCTTTTAAGCACAATGGCCGGTATTCCCATTAATAAAATTCCAAGATATTTATTTGCGACAGTTGAATGTGACAATTTCTCCGTTTGCTTGAATAGCCTGGATGTCTCGCACAAGGGTATAAACGGGTGCACCTCCCGTTTATCGGGGAGATACTGTGTTATTGTTCCTACTTGGAATAAATTACCCGTGGATGATTTATATTCCGAAACTCTGGTTTCACTGTTCGGTCTTACTTCATCGAAAAATAGGTCCACATTCAGAAGATAAGAGATTGTAAACTGATATATCGTGGGCTGTATCCTATTCGTGTAGCTATTTCATCTGGTCAAATGGTTTTATTTGGCGTATTGTGACTTAATACACTTGTTTTCCGGTTTCGAGTTCCATTCTCGATGGAACCCGATGGAAAAAAGCAAAAAAGTGGTACTGCTTTTTTTTCTCGTAATTTTTTTTTTCTTCGGTTACCGTTATAAATTGAACCTGAAACCCTATTTAAATGACATTTAATATATCAACACAATTATTTGTACATTAAAGGTTAAAAGTTTCCCTAATTTATACATACAATGAGAAAAAATACACGTATACATAAAAAAAATTATTCAGCTTAAAAAAAATTAAGAAATGAAAATACATTTTTGAAGTGAAAAGAAAATAAAATTTAAACCTTGTTACATTAAAGAGTGTAAAAAAGTTTATTTAATAAATATCAATATAAAGATATGAGAAATTAATATTAAAAACCTGAAAATATTATAATATACATGTATAAATCTCAAAAATTTAAACAAAATCATTGAAAACTTTAAAATAAGTGGAACCGTTTTCTCCGGATGGAAACCAAGTGAATCATAATACTTCTTAAGGACGTCTAGTTCAGAGTTTGTTGACTCGCCGCCCCCTTTTCAAAGATACTTACGTTGGACCATCATGTCCGAATAGTTGATAAGTCTTGCAACGATGCACGACTGTGTGTCTTAATAGTCAAATGGATAAGTGTCTGTTTAAAAAATGTTAAAGTAACAAATTTATTTTTAAGCGTATTCTTACTGCCCAATTGCTTTTCAATGCCCCTTACTGCCCCTGGGGCCAAAACGCCCCCATAACACCCTCCCCATGATACCTCCAGCGCCCAACTTTGCGAAATTGTGATCTAGTTGGTAACGTTTCTACCTAGTTGACATAACTGCAAGGCAATTTTGGTCTTACTTTTATGATCAGAAAGAATAATCCATTATTATTTAGGTGCAATACGAGTTATTCGTGCCATGCACGGTTTGAGAGGTTTTTATAACGTTTCTGAACCATTATAAAACTTTCTATCAATGTGACCAAATTTTCTAAAGATTTCTTTCTCAATACTCCTTATATCATCCATCTCTAACAAACAGTTACACTTTATCCAGTTTGAGTTATTAAGATGTTCATATTGTTTTTGGCACTACTTTTTGTCATTTTTGTGTTAAATCACCAATGCTTTGTCCCACAATGTAGGAAATAAAAGTAAAAAGTGAACGAATAACGATTCTTTAAAAAAGTGACCCGACTATTCTTAGTGAGAGGGGATAATGGCTTATGCGATAAATCAGGGAGGATATATATTTTCAAGTAAGGGTTGACTGATGACCAGACGTTACTTACGCAAGATCTTTTTTGAGACATTCTCTTAAAAAAATATTTCATACTTTCATTTGCGTTGAGCAGGTGTGAGTTTTTCTTTCCATAGGCTGAAAAAAATATTACGTAAAAGGTTAATTAGATGAAATAGTTGAACAAATTCACGTTACAGTCGTGTGAATTGACAACACTCAGCCAAAAATGTTTTCTAGTTTATTTCTCTGTTTTGTTAAAAGTTGGACTTTAAATTTATTTAATTTATTTATACTGGCAATAAATCTGGAGTTGTGTATGTGTGTGTGGTGAAATTGTATCCACTTCTCATTTATTTTCTTTTAATTTTTGCATTATAATTTACATGTACAAAGGTGTAAGCTGCAAAATATTTGAAATTCTCGCTGCCGGGCTCGTCCTCTTATTAAAGGGTGTGCATCTTGATTGAGAGGATGTTGTGAGATTAAACCAGACGGTTTTATAGCTTAAGATACACCCCCACCCATAAATGTCGAGCCCGACCGCGAGGGTAGCAAACGTTTTTCAACCCACATCCTAGAACATGTAGATCAATAAAAACAGGAATAAGCAATCAATACTAGCTTTATGTAATGTGCATTATTACATTTAATTTAGTCCATTCACCCTGTTGCTATTTTTGTGTTTATCCAGAACAATCCGCAGACCGTGTTTCGTGGATATGTAAAAGTAGAATCGATCAAATAGGGAATAGTTCCATATAACTATACGTTGAAAAATCTTCGTCCTGATTGCCTACCATGACTATGTGGCGACTAGATGTAATTTTACAGATTTATTCATTTTTCTTGAAAATTTTAGTGATTACATCTTCAAAGGCCTCCAATAAACATAAATAAGTATTTTT
This sequence comes from Odontocerum albicorne, assembly GCA_949825065.1. Classification (NCBI taxonomy): domain Eukaryota; kingdom Metazoa; phylum Arthropoda; class Insecta; order Trichoptera; family Odontoceridae; genus Odontocerum; species Odontocerum albicorne. Next base: position 17,246,907 of record OX463856.1, read on the forward strand.
TTTAATATCCCCAGCTATCTCTGCTTGTGGTGTCTGAACTTATATCAGTACCATCGTCATACTTTTAACACTCTTGTATATATCTCGAGGAAAACTCTTTCATCAAAGTATGACTGTATCAAATTTTCCTACAAATGTATGGAAGCACTTCAAAATAACTGTTTGTGTTTTTTGTTTTAATAGTCGTTGTGGGTAGAGAAAGAAAAAACGTATGCTAAAATATGCCATTACGTGAAGCAAATTTCACTATCTGAATTCTGAGAATGACTACACCAAGTCATAATTTTAATTAACAGTATACTCGTATTTTGTCTACTAACTTGCTCTAACATAAAGTCATGTATATTTCAGGCTTTTGTAAGATATTGAGGCTTTATTTTATGCACCCTTTACTCTATTCAAGACTTGAAGTTTGACTGATGTATACGTGAAACTACTTGAACGTTCAACGCTTTTGTGAATTCAATTTAAGTAGGTTGTGCTAAACAGTTGTTTACCAAAACTCTATCTTCATTTGAACAAACCCATGCCTCAGAAAAAATAAAATTCTAATTAAAATTTGATTAGGATTTTGATTTATATTTTTTTTGAGGAGTATTTTGTTTTTGTATATATAATATATGTATTGCGTGGATGGCTTATTGAATGGGTATTTTTTCGAGTTTTCCATGGTTAAGACACAACCCTGATCATGGACTTCTGTGTGCTTGTCTATGATGTCGTATGTGTGTGCTTTTTGTGATTGTATTTTTTTTAAAACATTTTGATGTTTATACTTTGTAACATCCTTTGTAGTGAGGCGTTAGCCAAACTGGAAAGAAAGGAGAACAGGAATGGTACTCACGGTTGTCTTGTTCGATGAAAGGGCGTGGATGACGGGATTCGGAGATCTCGGCTGATGTTGAGAACTCCTGGAGCGTCACCGCGGTTGGTAAATCCGCTCGTTTTAGGTTCTTCTGGTTCGTCGTTGATGAGCCGGGCCGCCCGGTGGCTGGCCCGGTTCGAGATGTCCTCCCGCTCGTGGTCTATACGCAAGTGGACGAGACTGGGCGGAATATCGTCGTCGAGTTAGAAAACCGACATACGCGACAATACTATAATTTAACTTGTGAGAATAACCTCGACAGGACCGGGAGCGATGACGATGCGGCCGCGCGCGACAGGGGCCGGCCGCGATAAAAGAGCGCCCCCACATGACGGGGGCCGGCATTCCGCGTCACGCTATGGCGTGAACAGTATTGATGCATACTAAAATATTTATAAGTATTTAAAAAAAATCTAAAATTTCCGTACATTAACAGAAGTTAAATTAATTTTGTATTTCTTGTCTTGATTTTCTTTACGGTTATTAATTGAAATTCTAAGATAAATATATAGACAAGCTTCATCAAAGCTGGACTCTGTAACCTCGAAAGATATAACTGCCTATGATATCATAATGCTTGACATATGCTACTCAATTTACAGAATGGGAAATGTCCAAAAGACTATGTAGAGTTCACGTTCATTTTAACACATAAAAATGAATCGACGCTACAATACGAATGCCTCTCTCCTCTCTTATCTCTTATACCAGCGAAACACAAAATATTATCTCTACAAGACAAAATACCAGCAGCTGCACAAAATAAACCCAAGATTGTTGTTGACAGTGACTAATAAAATACAAATATTTTTTTATTGAAGGAAAGCTTTAGGCTAGTGGCATCTATTCTGATGACTGTGGAGACCAATTCTTGATCGACAAGTACCGCCCCACCAGTAACACCACATCGAGGGCTGATTTGGAGGTACTGTCTCTTATAATTAGAGATCCCCAAGCTTATTTTATACAGATTTCTATCATTTGAGTAATTTTATCAGAATTCACGTTAAAACTTGAAACGTGGGTGCTGATTACCGTGAGATCTTTCAGTATTGCATATTTCAAAATAAAGTATGTCCGTAGTTAATTGACCGTCTTCCGTTCGATATAGAGATCCAAGCCATCACAGTTTCCTTTCTTTATGGAGTAATACAGCTGATAATAAACGCAAAGCCTCCTTCCTTCTTCTCCACTCATCTTGCTTATGTGCGTAATTTCAACGAGGCCTAGCAAACCACTTAATGATGTATTCTCATAATGTCTGAGGACTTTCTTGTGGCTTTTTGGTAGTTCGCCTCTCACAACTTCAACTCATTCTTGATCCGTCTATCATTTGGCATAAGAGGAATTTCTGCACAAACTTTGCGACTTTCTCAATTATGTACCACACTTAAAATTGGCTTCGGATTTATTCGTTTATCTTTCTATTATATAAAGTTATTCCATGTAAATGAAAAAATAAGTTGTTAAATTTAAAAACAAATAAAATAATGCAGTAAAATTATTATTATTCAATAATTCATAGTACTTTAAGATATCCGAATGGATGATTATGTATGTATTATGTCACGCACATTTCGCTCCTGCCACGTTCATACACCACTTTATGCATATTATCATATTTAAACAGGTTTTTCACTCTTTCTTCTTTCATAATATAATTAATTTGTTAGTGTCACATTTTTCTGGGTTTTCCAAAACTTTCAATACTATGATAGTTGTATTGATTATTTTTGAAAATATTTTTTCATTCATTAAAACTACGTGACAAAACTGTCTCATTTCTCCTTTCTTATTTCAGAATATGTTGGCGAATTTATGAAAAAAAAAATTATTTGGGAGTAAACGGGTATGCCAAAAGTCACTTTGTGAGCCAAAAGTTAAATAGTGGAAATTTTATTCATACAAAATTGAAGTAAATTTCCATTATTCTGGCATGCTGATTAATAATGGATAAGTGCACACATCAGCGTGCGGGAATTGTGAAAGTTTTACTTTTGTTCCACAAAATTACTTTTTACCCACTCTGTACAACGTCTTTGTTACCTTATTTAAGTTACTTTGTTACCTTATTTAAGTTATAAGTCGTGTCCGTTTTTTCCAAATAAAAAAATGAACACAAAAAGTAAAACAAAATGGTAAATGTTATACGTCATTCGAAAATAAATTTTCTGCGCTACAAGATATTGTGTATGCTTTAACGTTACATATATTATTTTATTTGATTATAAGCCTTCAAAATGAAATGTTAAGTAGACGAAAGTGAGCATTTTCGACACCTCCTTCTGTTCGCGTTCAATCGAGGGAATAAAGCTGCTCGCGATATTTGCGAAGTGTACGGTGAAGATGCTATGCATTAAAAGGCAGCTCGTCGATGGTTTTTGCGTTTCAAAGACGGTAAATTCGACCTGAAAGACATGGAGCGTTCCGGATGACCAGTGGATTTCGACGAAGACCGCTTAAACCATATTATTCATGAAGATCCCCTTTAAACCACCGTAAAATTGGCTGAGCAGATTAATTGTAGTCACATGACTGTATAACGCCATCTTAAATCAATGGGAAAAGTCTAGAAGTTCGGCGCTTGGATTCCACATGTTTTGAGTGAAAATAACAAAAATCAACGTTCGACAATTGACGGTTTGAAGGGGATCTACGGTGGTTTGAAGGGGATCTTCATGAATAATATGGTTTAAGTGAGGTGACGAAAATGCTCACTTTCGTCTACTTGACATTGCATTTTGAAGGTGTATTGTCAAATAAAGTAATATATGTAACGTAAAAACAAACACAATATCTTGTAGAGCAGAACATTTACTTTCGAATGACCTATAACCTTTACCATTTTGTTTAACTTTTGGTGCTCATTTTTAAATTTGAAAGAAAACGGACACAACTTATGTTAACACTTAATACTTAACTAATATAAAAAAAGCTTCAAATTTTGTTGAGAGGAAAAGAAATCATATAACATATATTCAACACTACTATATAAATGGCAATAGAGTTAAATATTAAATGTTTCTAAATTATTTCTTATTCAAACAATTTCTTATTTAAAGAATTATGTCATACTTCAAGTAGGCTATGTTAAATTTAAAATTTAATTTAATAGCACTTTCTCCGTCTAGACTTGAAAGTTTTTCTGCTCCTCCATAAAAGAGAAGGTTTTAAAATTAGCTGCAAAAAGTTTTACCGTTTTAAACTCGTTGTAAAAATTATATCGTAAAAGTTTTTATCTGCAATAATTCCTAAAAAAACTCCGTAAACAAAATATCATAACTCCTCGTTGAATTAAAAAAAATAAACAAAAATTAATATATTATTCTTAGAAATTTTGAGAGACATTTACTCAACGCTTATAAAACTCATGAAATATATCAATATCGTTTTTTGTATTATACGAGTATATGTTACTATGAGCTATCTTTTAAATGCGATTTATATTTATTTAAACTTTTTAATTTACCAAATATTTCGGCTCAAAATTGGTGGAAAAAAAATCAGAATATTTAGTAATAAATTACTTTGTCATTCAACTAATAACATTAACTTCCGTGGAACGTGCTTCTGGATCTTATCTCAAGGTTATCTTCAGATGGAAAGACTGAACTTTCTCTTTGGTTAGAAGAAGTTGGCATATGGCAGTAAGCCCAAAAATTGTACTGTTTACAGCAGTGGAAATCAAACGAATGGTTTGTTCATATATGCCGAGCAAACACCGAGCCATTAAAATATTCCATGGGACAAAAACAAATGGACTTCTTTCTACCTTTGGGTTAAATCAAATAGCGTTCTTATAGAAGATATACCCTTGGAGATACATTTAGGTTGACAGGCTTTATGATCCGCATGGGTTACCACAGACTATCAATGCGACTATACTATGAGGAATTCGTCATTGTTGCTGGGCCCCGTAGTCAAAGACCCCGTCGCCATTCCAACGTCCTTTCAGTTTGAAAGCGAAGCTGAGGCGAAAAGTTTTTTATAAGTGAGTGAGCCAGTGCACATAAGCAAAATCATCAGCTCATCGCTGTAGTGGATCTGATGGCACACCAAAAGGAGACGATTGGAGCACATCGGCATGTGTTTTTTTGTTTTTACATAAAAAAAAAGTGTCCGAAGTCATTGGTATTATTACATCCCCGAACACGAGGCCAAAAAGGCTGTGTCATTTGAATGGGGTTTGAACCAGCAACCTTTCGCTTGAAAGTCTAGTGCGTGACCGCTCTGCCACGCTCCTCATAGGAAGTGCTAAGCGTAAGAAAGGTCAAAGACCAGAGAGAAATATTTAAGGATTGTTTTGAACTGTGAACAATTTAAGGATTGTTTTGAAAAATGTTGGACTTGTATGTGTCGCCTAAGGAATGGAAACGAGCAGATCTGAGTAGTGGGAGGTATAGCGAGATGTTTGTTCTGTGGTTGATGTAGCTGTAGCTGTAAGACGAGAGTGAAACTTCCTGAGAGTAAAGACTAAACATACGCCAGTGTAGTAAGGCAGCTTAGCAAATGTTGTGTGATATCTGCGACAGAATATGTGCTTCAGGAATTGGCTGTTCGCAGGCAAGAAGCCACACGTCAGAGCAATTCCATAATTCTGTTGAAATGTTTGAAATCTCTCTTTCTAGAATCGTGATATTTGTTTTGCAATTTGAGTACTTATGCAGCTGCGCACAATATTCCATTATATTTATAGACAATTTCTTGATAGTTTTTAGTCGATTATAGTTTATTTTCGTTAATTTTAACACATTGATTTTATTGCAACAGTCATATAATTATTGCGTAATGTTAAATAAATGGATGATCTTTATTTTTCGTAAATGTTTGTTTTCTCGAGTAATATTTCAACACGCGATGACCGACGGGCAACGGACTTGAGGGTGGAGTGATAACCAATCCGTCGGGGGATCCCAAAAGTATGGCTAAAGTGAGAAGCAGTGAGCGTCTGTCTCGCATGTTAGCGGCGGCTCACAAATGGTGGGTGTGGCAACTCGACATATTCGTGTACTAGTCACGTACACAATCGCTAATGGGTATCCAGGCTCATTTGATTAATCCGATAATGGGTCATTACATGACCAATGACAGCGGATACAGCCCTAGTTAGTTGGGCCACTTTGGTTCCACGTCCGATGACAATCGGTGGATAAAAACTCAGTCAAACAAACCGAACTCCTCTATGGCTCTGAATGCTGGACGATGTATAACTCTTACTCTAGGCAACAAGAAACTGCTGAAATGCGCATGCTAAGATGGTCAGCTGGTGTGTCCTTAAGAGACAAAATAAAAAGCTCACGCATTAGTGGAAGCCTAAGTGTTACAGACATCCACAGCAAGATGGAGGAGAGGCGATTGATATGGTATGGGCACGTTGGACGTAGAGCACCCGATCACATTGTGAACCAGGCAATCTCCATGGATCTTCCTCGAATAACAACCAGAGGAAGACCAAAGAATTCATGGGTGGTGCAAAAAGATAACCTGGTGCAGAGGGACGGCCTGGAGGACGTATTCCGAGACAGAAGAGCATACAACCTGCGGACGAGGAGAGCTGACCCCAACAGTCTTCGCAGACAGTGAGTTCGGATGGAGCCAGGGAGAAGAAGATTTCAATTCGATCAAACTTTTTCTGCCTCCAAGTATAAGAGATGTGGGTGGCGTGTGCACCTTCAATAAGCACTTAAAGACAACCTTTTTTGGGAAGGAAGTCTAATCGAAATTAATGATAGTGTACCAATACTTTAGACATACCTTACACATCATCTAAAGCTGAATGTATTACTATAACATATCGAAAAACATACATAGATTTCTTTATAGTTCGTCTTCTTCAGTAAGTTTTCTGCAGTGTTCTTATCAAATAGGTTTTAATAACTATAAGCAGATGTGGAGAAGTTCCTAATCCAATGGGCGCGGACACCACTTTCATATCCTTACACTTAATTTGTGTTTTTTTTTAATCTGTCCATAACAGTGGTAGTGGGTTCAAATTGTACATTTGAATCCCAAGTATTAGAATCTCTTCATACATTTTCTTATAAGGATATAAAGCTGAAGATAAAATTATTCGAAATTTAAGAGCGCCCTTTATGAGAGTCTGCTCTCTAAACAACGCTATATATAGTAGATTGTCCTTTTATTTTTAAAATTATAATTATTTGAGGCCCATCAACAATGATGATGACGACGACGATATGAAGAATGTGCTAACCAATATCATCATCAAAAGAAAGGAAAAGATAAGATCAAAAGATCCAGGACCGTTCACGGAGATGCGTTGTTCTAAAGGCATATGTTATGCAGGAGTTAAGACCATTAGTCAAGTGAGCTATTATTGTATGCCATATTTTGTTAATAAATTCACATTTAAAATCTTCACAGCACCTTTATATTGTGTTGACGTTTTATTTTCTTCAAGTACTTAAATAACTGTCTTCCGAGAATGCGTCACATAAACAGTAATCCCCCTCAATAATGCCCCTAAACTGTACACATGTAACAAGAAATTCCCAAAGCCTTCTAGATTTAATTATTACCTCAAATCCCTCTGCAGTTCGAACTCATGGACAAATTGATGCTCCAGGCTTCTCGCATCATGATTTGATATATATCTCACTGATCAACCACGCTCCGAAACTCTCAAAAGAGAGAAAATTCCTGAGAAGCTTTGGACGCGTTGATAGGGACGCCTTATTTTCCGACGCAAGCGAAGTTGACTGGGCGGCCATCGAACGATTGGATAATATAGATAGTAAAATAAATCTATTCAACACGTTTTTACTAGAGCTCTGCGACAAACACGCTCCACTTAAACTTACTCACTTAAAGTATAGACCTGCCCCATGGCTGACTGACGACATTAAAAAAAACATGGCTAGACGTGACAAAGCGAAAAAAAACTTCAAATCTAATCCCAATGATCAACTATGGGAGATTTTTCGACGACTTCGCAATAAATGTACACAATTATGTCGGAATGCAAAAAGAAAACACTTTTTTGACACCCTTCAAAACTGTCAGCCTGCAAAAAGGTGGAAGGTCCTGAACTCGATGGGTGTCAAATCCTCGGACACCTCAGGTAACTTCACATTAGATGTTAATAACCTTAATAGACATTTTGCAACACCATCACTCAGTTTAGACATTACCACAAAGGAGAACACTCTCCGAAAAATTCATGTAATGCCTCGACCCAATGTTCCTGAGCTCCACTTTTCGGAGGTTGATGTAGGTGAGGTTCGTCGTATTCTTTTGACTATATCCTCAAAAGCGATGGGTGACGACAATATTTCGATTGTATTCATCTCCTTCATTATCGATGCTATTCTTCCTATCATAACACATATTATAAATTTTTCTTTGTCTACTAGCAGCTTTCCTAGTGTATGGAAGAGGGCTCTAATTATTCCGATCCCGAAAGTTGACTCACCCACGTCATATAAAGATTTTAGGCCCATATCTATTCTGCCCACACTATCCAAAATTATTGAAAAAATTGTTCATATACAAATTGACTCCCACCTTAATCAATTTGAATTGTTTAATCCATTGCAGTCAGGATTTCGTCCGGGACATAGTACCACTACCGCACTGGTCAAGATCACGGATGACGTGAGACGTGGAATGAGCTTTAAGCAGTTGACATTGTTATGTCTGCTGGATTTCAGCAATGCATTCAATACTGTAGACTTTGATCTGCTTATGGCTCGAATGCGTTCATTACGATTCTCTGAATCGGTCATAGTCTGGTTTTCGAACTATTTAAAGGGAAGACAACAATCCTGTAAATACCAAGAGCGTATATCTGAATGGACTGATCTCTCTGCAGGCGTTCCCCAAGGTGGAATTCTCTCTCCACTCCTTTTTTCTATATTCATCAACCCAATAACATCGTCTCTTAAATGTTCTTATCATCTGTATGCAGATGACCTGCAGATATATATTCATTTTGATCCAAATTTCTTTCACGCGGCTTTGAACAATTTAAATACGGACCTTCAATCGATCTCGGAGTGGACTGGGGAGCATGGCTTACTCATCAATCCTAAGAAGTCTCAAGCGATCCTCATTGGCAGCCCTCAGCTTCTCGGTAAATTCAACACTGACTTACTTCCTCCAATATTACTTGATGGCTCTATTATACCATTACATAAAACTGTTAAAAACCTAGGAGTGCTAATAGATAACACTCTCTCATGGCGAGATCAAATAAATGAGGTAAGCCGAAGGATCTTCTTCAGCCTTCATTCCCTTAAAGTGTTGCAAAGATTTCTACCAACTAAAACCAAAATTTTACTCGTACAATCTCTGCTCTTTCCGATTCTGGACTATGCGGACGTATGTTACTTGGATGTTACAGAGGAACAGCTGGACAAATTACAGCGTCTTCAAAATGTGTGCCTAAGATTTATTTTCAACCTACGAAAGTACGATCATATAACTTCATACCAGAAGGCATTGAACTGGTTGAATGTTAGAAATAGACGCCAAATTCACATACTGTCTCTATTGTATAATATCCTTAACTGTCCCGCCGCACCCTCTTATCTCGCCGAAAATTTTCAGCGTCTTTCCAATCATGGATTAGCGCTACGCTCAAACAGAGATTGTTTATTGGCCTTTCCAGTTCACCGCTCTTCTTTTTTCACGTCGTCCTTTACTGTCCATGCAGTGAGACTCTGGAATCAGTTACAAACCAATATAAGACTCGCTCCGTCCTTGGCATGCTTTAAGAAGCGACTGAAAAAACTCTTAATTTCTAGTCAGTAAAATAACGTGTTTCATTCCTGATTTTTCTTTTCCTTTCCTCTCCACCATCCTTTCCTTTCCTTTTGATTGATGATATCTCACTTTATATGAAAAATAGTGTTCGGGTGATTGTCCGTCTTTGTGGGGTTTGTGGGCATGTTCTCACGTATATGTTTATGGATTTCGTGGGGATGGATAGTCATTTGAATGATTTATGCGACCACGTAACTTGCTTCATTTACTTTTGTCTGGTTGGTTGGAAGAGATTGCCGCCTGGCAATAAGCCCGCCAGATTGTATTACAATAAAAGTGTTAAATAAATAAATAAAATAAATAATCCCTCGCTACACGCGAGGATTGCACAGTGCGAATTGATATTTAAAAATAATAAGCTTGTATTATGAATCACGCAAAGTTAATTTTTTTAATTGAAAACGAGTCTATTTAATCACAATCGGTAGAAAAATAATGTTACTTGAAGAAAACCAATCGTTTTGAAGTTTTTTTTTTTAATTTAATTTGAATTGTTAAAAAAGTATATATTATTAATTAAATTCCCTGATTGCTCTTTCTTTTATCAACTCTTCCCGGAAACCGGTACAAATTGGAAAAAAATATGTCAAAACTGTTAACTTTGAAGTATCTTGCTTCTGTTTATAAATTTCTTCAAAAGGATATGAAGCTGAAGATAAAATTCTTCAAAATTGGAAGCCAGGTATGTCAAACGCGCGATTATGGGTCCACCATATACGGTCTCTAAGACTTTGTTAAAATGTTTTTAAAATTTAATATGGAAAAATATAAGTTATTTTACTGTTAGTTTTAAATATATTTGTTTAAATCCTCTGCTTAATGCAAAATATATATTATGTGGCCCGTGGTGCAAAACAAGTTAAACTTTTCAAGCAAATTTAAGTGTTGTGGAAGGAAGATTTCGGTAGCGTTTTTATTCATTTATAGCAAAAAAATAAAAATGCTGGCACATAACAAGATGCTTCCATTCTACGTATTCACATATCTTTCGTTTTTATAATTTGTATACATTATTAAGTTATTTCAGTAGTGTTACCCACATACGAATGTGAAACGTGATCCCTTAACTCAAAAGTAATACAGCGGCTCATCACTACACAAAGAAGCATGTAAAGAAGTGTGCTGAGTATAACAAAAAGAGATAGAAAGACAATTACATGGATAAGAAGCCAAACAAAGGTCACAGACATAATGGAAAGAATACTCAAAAGCCAATGGGAATGGGCAGGACATAAGGCGAGAAGGGAAGATACTACATTGACAAAAAAAAGCACAGATTGGATACCACGAGAAACAAATAGATCGAGGAAAAAAAACCAAAACAGATGGGACAGACCCTTCGTAAAATTTGCAGGCGCGACCTAGCAAAGAGAGACGAGAAACCGCAAAAAAATGGAAATCTTTGAAAATCGCCTTTACCCAGCAGCAAGTAAATCAAGACCAATGAAACAAAAACAAAAATCGAATACCTTATAAATCAAAACCTGAACCAGACATATTCGTGAATTCTCAAAAAACTTTATGCTATTTCAGTCAGAAGGAAGATACTATTATAGTTACACTCTCAACTACTGAAGGAATTTTCACATGTACTAATCATTCTTTCTTTCCAGCATACCCTTCCATGACAAAACTTTCCGGGTATTTACCAATACACAAGTCGAACAAGTGTGAAAACCGCAAAGTAATAGTCATAGGGGTGCCTTCACTCAGTAATGCGTAGAAAATGGGCAGATTAAGATTTATACATATATTTACTATATATTTTGTGTATGAAGAATGTTTTTTTGTCTATATTTTTATTTCCATTATACATAAATGTCATGAGTGACGCCTCGTTTGGTACAGTGCGACCTATCCGTCTCTAGTCAGTCCCGTATTATGTAAATGTAAATAGTACATACTCAAAAAAGTTTTGTAAGTATTATTTACAAAATAACTCTTTTGTGTAATGTGGGTGTAATTATTTAAAAAAAATGTCACTGACTAAAATCCACGTAAAGTAAATTTTCTATCGCGCACATAAATGTGGGTATTAAATGTGAATTCGTGAACTTTGAGGGGTTAATGTATACAGTTAAATGTGACGGTGTCTCTTTTCAACGAAAATGAACACCGTCCATTGTTTCCAGTTCGCAGAGTCACAGATAAAGAAGAGACGTTTTGTTCACATGATTTATTTCTTCACAACTACTAAAAAAATATATTAAGAAGTTTGTTATCCCTAAAATACAAACGTAGCTCATTAAAATAAGTATTTTTTTAACCTGGTGAATATATTTTGCTTTTTAAATTTATTTTCAGAAGTAAACGCCTTGCTAATAATGCAATAAGTAGAACGAAAAAGAGAATTAAGTCTTGGTTTGAATATATAAAAAAGGGAGAGCAGAAGACGAGAGAACGCTTTGTTGTGCTGAGTGAATGAAATTTTGTAACAAAAAAGGTAGAATCAGAGAAACTAAAGGCGTTGTAACAGATGATATGTAGATGTTGAGGAAGCGAAGAATATACTTGTATTCATTAATGAGACATTCCATTATATAAGGGGATTTGTACTAATGGAAAATTTATGGAAAAAAGGGTTTATATATATTTGTAAGTGAAACACTCGTATTATAAATAATTGAGATTTGGAAATACATGAAGAGGACTAAAATAGGATTAAACAAGTTAAAAATTAGCAATCGTCATTAAATGGTGTCTCTATTTTCAGCACTAACATATTTTATCTATATAGCATTGACACATATCGCATTGCACATCGTTTTAATTTCTTGCAATAAATGATTTAATTATTTTTCCTTTTTATGAAATTTTATGTGTGTGTGCTCTTTAAGCCACGGAGAAAATGTGAACATTACAAAAAACACCATAAAATATGCAAAAAACGTCAAAATCAATGGTACCTAACATATCCCCTTAAAAACTCTTCAAGTCATGTCTCGTCTTTCTAAGAAAACTTCGAGAGAAGTTTTGCTCTCAAATTATCTTAAAACTTATTGTTAGACTCGGGGCGCCTCTGATTAGTTAGCTGTTAGTTATTTTGCTATTTCCGGGCTCTTAAACTCTATGTGAAACATGCTTAGTCCACCAGATGAGTAATAGGTAAATGTAAATGTTCAAACAAACCATGTTTTTAAGCAAAAAGCTTTTTTTTTACATAAATACCTACCATCCCACCGTTTCCATATTGAGGTTGGCAGAGAGAAGAGAGTGCCATGCATTCCTATCGCGAAACACATATTTTGCCTCCTCAAAATGAATATACCTTCTCATTAAACTGCTACAATGTATGAATTTCAAAAGCTGCAGCCTATAGAAAAAAATTGAATTCAGTCATGTAAAAAAAACACCAAATCAAAATAGCAACTAAAGTGTTCCAAAACGTGACAGAACAAAAAATAATACTGCAAAAACAAAATAATTATAAACAAATCATAAAAAAGTATATTGCATTAGTATATCAAAAAAGTTATTTTACAATTTCGCTTTTTTTTATTAAAAACTTATTTAAATTCTTCGAGATTATTAAAAAGTAACTATAATAAAAACATAATGCGACACAAAAATGTCGAACGAGAATGTACGTTGCCTGTTTTATTTTTACATAACTTCCTTCTAAAATATCATTCACTCGATCAAATCATACTTTCCTTTTTGTTCCTTTACCATACTCGTACCTTTCAGTCACATTTACCCTGTCTAATTGTTTTGTTCGTCTTTCTGAATTAATTCGTTCCGCACGCTCAAACAATTTCAGAGTGCTCTATCCATCTAACATTAGCCTTCAATTCAGATTCGGATTCATCCCTTATTACTTTATTCCATATTCTGTCATATATTCTCACCCCATTTATGAAAATATGCACATGCACGCATTTTTTTATTAATTTGGTTATATAGTCAAATAATCAATACACCAAGAAGATTTTATATCTCCCGTTAAAACACTTCTAACGAGTTCCATGGGTACTAAGTATATTCTGAGTATAAATGTTAATACTTGTAAAAAATTTTACCCTTAAATTCTTGAACGCTTCAGCATTTTGTCATTACTGTAACAGTTTACATCGTAATGACATGTCATATTGATCTTGTCATTTGACATTTTGTGTCTTGGTGTACGAATACGAGGTACAGTCATACACTTTCCTTCCCAGAAGGCTGAGTTACAATTTTCTTGGTACTTTAAAATCTTATCGTGACATACTTCAAACTAAATTACTGTAGTTCAACGAAAGCGAGAAATCTCGCGAGTTGTATTTCACCTCAATTTTTCGAGGACTCCCCTACTGCAGGGGTGAATTTTTTTAACATCATGTTTACCCCAGTATCCCACAGATGATAATTTTAATGGGTGGCTAAGACTCTAATACATAAGAAAATGAAGGGCTGAGAAACTAAGAAGTGGTAAATAAATTTTATGGAATAAGGCAATTGAAAATTCACCCTGGTCATTAACTTTTTCTATCGGTACAATTATGTTCCTTGAAAGCAGTACAGTCATAACCACCCCAACCATAAAAAAGAGGCACTCCTAGAAACCATAAGCACCTACTCTGCAAGAGTCATGGCCTCCGCAATCCTCTGGATAGCCTTCCATGGTGCAGTGATGGCCGTTCCAGCCGATGACGCAGATACAAGTGCTATTTTTGCGTTGGCCATGTTCTCCGCAGCGAGCATCACAACATTTGAACAAGCATCTTCTGACCAACCAGAATTGCATTAACATGGGTCTTCGACACAAAGACCATGCCGACCACAATCAAGATCGCACACCTCTGAAAAAAGTAATATGTGGGTTTTAGGTAAAATATCAAAGGAAAGAAGATAAACAAGTGCATGCTTAAATAAATACATATCATATACAATAGGAAGCTTAAGACAAACGTTAAAACAATGTAGTTGAAGTTACTTTGAGAAAAGTAGGACCGTTAACCCTACTGTATTATGAATGTACCTATTTCATCTTGGTTACTTCTTTAATCCTGAGGATCGTGATCAGCATGGCGAAGAAAACTCTACAGTTAATCTATAACAGGTCGATCACCGATAAATGGCGGTCCCGTTGAATGAAGTCTAACGTAAAAACAGACTCTTGTGGGTAGCCCGATGGTATGGTTCCTTGGGGTTTCCCTACCTTGAATTGAGTGGTGTAGCCTGAATTAAATCAGATGCGGAATGGATCGCACTGCATTTGATATGCACAAGTGCGCCCGCATGGAGTTGCCTTTCTGTGAGTGCGGGAAAATTTATTGATTTATTTTATAAAGTTTACATATACACGTCAAATTCAATTACTCGTACATACAAAGCTTAATGATATTATTATACAATTATAAGAGATAAACAATAAATGCTTATTAAGCTGAAACAACTAACGCCCATTTCAAAGAAAGCTCAAAATGATTTCTTATAAAACATTTTCAGAAATGTTGAATATGTCAATACCCGAGGCCGTATTTAAAAGCGAAATCCCATAAAATAAACAAGTAGCACAAAGCAGGTAAGCTTTACTTATTATCAATCTATTTAAGTCAATATTTCTATATCTCGAATAGTTGTCAGAAAGATAAAACTATGTAACATATTTTCTCACATAGTTGAATTAGATGTAGCTTCCGTCAGCAACTAAAATGTATAAGAAGAGAGCCTTACATCCCTTCTCACTCTTAGAAGGTTGTATCCAAATATACCTAGAAGAAACCTTGTAGAATAGAGCCACGGGTAGAAATTGCATTCACATAAGTAGAGATATCTTAAAAATTTCTTTTGGACTTCTCCACCATTTGAAAGTAATGAATTCCCCGTGGACTCCACTCTGTTTCTCCACATTCTAACTTGCTACGTCCCAGCGCACTGTAGAGAGACCTGAGAATTTCTCTCCCTATAAATGACTTACAGACTCGTATCATAAACCCCAATACCACATGCAAACCAAACGAGAACCTACTTTTAAAATGAATACCCAAGTTTATTATCGTTACCTTGGATGCGTTCTACCTTCTGAAGCATCAAACTGTTGTATATATAATATTTGATGCGTTCTACCTTCTGAAGCATCAGACTGTTATATCTATAATATTTGATGCGTTCTACCTTCTGAAGCATCAGACTGTTGTATCTATAATATTTGATACGTTCTACCTTCTGAAGCACCAGACTGTTGTATCTATAATATTTGAAAATCATTATTCTGGAAAAAGGGAAGAGTTTACATTTCGAAATATTGAAATTAACTCTATTAATTTGACTCCACTCTCAAATAGCGTTCAAGTCCGATCCAGACCATGAACTACGCCATACACAGCTGCCCATTATATGTGTTTTCAGAAAGCATGCAGAAGCTACACAACTTTACATCGGATGCTGTGACCTGGTTGAAGGGAATTGATCTCGTATGAGGGTCAAATTTAGATAAAAAAGACTACCTACGGTTATCAACCATCCTTCTTCAGGACCAACGATCCATCCCCTATGTGGCACCACCTGAAATGATCACCACGCTGCTTTTTTCACCTGGTCTACTGCACGGGTCTTTGTTCGAACTCTGCTCCTTTTTATTGAAGGCTCTCCTCCCGCCATTATATATCGAAAGTATCGTAACATTATTATTGCACACAATATAGAGAAACATACACGTTTCGAGCCTGGGCTCTTCAATAATCGATCGATTGGTGTTTCTCGCTATCCACTGAATGCGCAAGATTGTTTTTTGATAAATTTGTGTTATATTGTTTTACTGAATTTTATTCGCACTATCGATCCGCAGATCATATTTAAGCAATAAAAAAACGAATATTTTGTTACCAAAGATTGGAAATAGAGAAAGAAGATGAAGCAGGACAAGAATAGTATTGGATTTGACAGAAATATTATATTTCATTGAATTAAATTGTATCATAATGTACGCATGGAAAGAGAAAATTATATTGTTTTACACTTTCGTAGTACACAAGAGAATCTGACGGGTTTATTGATATGTGGCAATCTTTTCCAACAAACAGGATGATGTAGATGAGTGTTTAATGAAAACCAGACAGGAATTCTTCGTGTTTAAAACCGCGACTCCGATTTTGGTAGAGAGATAGCTTACTAACTAGGCTATGGAGGTCGTCTATTTTGTGTAAAACTTTGCGAAATTCGTTGAACATTTCTGTCGTCTGGTAAATTAATTTTGTGGTTCATCTATTTTTCAAATTCGTTTGTTTCTCTTGGGAATTCTCGTTTCAAGAACAGTATTTCATTTTAAATACAGACCCACTCTTGTTATCAAGACGTATATTATTTTTTACCAATTTGACCACTTTCGGTGCCTCAATTGTAGTAAAACGCGTTCTCCTTCTGCACCATGACCTTAATACTGAGGAACGTGACACTGTTACGTACATTTTTCTTCAAACATTCCGGCATTTCGTTATCTGCAGATCTAATGGTAAAGGCACGCCCGTGTCACTTTTTACCTGATCGTTCCAAATCACAGGTAATCTACCTCCTGAAACACTCCACATTTTCAGTGACTTTGAATCTCTCCATGTTCTCGCTGAACCAAATATGATCGGAGAACCGAAGAATACAATGAGTGCATACTCTTGAATAATATATATTATTAAATAAGACTTTATAAAGCACCGTTAGAGAGTAGGCTCTACTCATTACAAAAGCTTTTCTGAGATGTGAAGTTCTTCCGAAATTGAAGTATTAGTTCGTCGTTCCGTCCATCGTATACTTTACAATCGTTAACAAAACCTCATCTCGAAAGAGCATATCACCAATATTTTTTTGGCCTTTATTTTCCAAGTTTCTGAGGCATACTCGTTAAATGTACGTAAAAATTCGGCCCTGTAGGGCTTCTTGGTGAAACGTAAATAGAACATGCCGAAAATTCACAAGATGAAAACTTCACCTGGCGAAATTATTCTGAATGGCGGACAAATATTTATTTGTTTGGCGTAACTTGAAATATATTTGACAAAGAAAACAAGAAACCCTTCTCGAATATTTACCATTTCACAAATCACGTATATTCAATTTTATACTTCAAGGGATATTTACAATTAACTTACGTGAATGATTTTTTTCCCCTAATTTTTTTGGGAAAACTTTATTAGAAGATTTAACTCTTTTCCTCTAAAACATGTATTCAGATGTGAAAAAATACCAATATGTGATACTTCAAACGTGAGATAAATATGCGAAATTTATAATATTTTTTTTATATCACATTTATTTTTGTAAATTATGTTAATTTTCATTTTAAATTAATCGGGATGAATTAAAAGTAGTTTTTTTTAAAGGTGCATTATTAAATTCATTTTTGACATATTATACATGTGGCAATTATATTTTTCTATTTGTACGAGTATATATGCTCGTGCATAAATGTTTTTCTGTTATGATTATGAATTCAAGTTATGATATTTTTCACTTTTGTTGTCGATTTCCATTTTTGCTATATGTGTTTTAAATCTTTTTTAATTGTTATTTTCATATTACTTTCTTTTGTTTTTTTTTTGTAATTGAAATTTGACATTTTAGAAAAGATAGCCGTTAAAGTTTTTCCTCGAAACTACTTTTTTCGACCTGGTTGACATAAAATCTAAAGTTGTATGCCTTCAAAGTGGGTAAAAAACTTTGATACATATTTTTATATCGTTTCTACCTTGAAAAATTCAAAAATTATTTATTTTTTTATTAAGAAACTGTGTATGATTTTTGTTTAAAATTTACGAAAGGGCTCCAATCATGTCGACCAGCTTACCCCCTTTTTTACGGCAAGATATAGCAGCTGGTAGCATCTTGAATTTTCAGTTTTTTTTTTCAAATTTTTTTTTGTACATTTTCAAATCATCAATAAACAAATTGTAAAAAAAAATAATACGAAAAATATTTTTGTTTTTTTTTAAGTCTGAAAAAACGCCCGAAATTCACGCCTCTAGAGTAGAATACCCACTTAAGTCAATAAAGTACAATTGTTTAGGTTGTCGGATTTGACGCTCAACCCAATAAAGTACAATTGTTTAGGTTGTCGGATTTGAAGCTCAACCCAATAAAGTACAATTGTTTAGGTTGTCGGATTTGACGCTCAACCCAAAAAAGTACAATTGTTTAGGTTGTCGGATTTGACGCTCAACCCATTTTCTGATTATACGCACATGACTTCATAATACAAGCCGATATAAAAAAAAAACTTTGAGATGGGAGTTAAGTAGGCGACAATGTCGCTATAACAAATTTAAATTGATATAATAGTAATAATCAAAGTAACATTGTAAATTCCATTCATGTCACCTTCCCCAAGAGACTCAACCACAGCCATGACAGTATTTTGTCTTGAGTAGGCGGGCCCGAGCCCAAACTGGTTGCCTGTACTATTCCCAGATCAGCAGACTCCGCCCACAATGTCATAAGAACAATATATAATGATAATGATTCCAGATGCTCTCAAAGTACTCCATTCACCAAACTCTTCTTTGACTCGAGGACAGAAATAATGTTTTCATTCCGATTGCACAAGCTGTCCAGTTTTGACTTCTCCCTTCCAACAAGCAGGTCAAATTGGTTCCTCTTCCGTCCATTCGATGATGTTCAGATGTAATTATGGATGATAATTTAAATCAAGAGTTCCCAAACTTTTAACCACCGCAGACCCCTTTACCAAAAACTTTTAAAACCGTCGACCTTCTAGTCATTTACTTTACTTACTCAAATTAATGAATTTGTACAGTACTTGATATTAAATATTTCACTAGGTATCAAACTTTCAATTTTAATCACTTGTAATTTAGGATTGAAAAAGGTAAAAGGAAGGCATTATCTTGTGCAACATTTAACATTGAAATATGCGCTGACGAAAATTAAAGCTAAAAAATTCGAGCAGAGTTTTTTTTTTAATTTTTGAAATTTGTGAAATAAATATTTAAATTCAAAATAAGTACAAATATTCTTAATAAGGTACCTATTAGAATCATAGATATTTTGAAGTAACAGACAAATAGCAGTAGTAAGGGGGTCTATTTTTGCTGTCGTCGACCTCCAATTTCTTTTATTGAAACTATCGACCACTAGAAAAATCAAATCGACCACTTTGGGAACTCTTGATTTAAATGGCGGACTTTTAGTTTCAACCTTATTATTTTGCACTGCTGTAATTTTTTCGGTGATCTGGATCAATCCGCAGATCATATTGTATGGTACTGTGATAATGTCCGGCTCAATCATTTCTACTTCATTTAGTCTTTACAGAAGGTATGCCACGTTTGAGAGTCCAATTGGGGAAATTATATAACATAGTCCTCTATTATTATGTTGGGTTAACTATGATTAATTGTGTTTTTGATTATTATGTGCGGCACATTATGGGACGAACTTTTTGGTCTGTCCGGAGTGATGAAGTGTCAGGGGTTTGTTTCGCGTGATAAATACATATTTATGTAATTGAGTGTTACTGTTTATCGAGTCGATGAGAGTATGCAACAGGGTATTTATTCTATAGTTAAAAATTGGAAAGAAACATCAATCTATTTTTTCATGTTATAACATATGTCCTCAGTAAGATACAGGTAACAACCTAGTTTACTAAGAACACGACAAATGAAAGACTACAAACCAAGATCCATTAAAATGGTGTGTCCACATTTAATTAACTGTTGTTTTTTTTCACAAATTATGTATTTATACATTTTTGTCATATTTAAAAAATAATAAAATAAAAATTGTTCGCTATCCAGATTTAGTCCGTCACGTGTTATTGTATTAGTTCCTTTGAAAAAAATAGACTGAAACTTTTAAGATCCTCACAACCTCGTAAACCCTACCCAATTTTTATCCGTCCAAGGAAACTTTAATGGCAAACTCTTAAGCTTCAGTCTTGTCTCTTCACACCGTAGTTATTTTGACGGCCATCTGGATCAATCCACCAACCACGGTTTGTGGTACTGTGATGATAATTGAGTCCATATTTTTTTAAGAGATTTCTATTCATTTTTATATCGGTACATTTTCGAACTGATTGGCTATTCCAACCTAGTGGTATCAAAATACAGTTTTGCTGCATTTGAAGTTTTCTGCGAAAGTACTGTTTGAACTCTACGTCTTAAGCCACTTTATAGGTACATTTTCTGCGCTGCTAGTCATATTTCTTCTTCCGCGACAAACTTTAAGTTCGTTGTTATTTCTATTATTTTCACTATCAGGTTTATCGCCGTCAGATATAGAACCCCATTGGACAGGACTTTTTGGTCAATAAGTGACGTCGCACTCATTATATTTAAAAAAAAATTGGATCTTCTAGTGAAAATCGCGCTGAATATGGACTTCTTTTGTATCAAATAACAGCGTGGGTGATGGTGAAATCGAGATGAATTGAACAGTAGTTAAGAATGTATTTATAGATTTTTTCGAATGAGAAAATCCTGGAAAGTTGCCAACTGAATCATCCTTGTCTGGTTATCATCTAGTATCCCATCCATATTGTATAGGTGCCGATTAAAATTGGAGCTCGTCTCCGCATTCATATCACCCATGACAATGATTCTGTCGTTTTTCTGGAGCTAACTAAGAAGCAATGAAGCAGTCATAAAAACAGTCCTTCGTCACATAGTCAGGCTCCTCGGTATAACATAGCACTGGAAACTAATACAATCCAGCCAGTTCTTTTAAAGGTTGCTTGCAGGAGGTTGTCAAAGATTGATTCCTAGCTGACAGATTCGGGCATAAGTTGTTCGTGGTCACGCTGCCCAAGGTATTGTGACCAGAGAAGAAACAGATGTAATTTTCTACACTCCTCCGAACATACCTCAAGTAATGGACCTCACCCATTTCTTATATGTCGATCCTGTTATCCCCCACTTTTCTTACTGCAAGGAGATCTGTGCCCAGCTACTTAAAGGTTACATCGTAGGTTCCTAGCTAAAATTTCCCATTCATGATTCGAAGAATCATTATTACTGTCACGCCATCTCCTTGCTAGGGTAGGCAGAGAGAAAAATTATCTAGTTCAATTTATCACCGTACACATATTTTACTTTTGCCACATCAATATATCTATCGTCATGCATACTCTCATATTACAAATCTTTTTTTAATTTTCCCCTTTCCATCATTTAATGAATCTAGTTGTCACGTTTTTCTATATTAACCCGAACTTTTTGTACCTTCTATAGATACTACTGGTGTAGATTATTGTTGTTAAATTTTTAATCGTTCATTTTTTTATATAGCCGAACCATCTCAATGTCCTTTTCTTCCTCTAAAGCACTTTAAATCCGCGTTATTTTCAAAATTTCTAATGTTTTATTCTGTGGTATTCTGTTTACTGTTACGCATTCTACGCAACATTCACATTTCTACTGTCTTTATCTAACTTTCGTCACTATTTTATACGTCCTAGTTTTGCTTGCATATCCTAATGATGGGACAAATATTTTACTATGAGCAGACATATTTGGGTCTCTTAAAATGTTCCGGTTGGTAAAACTCATCGTTTAAACCACCCGCCCATTTTCACACTATTATGTTTTATAAGAATTCTGAGATGAAGCGGTGATCCTAAGAGATGATGTTTGGCTGACGTTTCCTTTTATTTTAACACACATTTAAAAAAATACCAAAGTGCTAAAAATTTGAGATATAGCACCAAAACATCTTCAAACAAAAAAAATACCAATTTTGAAAATTTTTCCATACGCCAAATCTTATATGGTACGTCAATGGGAACTTGAAAAATTCATTGGACTCTCGAGAACAAAGTCAAGGATCGTTCTACGCTGGAATTCAACAGGTCATTCCATCTTAACCTTGGTTCCATCGGAAAGAGATTTATATTCGGTATTTCCAGAATGCGAATAGGTCATTGTTCGATCGCTTCGCATTTAGCGAGACAGTCCTTGATAGGGGTGCGGGTGTAGTTTGGAGGAAGAATCACTCGATCACGTATTTTAACTATTCGAAGCACTTCTCCGCGACTAACATGAACAATCTCCATATGTTTTAGCAGGTTTGTTCCTTTTTTCCAGAAGCGATATTAACATACAAATTAATAAAAAAAAACAGGAATTCTGCATTCGGAAAATGAATTATACAAAATGCACAAATCAGTCTCAGCACGCTGAATATCCTTAGCAAGAATAATAATAAACAAAGAGTAAAAAGAAATTACTAGAGAAGTTAATTATATAAAATAGTAAGGAATGGTCGGAAAAGGATAACTGATTGTAAGAGACAGATTATATGTTAGTATAATTTAAAAAAATATGCTTATTTATAAACAATCTGGCAGACGTACTGCCAGGTGGAAATCTATTTCAATCAATCAAACTGAAAATAATAAAAGAAGTTACAGTGTCACGAAAAAATATTCAACTTATAAATAATTCTTACGAAAAATAAAAACAATAAAGTGAAATATCGTCAACCCAAGGAAAAAAGATGGAATATTGTAAATGAAAGGAAGGAAAATCGTGAATTGACGACTTCTTGCTTAATGGGTGAATCATGAAATATTCGTATTTTCCTCAAAATTAATAAATTCAATCTTCGTTTGAAATATTTGTAGTTTATGTCAATAATTGGAATGTCCATTTAAAAGAATATATAGTAAATGTAAACTGAACATTTTTTCCCCGCGTATTATTTTCTACAAACTCGAAATTTCAAGTCAGCAAATGTAACGTGTTTCATTCCCGATTGTCATTTCCTCCCACCATCCTTTTTCTTTGATTGACGATGTCCACCTGGGGTAGGTAGAGAGAACAAAGCATCAGAGTTCTCTATCTCAAAACACATATTTCACCTCTTCCACACCCATACACTTTTTTATACAGCTCCTAAGATTTATCTTATTTCTTACATTTTTTTTCTTTCAAAAGTATCTTCACTTGATCCAACCACACGTTCCTTGGTCTTCCTCCACCACGCTCATCACTAACCCAAATAATCTGAAAGGACTTTTTTTCATCTTATTCAACACATCAGCTTTAATTTCATGTTCATACCAAATCACTTCACTTCACACTTCAGTTCACACCAAATCAAATCACGTGCACTTCGGGAACTTCACCAGAATTTCCTGGAAAGGCTGGGGTACATCAAGGATCGGTACTCAGTCCGCTACTGTTCATCTTAGTCAAAGACTATTTAACTAACCAGGAAATGAACAGTCTCCTAAGGATCCTACTATTTGCAGACGATATCGTATTAATAAGTGAAAAACATGAAGACCTAGTGTGGAATGGATGAAGTTTAGATCAATGACGGGAGTTCTATGTATTCCAAAAATGCCAGTGAAGTTAAAAGGAAAACTATACCAAACGATTGTCAGACCCGCACTCCTCTTTGACTCCGAATGCTGGACGATGTATAACTCTTACTCCAGGCAACCAGGATTATGTATAACTCTTAATCCGATAACTGCTGAAATGCGCATGCTAAGATGGTCAGCTGGTGTGTCCCTAAGAGACAAAATAAAAAGCTCACGCATTCGTGGAAGCCTAGGTTTTACAGACATCAACAGTAAGATGAAGGAAAGATGATTGAGATGGTATGGGCACGTTGGACGCAGAGCATCCGATCACATTGTGAACCAGGCAATCTCCATGGATCTTCCTCGAATAATAACCAGAGGAAGACCAAAGAATTCATGGGTGGTGCAAAAAGATAACCTGATGCAGAGGCACGGCCTGTGGGACGTAGTCCGGGACAGAAGAGCATACAACCTGAGGACGAGGAGAGCTGACCCCAATAGTCTTCGCAGACAGTGAGTTGGGATGGAGCCAGAGAGAAGAGACGAAATCACTTCACTCCGAATTCTGTAATATATTGTCACTTCGTGTGTTCTTCCAAGTGCATGCATTTCAATTTCAACAGCATTCATTCGGCTCCTATCAGTCGTTTTCTACATCCATGTTTCATTCCCATACATGAAAGTTTGTATAAAATAATGTAGTGGATTATCATCCCCTTACCACATTTTCATACTGCCCGTTTCTAGTATACTATATACGAGTGTATGTTAGAGTTACATGGATTTTGTTCGAAATCCCTCGTAACTCTTCCATCATCTGGTAAAATACTACCTAAATAGAAGAACTCTTCAAATTGCTCTCCTTTTGATGATGAATAATACTTCTGTTTTTTATACATCCGTTTAAAGATGTCACCATTACGGACTCAATCAAGTCACGAGAACCTCAATATTCTTCGAGAGCACCATATGCTAAGTTTCTAAGTCAGTGTCCATGGGTTAACACCATAATGAAGTACGGAGAATATGTAGCGGTACAAAATTTGCATACGTAAGTCGAGATTGAAAACCCTGTTGCAGAGGAGATCCTACATTTCGAAGTAGCAGCTTCTTGCCATCTTCATTCTTTAATTATTTAAAGTTAAGCCATTAACACTCTATGTTTAAAGACATTGTAATTTATTTAGTCAAACACTGTTTATTCATTTTTATATAACGGTATAACCCTACCGGTTTCAAGGTTTTTATCTCATCATAAAGGAGCACAAACAAGAGTCTTCTTTGTTTTGTTTGTAGTCCCCGGATGATGAGGTAAAAATCTTGAAACTGGTAGGGTTGTACCGTCACGTAAAGTGAAATAAACATTGTTTGACTTAAAAAATTACAATGTCTTCAGTCTTACTTTGATCTCTTGAGACTGGCCCCATTGATTATTCATCCAGCATTCCAGATATTTACATTTGTAAATTCATAAAATTTGTGTTTTATTATTTTTGTCAATTTATTTGTTAATGTGTAATATAAAACGATCTCATCGTTGGGATAATAGGAATAATTTAATTTAAAAGCATTTTTTTTCAATAAAGTCTATTGAAATTAAACATAAAACTCTCACCAATAAAATCGTAAGTGGAAAAATATGCGGTTGAATAGTAAAAGTTCTGAAAATTGAGCATATTGCAACCTAAAGCTAGTCTTTTTATACCCCAATAAAATATTTATATTCCACTGGAGAATTTTAGATAATAGTACGAAAGTTTGATCGAATGGGCCGAATAAAGCTCACATCATCATAATATTTTCATTATTATGGTTTGTAACTTTAAGCATAAAATTTCATGCCTTTTCATTTTCATAAATCCATTGAATCAAAACAGAGAGTTTATGGAAAATGTTTATGAATAATATTTGTATGAAATTTATGTCATTTAAATTACATAACATACATGTGTGTATATACATACCATCCCGCCATTTCCTTACCGGGGTAGGCAGAAGTTACAAAGCGTCAGACTTTCCTATATCGATGCACATCCTTCGCCTCTTTTACATTCGTACCCTTTCTCTTGAAACTTCTACGATTTCTCTGTCTTTCTATGTTTCTCTCGAAATATAATTCACTTCATCCAACCATAATACCCTTGGTCTTCCTTTGTCACGCCTTCTAATCAAATTTGTACTATACATTTGTTTTATTCGTCTTCTTTCATTCAAATTTTCGTCTTCCAAGATCATCTCAGAGTGCTCTTCTGCATCTTATTTAACATACCAGCCTTAAAAGATCACACTCATATCTAATCATTGCATTCCGTTTTCCATCATACATTGTCACCCATACATTCTTCTCATTACACACCATTTTACGTCATTTAATGTAAAACATAAATTAAATTTTAGAATACTAAGACACTTTCCTGCAAATATATATCAGTCATCATCAACTACTAGGTATATATACCATAAGGAACACTGATATCCTCCGTGACCTAGTGGATAGGTACCTGATTTTCACCTGGAAATTTTGAGTCCGATTCCCAAAGGTATACAAAAAAGAGTTGTCATTTGGTAGGAAAGTTTGGCTGGAATCAGTAGGCTCTTCACTAGGCTCGTGCGAGTATCGTTGTCTCTTAGGGTAGCATTTTTGTGTTATCTTAGAGTAGCTTTTTTCTTGAAACTTACTTTTTACAACCAACATTGCTAAATAATTTTCATTGGTAATAACTTTTTTTTTAAATGCCTTTTATTTAGGTAAACTCTTGAATTATTTGAAACATTGAATCATTGAATTGCGTTAAGTTATTTGATTTAACGATATATCTTTCTTACAACAAAGGAATTGTATCGTCGAGAGGATAACAAAAGTTTGTTCATTTGGATACGTGATACGTTAATTTGGCATGGCCGAGTAGTAAAAAAAATAAAGGTTTTTTTTTTATAAAATTAACTTTGAAACCATTAAAAAGATTTTATAAAGTTTTCCCTAAGGCATGCTAGGGAAAATTGTACAGTTTTTAAGGGTTTTTTTTTACCTTTTCAGCAATTAGAGGTCCAGGAAATTAAAACTTTTTTTCAGATCAGCATATTCAGCAACGTTCTTAGAAAAGAGCCATTACTTTCATGTATATTGGAGGTTTACAAATTTTAACTGACTTACTCTCTGCTATTAATGCGTTAATACCCCAGGAACGAAAAATTATAACGCTTTAGGTATAAAGTATTTTTCACTTTTTTAGCAGCTTATGTACAATATATTTGAGGTTTACAAATTGTAACCGACTTAAACTCTGCTATTAATGCGTTAACACCCTAGGAGCTAAAAATAAAAACGCTTTTGGTAAAAAGTATTGTTCACTTTTTTAGCAGTTCATGTATATTTGAGGTTTACAAATTGTAACTGACTTACACTCTACAATTAATGCGTTAAAACCCTAGGAGCTTAAAGTAACGACGCTTTTGGTAAAAAAGTATTGTTCACTTTTTTAGCAGTAAGTAATTTACTAATTTCATTGTTCCTAGTTTGATAAATGTATTCAATCATCCTTTGAGTTTCCACACCATTGTACATGCATTCAAAGATTGAGAGATGTTAAATTGAAACCTCTAGTATTCTTTATTGCACTGTTTGGAGTGGAAACATTGAAGATAATAAGAAATAAAACAAAAACATGTTACATACTCGAGAGATGTAGTATTGAAAGCTGATCGAATCACATCATAGACCGCAAGGCTGACCAACGTCTATTATTAAAAAATAAGAGATTACTAAAAGGTTTTAACAACATGCGTGAAAGAATGTTAACATACTTAGAGCATGTTACCAAAAATAAAAACGAAAGTCTGGAGAAACTGGTGATCATGGGGACAGTTGAAGGAAAAAGATCATGAGAAAGATCTGATGTAAGATGGGCGAGCCAAATAAAGGAGTTAACAGGATCATGTTTAAATTCTGCGATCAAAATGGTCCAGGACGCGGAAGGATGAAGACAGCTGGTGCATTGAGTTCCAGACATAGTTGATGATCATAAAGCTGACTATTGAACACGCAATGGTGGAGAATGATACAGAACTATCAAATAGCAGAAGCAGTTCAACAAATATCTCGGTTTTCAAACAGTCATTACGTTCATAAACTTATTATATACCCGGGGATCTCAAATATTTTTTGAATTCTACCATCTAACATAAGTTACAAAAAGTGACGTACCACCAATGTCCCTCTTAGCAATCGGCCTTGTCATTAGCTATTTTTGATTATTTAGATATTTATCGACTTTCTTTATTTATTGTGTACTTGATAGATAAGTATTGTTTAACAAGCTAACCAAGTTGACAAGTGAAAAATATTAGCGTAAATCCGGGTTAGCAGAGCAAATTGTTATGGTGCAATGAGTTATATTTTTTTAACGATGAATATCAAATTGTTATGGTGCAATGAGTTATATATTTTTAACGATGAATAGCAAATTGTTATGGTGCAATGAGTTTTATTTTTTTAACGATGAATATCAAATTGTTGTGGTGCAATGAGTTTTATTTTTTTAACGGTGAATATCAATTTGTTATGGTGCAATGAGTTATATTGTTTTAACGATGAATATCATTGGTGTAAGCAGGCCTTAACATGTCGTTAATTATGTTCAAGTTTAATAGAACTCCCGTATTTTGACGCTTGCTTGCTCGCGTACCACTAATGATACACTAGTGGAACTTTTGCAAGATACCAATTATGTTACTTAATAATATGATAGTGTATCATGGTATTCAAATATATATAAAGTTTAAAAGCGAAACCAAAAGTTGACAAGTTGCTTGATTTCCTGACAATCTGACTCCTGACAATATAAACAAGTTGCTTGATTTCCTGACAATCTTCATCGGAATACGAAAAAAATGTGAAAAAATGTCCTCAATAGTCATTTTCTGGAGACACGTACACCTTTTGACATTCCGCATCCAACATGGCTGCCGTAATGGCGGCCAGTGGGGACGTGCTGTCCTCAGTGTCTCATTCCTATTTTAATAACGGGAATATTTGCCAGCGAAATAATAAAAATTGGATTTCAATGCGCGCACATATTGCGAGCACATTCCGATGTGATAAAATATTTCTCCAAATCGTGGAGATTCAACGGGACCGATTCACGTCCATGTGGCGATCTTCTCACTGATAATAAAGTGACAATTTATCACCTCGTTTGAGAGAATCGAATGGGGAGGATATCATTTTTTGTAATGGCCAATAACTAGAAGCAAAGGAACATTAAAAATCACGTCGATTGTTTTTGACTAGTTTGATTATATCATTCATACTGCGTCAAGATATTCAATTCGATTTGAAAGTTATTCACACTTTCTGTACAAAAATACAATCACGTCATTTCCCTGTCGGGTTAGGCAGAGAGGACAGAGCAACATAATTTACTATCTCGACACACAATCTATGCTTCTTCATACAACTCTTATAATTTCATTTCTCTGATTTTCTATATTTCTTCCAAAGTCTCTATATCTGGTTTGGTGGATATTTTCAATGTATCATATACGTAGTTAAGTTCAATAGAATCCTTCTCCGACATTTCCTCTATCTTACAAAATCTTAGATTTCCACTGTTATGCACCCCCTTTTTTTCATTGCCCTTGAGACAGATTTAATTTTTTGCTACTCTAATCTTATATTGCTAATCGAATTAATATTTTTTATACTTTCTGTATTTTATAAACTCTATATTAAAATTTCATCCACCACACTTAAAAGATAAATGTATCCGTAATTGTAAGTTTTTTTTGCGAATAAAGAGGGTCGTTTTTCTATGACCACCATAAAACAAATTTTATTATACTAACAACCTCAATAGCAAATATTTTTTATCGACTTTGTTGAAATTATACAATTTTAACACTCATTTTAAGCGGATTTTTTTTCTTTATTTTAATGATCAAATGACCTTTTTAGTACAAAGATAAGCAAATATAAGCAACAATCAAAAAACAACATTAATGAAAATATGTTAGCGGTGTAACACAATATAAAAAAAACATACGACAAACACAAGAACAAAGCAAACTCATACGTTATACTTTATTCCTCCACGCAAGAACAATTTCTTCATTTTACTCTTGTAAGTATGAAAATTCATAAAACCTCTATACTGATTGCCCGATCTGTGTGATCTTGTATTAGGTGTACAAATAAGTTTCCGCCGTTTTTTATAAAAAAATGGGCATTTATTGTGAAAGAACGGAACCTCATGTTTTATTCGAAGTAGTACCCATCGCTTGCCACTACTTTTCCCCATCTTTCTGTCAGCATACGAATACCGCGTCAGTCATCATCATCATCTTTTGAGGCTATCCACGAATCGACTCAATTTTTGGTATCTTCATATGATGTGAAGTGCTGCTCAGACAGGCCATGCGTCATCGATCAAAACAAGTGGTAATCAGAAGGAGCAATGTCTGGTGAATACAGCGGGTGGGGTAAAACTTCTCAATTGAGTGTTTCCAAATAGGTTTTGACCGGTGCCGCAACATGTGGACTAGCATTATCATGCAGGAGAATAATTTTGTCGTGTCTGGCGTAGTAGTGGGCGCGCTTGTCCTCGAGTGCTCGACTCAATCTCATCAATTATGTTCGGTAGACAGCCCCAGCAATGGTTTCATTCGGTTTGAGCAACTCATAATACACGACACCAAGCTGATCCCACCAAATACACAACAAGAGTTTTTTTCCATGAATATTTGGCTTAGCCGTAGATGTTGAAGCATGACCAGGGGATCCCCATGATTTCTTCCTTTTTGGATTATCATAATGGATGCATTTTTCATCACCAGTGACTATATGGTGCAGAAAACCCTTTCGTTTATGCCTGGCAAGCAGCATTTCACATGTGGAAAATTGGCATTCAAAGTTTCTCCGTGTCAGTTCATATGAATCCCAATTTCTTTGTTTTTGAATCATTCCCAATGATTTCAACCCATGTGAAATTGCTTGTTGAGTCACTCCTAATGTAAGTGCAAGTTCTTCTGGCGTTTGGCACGAATCTTGATCCAATAATACTTCCAATTCCGCGTCTTCGTACACTTTCGGCCTTCCGCTACGTTCTTTGTCTTCGATGTCAAATTCACCGTTCTTAAACTTTTGAAACCACTCACGACAACTTCTCTCACTTAAGGCAGCCTCACCATATGCTTCTACAAGCAATCGATGTGCCTCAGCTGCAGATTTCTTCAAATTGAAGAAGTAAATCAAAAGTTCCCGCAAATGACGCTTATTCGGCTCAAAACTTGACATTTTCGAACACAAAAAAATATGTTATACTGATAAAAATTCACTAATATTTCAAGGTCATGTTGTTGACAGATGTCCAACCTTACGATAATGACATTTTACATCTGACAATTTTAACCATAACTTACTGGTGGCGCCAACTTTTGTCAAACGGCGGTGACTTATTTGTACACCCAATAATTGTTGAGTTATACATATAATTTGTTGCAGATAAGCTATTATGGAAGAAACTAATTTCCCGGGTACCAGTAGCGTGAAGAGCTGAGTTAGTTCCAGACTATTATTATACGAGTACAAGCTGACAATCTTATACAACGTTGTCGGTCGAACATTTTGTTTCCATTTATCAAAGTCGTGCATCCCTCAATAATAGATCATAGTCCAACTAAGTTTTTGGAGTTTCCAGTTTGATGTTGATGAATCGTAAAAATTTCCACTGCATGCGTTAATTTTTCTAACATAGACATTTTGGTGGGGTAACATTATTACAGATTTATAATCCAAATCGTTATCACTCAAGAGTTTACAACATTTTAAATTATTACATCTTAATAAAGTCCTTTTCAAGTCTCAGTATGGAGCCTAGTCTGGACAATGCTTTAGATGTCATTTTATCTGGAAGCGGAACAATGTTCAACCTCTCGTTGAATATAACTACGAGGTCATGAACTCGCGAAATAGTTTCAAGTACCATTTCATTAAGAGCATAGACATATGTGGATTTGATTTTCTTCTGCTGAACCTAATAACTTGGCAATCCAAATAACAGAACTTCTTGGCACCATTTGTATATACTATTTAACTTCCGTTAAATAATTCATGTTAGTTATTTGTTTAAATTTTTGATGAATTTTCAACATCATTAAATATTTGTTTTTAATTTATATCAAAAATTATATTGGTCCAAAATGGAAACCCTGTGCATACACCCCTTTTGAAAACAATTTTATGGGGTTTGTATGCCTTGATTCTGATAAAAATAAAGATGTTGGAAGTAGCTATTAAATCATTGAAGCAAACCTCTGATAAACCGTAACC
This sequence comes from Odontocerum albicorne, assembly GCA_949825065.1. Classification (NCBI taxonomy): domain Eukaryota; kingdom Metazoa; phylum Arthropoda; class Insecta; order Trichoptera; family Odontoceridae; genus Odontocerum; species Odontocerum albicorne. The sequence goes on from OX463856.1 coordinate 17,279,124, forward strand.
GCGTATTTTACTCGAATAAAGCCCCATTAGTATTTTTCATAAATTATTTAATTAATAGAAATACATTCTTCGCGGAAAAAAAACATGTGCATTATAAGCCTTTGATTGCTTCACAAAGAAACCAATCAATCTTATGCTTAAGATTTGTATACCTTAGAGGGGGTTGAAAATAGACCTGTAAATTTTCCTATTTGTTTTGTCACTCCTTTATAATAAGGGGTAAAAACACTCCATTTCCAGCAGACTGTATAAAATCATAATTTAAAAAACTCACGTAAAGAAATATAATTTGTCGAGTAAAACACCGATTATTCCTCTTTATATAACGGTATAACCTTACCGGTTTCAAGGTTTTCACCTCATTGTCAGAAAAGCGCAAATAAGACTGAATTATGACTGATGATTAGAAGAAAACTTTGAAACTGGTGAGTTATAACGTTATATTAATTGGAATAAACAGTATTTTACTAAATAAATTACAATTATTTGAAACCTCCGCAATTTAAACGGCTTAACTATAAATAATTCTAGCAAATAAACGTTATTTTTACTATAAAACGAATTTTAGCCCAAAACTGAGATGAATTAGTTTGCGATTTGCGCAAGGATTTAAAATATTGGATTAAAAATAATGATTGAATAGAAGAAAAAATCAGGTTATATTTCATCCATCTTCGCTCGCGTAAATTACCAAAACTCTCCTCCCATTCGTAGCTTAGGGGTTGCCAGTGGCGTAACATTTCATCTGATAAATGCGCAGGTATCAGGGCGGAACGTAATCGAAAATCGTAGGTCCGTTTTCTATTTTTTTGAATTGATTTATTGGCTATAGGTCGGTAAATGAAAAATAAAATCTGGCATAAAATATAAAAATATCTCGTTCTATTTATGTTTTCGCAACGAAAAGGGACAAGGCAATATATATATTTTATTGTTAAGGAGAAACAGGATCGAAAAATAATATCTTTTATATCTCAAACTTCTAGGGATATTTTCTTTTATGTCTTTTCTTTCAAAATAAATATAAATTATAATTTCAAGTATTTTTATACGAGATTCAAAATATAATTGTCAATCACCTTAAAAACATAAAATTTATAACATAAAACCGGTTGTATCAATTTCAATATATTTGATTAAACATTCACACAAATTTATCAACTAAGCGCCAACGTGATAACTGTAATAAATTGCGAAAAAAAAATCTCATCTTTTCTTATTGACTTGTGTATCATCAAAATAGTAGGTTATATTTTTATTTCATTTTAGTATTTTTTTTCGTTTTGATCTTCTTTTTTCTTCTTAAATTAAATTGAGAAGATTACATCTTTGTTATTCACAGTTTCGTTAAAAATATATTTCCAATGAATATATTATTTAAAATTGATGTGTTTTTAATACAAGAGGTCACGATACAACAGAAAACATATTTAATGGTATTTTGTGTCATTATATCTAACAACTGAAAGAATTAATGTATTGCATGACTTTAATATATTATATTTATAGTTCGGAAATTCTAGGATGAGTCTTGTGACAACTCACAAATTTGCCCCAATACAACCTTATGTAATGTATTTACCTAAATAACTTGTTTTTTTATTAGAATTGAGGCTTTTATTAAAGCTGTTAAAATAATTAAAATTACTGAACATCGTTACAAGGTTGTATTGGGGCCAATTTGTGAGCTGTCACAGGACTCATCCTAGAATTTCCGAACTATAGTATACAGAATAATTCGATTCTATAACATATGTTATATACTAAAAGATCATTTGGCACTGAGATACAACTGTCAGTTATAAATATTGGCAGCCATGGTCTAACAATTAGCGTTCACGCTAAGTAAGAGGGCACCCAGGTTTGATTCCATGTTTATTCAGTTCTAGACTGATTAAACATATGAATATATGGTAATCTGTAGCTTACAAGAACAACTAAAAACAGTGTTTTATACAACTCTTATCTACCAAAAGGCTGCAGTATATTAAACTTGCTTTAACATGACATGACTATGAGCTTGCTGAGGTGCAACAGCTTGGATACTATAAACCAATACACACACATGCATTCTTCCATTCACAATATGGCTGACAGTTATACTCGATCACAAGAAATAGCTTATCTAATATCTACTAGACATTTATTTACTCCATCGTAAATTATGATTCTTTTTATGTGCCGTATTCATGGACTATTCATGGAGCTATTAAGAGGATCACCACTTGCACACCTTGTTGAATTGATTTTCTGATATCAACACCTTACACATTTCAATAAATAAATTGAGGGTCAAACTTTTTAGGTATAACTGATTCATTTCCCAGAAAAGCATGAGTAACATTGTAATTATGCTACATTTGGAAACTATCTAACATATTGTATATGTTTTCTTTTTGTTATTGGATGTCAATTAGGTCAAACCTATATCAAATGTTAAATGAAATTAATAAATCTACCTAATAAATATATATGTTGTTAAATACATTTGTTTTTGTAAATACAAAAATATTTTCAACATTTTAGTTCAACAGTGCTTTAACAGTAAGACGGTCTGTTGCGTCAAAAACAGACATCTCGTGGGTGACATCACAATAGAGTTGCCTAGTATTCCTCTACCTCGGAAGAAGTGGTTTACTCTGAACAGCATAAGATGCACAAGTTAAGTTTAGCAAACTTGCATTTCTGTGAGTGTGGTGTGAATGTTCTGGGGCATGCATACCATGTAACACATCGTAAACAGCTGCCTGCTGCATGCGTTTCCTGGAGGCGTTTAGGAGCTCCACAAACTAACGTCAGATACTGTGGTCTGGCAGAAGAGGGTACACATTCAAAGAATTATTTTCTCTGCGTTAAGGGAACAGTTTTAATTGTACCTTAACCTTAATGCTTAGGAACATGACCCTTATTGAAGTTGCTATAAGCTGCGCACATTCTTTTCCAGTCCTCTCGGCATTCCGTTGTCCAAACAGCCTGTGACAAAGGCAAACCCCCATAGCACTATTTAACTGGTCACTCCAGCACATAGGTTATCTACCTCTGCAAGGAGACAGTGAAGAAGAATATTGTTATTGTCTATGAAAAGAAAACCGAAAACTTACGTGTGGAAGGGATAAAACAAGGATCATAGGGGTTTAGTCCATTTAATATCCTGGAATATACAGGTTTTTTATAATATATTTTGTACAAAACAATGATTTCATCAATTTTTATTAAAACTTTTCTAAAAGATATAATAATACGATCATATTATTATGAAGTGTATGATATAGATTATGTGTTCCATTTAATACCATAATTTTGTATAGTTTTATTTTATCTCTCAGCAGACGTCTCATAATATTAATCCCAGTGTCCTTTTTTCATCTTTTTGCGTACCTTAATTGAACAGTTTCTTAAACTTTCCGCAATTTCCGTATTCCTATGTTAAAAATGCCATTCCTGAATATTTTCCCTGAGGCACGCCATAAAATTTCCATCCGAGATGTTTGGAGAATTACCTTGGTTCTTGCGGTATTAGGTTTTAATTCAATTCTAAATGTGACATTAAATTTCAAACATTAATACATCCATATTTAATGAATCTGAGGGGTCCACGATGGCTTAGGGTGAAATTAAAAAGTCCATAAAGACTAAAATGGTATCGATTGTAATAACAGATTTAATTCATAAAAAAAATGCAATTTTCAGTAGGTTTAACGACCATACTAAGTATTTTTTAGATTTTGAAATGATAAAAGGAATTTATTTTATGATTAAGATTAAGAATTTATTTTATGCTTAAGATTAAGAATTTATTTTATGATTAAGATTAAGAATTTATTTTATGATTAAGATTAAGAATTTATTTTTTGATTAAGATTAAGAATTTATTTTATGATTAAGATTAAGAATTTATTTTATGATTAAGATTAAGAATTTATTTTATGATTACGATAAAGAATAATTAATTGTCACTTTTTTTTATCAAAACGCATGCATAACATTTTTTCCTAATACGATTTCTGTTATGTATTGACTAAATTAAATACTTCAAAAAATAATATAAGAAAACTTAACCTTCGTAAGGTATATCAACAAAGCTATACAGAATTCAAATATCAGAAAGATCATTTCAAAGTCGAGCCGAGTGATCCACAAAATATGGAGTACGATTCTTGGGTATACAAAGGAATTTGATGTCACCAGATCGGAAGGACAGTCCGTGCTCAGAAAGAAAATTTAATTTATAACGCATAAACTAAATACAGCTTGGATTGTTCAACACTCCAAAGAGAGTTGACAGAACATGGAGTAGAATTTTAAGCCATCTGAGTCTGGCACAATATTTGGAAACAAAATGGTATTTTAAAGGTTAACGAAAAGTGATGCATGTAAAATATTGAAGAAAACTTTCAGTGGCATAATAAATGTGGACATCTCCAGTATAACCAACAACTCTTCATTAGTATTGACATAATAATATACCATCCTATTCTAGAAGTAAATTAACTATACGCCAATAATTATTCTTCTTTATTGTTTATAAACTTCTCCCACTTATATGATTTCTAAATATATCTACAGCAATCTTTTTTCTTCAGAATGAAACTCAATTCCTCGCATTCATACTGCAACGAGTAGATGAAATAAATATTAAATATTTGTTACCCTTTCAAATAAAATTATTGGACAAGAGTTTTCTACAACTTCGCCTGAAGTAATAATGTCTTTCTATGATAATAGCTTAGTTTATTGATTCAAATGTAATTAAACCACACTCAACCTAATGGAAGTCAAGTTTAATGTGAAATATAAATTATAAGGTTGTATTTATTAACAAAACTAGCCTTGAGTGTTTAAACAACTTATATTGGGGGATACACAATTTTGATTTTGAGAAAATAGTTCAATAAAATAATGAAATCATTCTTCTGAAACTGGATGAAAATCCTTTTGTGAAAATTTTGATTAAATAAACTTCGTAAATCTCAAAAACTTCAAAACAGATCCAATTGATTATTGAAGGGAATACAATTATCAGTTTTATTCCTTCTCCAATCGTTGTTTATGTATTATATTTTTTACACCGACGTGCTCGTGCGTTATTGATTTTACAATATTGAATGAAGTTTTAATTACAAAACCGCGAGCTTTTGACGGGATTCCGGAGAACTTTTTATACATTTTTTTTTCATTTTTACCATCCACAATAAAATATTTACAACATACATACATCAATTTAATAGAAAGGCGAATGGAATAGTAAAATACTGAAAACCACTTTTCCAGTCTAGGCACAATTTTCATATATTTGTCTTAAATACTAAATAAAACACTGATACTCTATAAACACATACTCAAATTCCAAGAAAATACTTACATAATTTCAACTCCATCATAATCTAGACGATGGACAGTAATGCGAACTAACGTCTCCATTCTCGAAGAACTGAGAATCAATGACAAATTGTCGACAATATGCCTTAGACGGATCTTTCGATGATTATTTGGGCCGATTGATCGAAGCCAAAGAGACAGTTTGGAGAGGTTTGTGGTTACTGTAGGCGTGGAAGGACGACGTACAAGAGGAAGAATCCCAATGCGTTGGACTTCCCTTCATAACTGCCCTTCTAGCCGCAAAGTGTATGGATGTATAGACGGGAGTCATCAGAGGCTATCATGGGAGTCGCGATGCTGTCATGAGCTACACGGCAGGATCTAAACATTTTTTTTGAAATAAAGTTCAACATTTTTTCATCTCGTGCTCTACACCCGAATCGATCATTCACTCTCATGCCTATGTAAAGACTTTCAAAAACTACACATTCCTTCGTTTCCTCTTATCAAAAAGACAACTGGTTAACGGATTTTTTCACTATAGAAATAGACTTTATACTATAGACGCGACTTACATATATCACCACTTTATCAGGAATGTGTTCTAAGTTTTTTTGCGCAATAAACTGCGTGTTGAACTCTATGCGCGCAATAAACTCTATGAACATCTATAGAATGATTATGTTGATACTTATAAAGTGAAACGCGTCTATAATAATTAAATATCCAGGGAAAATATACACGTACCAGATATTTTTTCGTTCCTTAATGAAAGAATTTATCAGAAATAAATACAAAACAATGTTCATCCCTGGAAAATAATATTTTTTTTAAAATACAAGACTGGAGTAAGAGGTCAATAGTCAGGCGTGCAGGTCATTAAAATGAGGGGGTTTATATTTGTATTTTTTATCATACAATTTCTAACTTTACAGATTTTAGAATGACTGGACGTGGATTTTTACCAAATGGACCAGATTTTCAAAAATAGTCCAGGGAGAAGCATGAATAATAGAATATTTAGCATGACGAGAAGTATTAATGTGAAGGAGGCAAAAGTTGTGAGCTTGGGTAAAAAACTTGGGAGATCTGTTATATTTGCCTACTCTGCAAGGAACACGGTTTGATGATATTTATGTATGTAATAAAGATTAAGTTTTTCAACCGTGAATTCAAAGGGGAAATTCCACGATATGCGTGTTTATATATTTTTTTTATTGTACTAACGACACATTTTTTTTTCTATGAGAATATATTAAGTTGGTTTGTTATTGTTCATTAATCCAACAACATTATGATATGAAGTATTGTCTGGTTAGAGTATATTTGTTATAATGCTTCATTTTTTTTGTTTCCTAACGCTACACGCCGTTCAATTCTTAATTCTTCCATCATCTGAGAAAATACTACGCAAAAAGCAGAATTTATTAACTTGCTCCAATATTTTATTATTCACCTATACGTCGCATTTGCTTTTCCTTTCACACTTTTCTATCATCCTGATTTAGGATTTCGCAACACTCATCTTTCTCTCCGTATCTCTCATACGATTTACTTATCAAATTCTGTAATTCATCTTTATTCTCCGCTATCTCTACCACGTAGTCAACATAAAGCAATCTGCAAATATTCTCTTGACATTTGTATGCCTACACATTACCACTTGAACAAGGCAATTCTTTCTACTACGTTCAACACTTTAATTTGGATATAAAAACATCAAATTACTTCCATGATTTCGTTATCGAAGTTAAACTTATATTAATAAGTAGAACTGTAGTAAATTATACTTAAAACAAATTAACAGATTCATGGCATTGAATTTATTAGCCTAGTGAGGTATCCTGACGATAGTGAACTTTAGAGAAACATACATGTCAGAAGCAACAAGAAACAGCTTATAAACTATCCAGATAGTAGTTACTTTAAAATTGTATGTAAGAAAGTCAGGAAACTTGGTTTAGCAGCCCGTTAGTTGTTGATGTTGCCCAACTTGGCGAGCTTAACTTTTCCCTCTCGTTAAAAGATCAAGAGAGACATTAAATATAGATGTTATTTATAGTTAAGGCATTAACACTGTGGAGGTTTCAAGACACTGTAACTTGTTTAGTTCAACAACGTTTATTCAACTTTATATAATTGTATAACCTTACCGGTTTTAAGGTTTTCGCCTCATCATCAGGGTAATACAAACAAGACTGAGTTTTGTTCGAACTGGTACACGCTTCTAACGGTAAACATTTGGGCTGGGGATTGTGAGTGGAGGAAGCAGGAGATCAATTCAGCAAGCAGGAGTGAGATCTTGGGATATATGTGTTTACCAGATATTCATCCCAATGCACTAACTTGTATATTTCTTGGACCTCTAGTCTGTTCAATTTATTTCCGTTACTACTGATATGTAAGAATTTAGCATCATCGATAGAAAATATGTGATTTTCACGGTGACAATGATTAGCCATTTCAGAATAAGTTAGAGGATCCATTTATGCGGATCTGTGTTCACGGAATCTATTTTTAAAAGATTGTCCTGTTTTTTTTATATAAAAATTATCACAGTCAGCACATAAAAGTTTATACACACCACTGTATCTAAGTATTCAATGTTTGCCTTTCCCGTTAAGTAAGAGTTTCCGGAGATTGAAGTTAGTGTAAAAAGCTGGCTTTATGTGACTTGAATTTTGTTTTGTTTTTTCGTTTATGTTTTTTACAAATATAACTTTGCTTCATTTATAGGTATGCTCATAAGTGTCGTTAAATATATGATATTTCATGAGTTTCTTTTTTGTTTTGTTTTTTTTTTAAAGTTCGAACCAAAATTCAGCCTTGTTTGTACTCTCCTGGTGATAAGGTTAAACTCTAAAACCGGTAGGGTTAAACCATTATATAAAGTGGAATAAACAATGCTGGACTAAACAAGTTCCAAAGAATATAATGTATATTTTTCTAACATTTTTTTTTTGAATAAACGGTTTACCATATAAAATATTTAACAATAAATTACTTTATTATCGCACTAATTACATGAACCCTGATAATAATAAATATATTTATTGTTAAACATTACAATATCATGAGAAAAAATATTAGAAGCTTAGGAAGGTGGTTTTGTCATAGGATTTCTGTAAAATCTTCAATATAGGATTTACAGAATATACAATGTTTATAGCTAACGACGAATATGAGACGTCCAAGCTCTTTCATATATTTGAGATAAGGAGCCACCAACCGGGACTAGAAATAAACAAAAGTTCTTATCGTAGACCGATTTGAGACTCAAATGTGTAAAAAGTGACTCGGTAAGGGATGATGAAGAGGTCAACAAGCTTATTTAACAAAATGCTCTTGTTTCGAGAAATGGAAGTTGTGAAGCGGAAATTCGAAAACGCATCGGAATTACTATAGCAACTACGACAAGTTTGTCTAAGATATGGACTTTCCAGTCTTTACTGAGAATAACCAATATCAAGCAGATTTAAAAATCACCCAACTTTGTAACATACAGGATTGCTTTTAAGCAGCTGCGGAAAGAAATCAATTGAAATAAATGCACATTCCGGAAATAAATGCACAAGGAATTCAACCGTAACTACCGCTAGTTAACCAAGAATACTTAAATTTAGAGCACACAGAAAAAAGTTGTTCGCTAATTAGTTACGTTTTTCTCGAATGCAACACAAAATTTTGGCTAATTCATTACATACGTGCTGAATATATAAAAATATTATATTATACTGAAAGGCCATAGTTTAGGGCATAATATCAGTCATTGCTTTCCCTGATTGATTGAGCGATATTATTCGTCATTTTAAAGATGAAACAAAATATGCGTTTTTTTTCCGTACTTGATGCATTTTTACAGTCACCAAGAAATAAATACGATAAAAAAAACAAGATATGTGCAGTTTATGGGGACAACACAGAATGTGATCTTGTGTGTCAAATTTGATTTAAAAAATCAATATTGGTGATATGATACCCGAATATTGTGCTCGCTTTGGAAAGCCGGTTACCACTAATAAATATCAAATCAAAACTTTGATCGAGAATACCTAGCATTTTAACTAAGACGAGAATATTCTAAGACACTGAAAATATCAATAGCTACACTTAAGTTACGTATAAAATTGAACGTTTGAATTTGACCTCGGCATACGAAATTTCTTTTCGATCTTCAAATAAAATTTCTTTATACGTATACTAACAAGTAGGTATTCAAATAAAATACTACTGTAAAAAAGGTCAAAAGAAACCACAATTGGGGGTCTCAAATTGATATTCCAAATCCACCTGAACTTCCTTCCGCAACCGTTTATGATAAGGTCACCCGCCTAAAGTTTGGCGTGTCGGACCTTTGGGCCAATGGCTTACCGCATCTCCCAAAACCCAAGACTAATATTTTACTCTCTAACCTTCGTCAAAAGCGGTTAAGCATGGTGGTAGCTATTTTCATAATGTAGGCTGATAGCTTTGTCCTGAAGTTTTTACCCTCTGCTGTTATATAGTTTAAATTTGGAAATGATTGTGTTATTAATGGTAAATTAAATATAGATAAATTAAACGATAAAGTTAACAAAGGCAATGGGTTATGTAAAATCCCTTGAAAAACATGACATTATGAGCCCTCATGTAGAAGGTGGCTCAAAAGTCATCGCCTTCCTTAATGGTCCATTTTATTAACTTCTGTTCTTTTAAGCTCCTGTATTCCGGAGGCTGGGGATCATTTAAGATATATTTACCTCTGACGCAGCAGCTCTAAAGAATATGGTGCCATAGTGAAATCATTCCCATTACTTCTGCTTTTATTTTTTCTTCAATGAATTTACCCTTACAATAAAGGTTAAAGGAATTTTTTTCCTCGCATTATATGTCCAAAGTTTTATTTTTTAGGGTGGATACTACTTTTATATCTTAATTAATTTGTTTCAAGATTTCTTCAATATTTACTTTGTCAATCCACGAGACTCGCAGCATTCTTCGATAGCATCACATTTTTAAAGTTTCTAGTTTTTTGTGGAGGTCTGAGTAAGAGTCCATGCCTCAACATCATAAAGAAATACGGAGAATATGTAGCAACGCTAAATACGTGCATATGTCCAGAGTGAAATCCTTGTTGCAGAGGAGATCGCTTGCTTTGAAGAAGCAGCTTCGTACCATCTTCACCCTTATTTTGATATTTTGAGACTAGTCTCGTTGATCTTCTAGTCTGTATCGTAAATATTTATATTATTGGTTTCGTTGAACAATTACATTATTTATAATATTTCAATTAACAGAATTTTTCACTATTTATTTTTTACAAACCATATTTTAAGTAAAATGACGAAAAGAGCTTTAAGATGGTTTGGACATGTGGAGAGAATAAATGATGAAAGAAAGATGTTTAAGCAAATGGATAATTCAGAAGTGTTAAGTGTGTGTGATAGAAGTAGAGCGAGTTAAACGTGACTTGATCATATGTACCATATTTTGAAAGAATGTAAAGTTATAGAATTGTGCCTGACGAGATGTATAAATATGGAGAAGGCGTAAAGTTGTAAGCTTGGATAGAAAAGTTGGAGATGTGTTCCTCTGCCTACTCCGCAAAGGATACAGCATGAAAATATGTATGTATGTATTTACATATCATAAAAATGAGTGAAACTCGTGATTTTTTTAACATCAGTTGTTTAATTTTAAATTGTGGTGAATAAATAGTTCTTTGATTATACACTGATCACCAAAAAAACTTCAATAAATAGTCACAGATTTTGTCACTTAGTATATTTAAAAAGTATCAATTAAACAGTCATCAAAAATTTTAACAGCTCTATGACAACATTCGTCAAGAAGATTTCCGACCATAAGGTTAAAAAATTCACAAGCTCAAATTTCCCTGACTAGCATACTAGATCGATTTTTTTTGGAATTAACTAAATGAACATGATTAAAATAATAATTGATTTTAAATTATTATTAAGTAACCAGATGACAACATTTGGGTCACCCTGTATATTGTAATGATCATAGACTTTGTGGATACTTTAAGCATAAAATATCACATATACAATAGGTTCGAACCCTCGTTTGCACTAATTTCTGTCGAGGGGTCGAGGTATGTAGCCTAGTTGGAAAGATGCTCGACTTCTATCCGTGGGTATCAATTTCGATTCCATATGGTGCCCGAATAAATAAAGGAGGTCAGTCTGGTTAAAAAAGTTAATCTAGTAACAATACTTACACGTGTGTGGGTGCTATTGCATCTTCACATGTGATAGTACGACCTTCGTGACTTAGTTGGTAAGACACCTATCTCCCGACCCCAAGGTTGGAGGTTCAAATTCCGCTGGAACCCAACATTTTTTTCAAAAATTATTCCAGTTCAGTTTTCACTTAAGGAATATTTAACAACTTTATGGTTGGTTGGAAGAGATTGCCACATGTCCATAAGCCCATCAGGTTGTACTGCATACAAAGAAAGTGTAAAATAAAACAATAATCAACACGTTCGACGGTAAACTTTAAATTTCGTGCCCAGTTCAATGGTTCTAAGTCCAAATAATCATTTGATTGGGTAGAAGGCAATGTTGTCTCCCGGTCAAACATTTTTATTTGTCCATTTCACCAATTTGGATATGTTTAAGGGTACAATTACACCATTTACGTATTGGAGTAGGTAGAGAGAACATATCAACGCTTCATTCTATCTTGGCAAACATATTTTGCGTATGTCATGTCTTAACACTTAGCCTCCAATTTATTGTAAGATCTTTTCTCTCTTTACTTTTTTAGAATTTGATTCATTATTTAGTTACACGTGTTTCTTGATATTTTCGAACTTCTTGTTCTTTCTATTATATTCATATAGATTATGTTTGTAATTATTCCACCATTATATATGTATTTATTAACGATCTCCATAGCCTAGTTCATAAGATGCCTGTCTTCCGACCCAGAGGTCGCAGGTTCAATATCTGCTAGAACTCAATTTTTTTGAAAAAAGTTTTCAGTCTTGTTTTCGCTTGATGTAACATCTTCCTGGTTGGCTGGAAGAGATTGCCACATGACAATAATTACACAAGTTTGTACTGTACACAAAGCAAGTGTTATACATGGTTAACTCGTGGACTGCTAAAGAAGCCAAATGTGATTTATTTAATAATAGTGGGTTCAAGTCCCGAGTAAGAACGCCTCTGAGTAGAATTAACTCTCTAAAATGCGCTATATAAAATTGTTCATTGGATTATATGCGGCCAAACTATCTTAATGCTACTTTCTTTATTTTAAGTACAGCATCTTCTTTGAATCCACATTTTTTTATAATGTTCACATTCTTCGTTACACGCATTCTACTTAACGCAATAATTTTTATCGTATTTATCTTATTTTTGTCACATTTAAATGATTTAGTACGTTAACATTGTCGTTGTTGCTGGACCTCGTAACCGAGACTGAAATGAGACGATCGGAGCACACTGGCATGTTTTTTTTTAAGAATAGATATGACCGAAGACAACGGTATCCTTTTACCCCCAAATACTAGGCGAAAAAAATACGTGTGTCATTCGACGGGAGTAACATAGCGTGGGATTCGAGCTGGCAACTTTTCGCACGGAAGTCCAATACATTACCGCGCAACCACGCGCCTCACATACATTAACAATCACACAAAAGTTCTTGACTCAAACACATGATATCACCTTTTTAATTTTGAAAGGGTGTATTTTTCTTAAATATTTTATACATCAAAGAATCAATTTGACAATACGTTGGGTCTCATACAATTACTATTTCGCAAAAAATATTTTGTTAAACTACGAGTATATCTCATACATACTGTGGGAATAATTCCTTTTGATATTCATAAACAAGAATGTTAAATCTTTTGGTTTACTATATCTGATATATCATATACTGTAGGAATAATACCTTTTGATATATATAAACTAGAATGATATATTTTGTTAAACTATATCTGATATATACTGTGGGAATAATTCCTTTTGATATTTATAAACTAGAATGTTATATCTTTTTATTTGCCCGTATCAACGGCAGACATAACCGTGAAATAATATTTTAAATCTAAGCAGTAAATGTTCAATATTTATTTATTTTAATTAACACTTAATTATACAAATAATCTGGCGGGCTTATAATCAGGCGACAATCTCTTCGAACTAGACAAAAGTAAATAAAGGAAGTTGTATAGTCGCAAAATATTATTCAAATAATTATTCGTATTTATGACATTTTTAAAATAATATACATACTCGTAGAAAAAGTAAAAGTGTAAGATCATCAATCAAAAGAAAATGAAGATGCGGTGAAGAGGAAAGAAAAATCAGGAATGAAACACGTTATGTTACTGACTAGAAATTCAAAGTTCTTTCAATCGCTTCTTAAAGCGTGTTATGGATGGAGCCAGTCAACATTGTTTTTTAACTGATTCCAGAGTCTCACTGCATGAACAATTAAAGACGACGTAAAAAAGGAAAAATAGTGACCTGGGAAGGTTAATAAAAAAATCTTTGTTTGAGCGTAGAGCAACTTCATCATCGGAAAGACACTGACATTTATTAATGAGATATGAGAGGGCGGCGGAACAGTTAAGGATATTATACAATACAATTGAAATAGTATGTGAATTTCACATATTATTCTCAAGTTCTACCAGTAACCAGCATAACAAAAGAAAAAAAACTTGATAAAATATGTAAATGATTTTTTTTACAGATACAATCATATTTTATCAAAACAAAACATAAGCATGCAAGTACGAGTATATAGGTACTCGTACATCTCAATAGTCCATCAAAAATAAAATAATTCAAAACTATACACAGTTTGTAAAACATTGCTGAGCTGACTACAAACGGAAAGCCCGTACCGTACCAAACCATACATCACTCTCGACTTTCACATGGAAAGCAAAAGCTGAATGTATACAACAAAAAAAAAGAAAAATAAATCGACATTTGAACATTATTCCCATAATTGATGGGCAAAGAAACTAAAATATAAAAAGAAAACAGTGGAAAAAATTAATTACAAGGATGTGATAAAAGTTTTATGTGTTCAATAAATAATAGAACCAGAATGTAAAACTATTGAGAAGTCCTATCCCATGTGTTTGATAAAGTAACTATGTTATATAATATGTAAGTTTAACCTCATTGTCAAATCAGTACTGTCACCTGTCTGAGTATTAAAACCAAGTGTTGACGTTAGTGCCTGGAACATAGTAAAAGTGTTATTCGTAATTGATATCCTAAATGTATGCTTTATCAAAACTTTACATTAGCTAAATTGATTGGGTAGCGATAAAACAAAACCGTCTTAAAGTGACAATTTATTATAAAATAACGCTATTCAAGTTTTTTTCTTACATACTCAAAATATTTTCGCGAACCCTCAACTTTTGTAAACTTATTTATTTAATCACAGTCGATTTTGATTATAAATATTTTTTTTAAATACAACTATTATTCAGTGTATATTGATAAGTTATAATGCAGATATAAATGTTAAAACTCTGACATGATTTTTGTAAATTGATTGATTTTCAATAAAATAAATAAAACATTTTTTTTTTGCATTCACCACTATTTTATTTTTGCGACTTAAATACTGGTTTAAAAAACCTCCAAAAAATATATTTTCCAATTGCAGTAGGTACAGTAGAGATAAGGGGTAGTAGCTAATAAGAGAATGGGAGTCAAAAATCAATCAACATGACACAACAAAGTGAAACAAACATCTTTTTTAAGATTCAACTTATAATTTGAAGTCAAAAAGAAGAACGAGCATACAGCAAGCCAGGACACATAAGGTTCAGGGCTGCATGTCATGCAAGAATAAAAAAAAACATAATAAACTTTATTAACACATTTCAATGGACAAACACGCGTATGTACTCAAATACATCTTATATAATTAATATGAATTGAAAAATCTGTTAAAGTTAAACTTGTAAGCTTATTATCATATGGTAATTTATTTTAAATAAAGCTTTTACTGCAGGGTCAAAAACCAGAAACAAAATTCTAACCAGCCATCTAGCAGTGAATATTAAAAGTCCTAAGTTATTTTTCATTGATTGATCATACTATATGCCGCTTACAGATGGGTCATTGTGTGGTGGCTAGTCATATTTATAGAATAGGTTATGTAGAAGAAAGCTCACTGCTAGTATTTATGATTGAAATGGTGAAACTATAGATTGTTTATTTTTCGGGTTCCTTAAACAAGAAAATTTTGAATTACGAAATACCATATCTTTGCCACATTTTATCAATCTTCTTTGTTCGAAGAACTTTTCCACTGTTAGATTGATAAATTGGAAAAAAAATTAAGTTATCGATTGTCTATAAATTATTTAGCTTTTTAATCAAATTTACTACATTGCCTCTTATAATAAAATTTTACCTTTAATGTAGTGGAACAAATAACGCTCGAGTGGGTTGATTTGCTCATTAAAAAATATTGGAAATAGTGAAATGTCATCAATTGATGAAAAAAAAATAAACGTTAATCAGAAATAGAACAACTATTATCACTTAATAGAATGTGTCTAGTATTCCAAATATGAAGATTCATGAAATTGTTGCAAATTGTGTCCGGGAGACATAATTAGGAGACATTACTATGTCAGGCATCGTAAATCAAATTTTCACAACCAACGAAAGGGGGCATGTCATTATTTGACTTTCAAAGTACATGTTGATAATAATATCCCACGCTATATTAATACAATATCCTTATCAACAAACTCTTAATCAGGTAAAAGTATTTTTTTGGGAACCATCGAGAATCGAACTAGAAATCTTCGAATGAAAAATAAAAGTCTTACTAACCATATCACGGAGTTGGACATTTAACGTGCCAATAACAAAATTAGTCCAGAGTTACCAGCTAATATAAAAATAATACACATACTCCCAAAACAGATATAAAATAGATAAATACCATCCCGCCATCTCTCTGTTGAGGTAAATAAAGAAGAAAGAGCGCCATATTTTCCTTTTGCCACACACATCTTTCACCTCTTCCGTATCCATAAATCTTCTTCAGCAACTTTACAATTTCTCTGATTTTTTAAATTCCCTTCTTTCTTAATATCATTAACTTGATCCCACCATACTTTTATTGGTCTTTTTCCACCCCGCTATCTGCTCACATTAGCATTGTATATTTGTTTCTTAGTCTTTCTTGATTACATGCCCAAACCATCTCAGATTTCTCTACTTCATCTTATTTCATTAATCAGCCTTAAGTTCACATTTATCCCTAATTACTTCATTCTATTTTCAGTCGTATATTATCATCTCATCTATTCTTCTCGGTCCACGCATTTCTACATAGTTTATTAGGCTCCTTTCATTTTTTTCTATGTCCACGCTTCACTTCCGTTCATTACAGTCGATACTAGAACACTGGTGTGAACTATCATCCTAGCAGATTTTGACACTGTTTAGTACAAGTTTATGTTTTAGTGACCCAATTACTTTATTTCCTATCAATGCCTTTCGAAATTTCTTATAACTCATCTATTATCTTAGAAAATTGTATTTAAACAGCAGAATTTCTTAACTTGCTCTATTCAATTATTACTCACCCACATATATGACACTTTGAAATATATCTCTTATCGAGTCCAGAATGATTCTTGACCCCAGCCTCGAGTGGCATATACGGGGATGAGAGAAAACTAATAAAATGTGACACTGTAATACGGAGGGAAGCCATGGAGAATGTAAGTCATTACCCACCTATCTCAAACGTAATATTTAAGAACCATAAAAATAAGTAATGGTGTCGTTGCCACTGTTCAAGAGTCTCGCAGCGACCTATATGCATGCCAAATACGTTTATTTAAAAATTTTACTTCGTCGCTTTTATAATTTGATAAAAATGATATATTATGGATAGAAAATTTATAAAAACCATTTAAAAATGGAAGTTTTTTTGTATCCCTGGAGCACACCGGCATTTGTGTGAAAATAATTTAAATGGGTTTCTCAAATGTTTCATCTATATAAATATTTTAATTGACTCATTAGACTAACACTCATTTCGAGAGCTGCCATAAATGATACTTACCATTTTTTTAGAAAAACGTTTAAAATTTGCCTTTAGTGAAAGGTTTTAATTACAAAAACCAAGATTAAAATATCAATTATAAAAGAAATCAAACGAGAGAGTAAAATATTTTTTCATCATAAAGTTATGAATTAATTATATGTTAAAATTGAATTTAGGCTATTAATTTCTAAAACGATTTTTCTGTTATCATATTTGCAGTATGAAATAAAATAATTTTAAGTCAAGGGACGAAAGGATTATTTTTTATTTCAGTTGTACTATGTTTTTAAAGAGTTAAAGAGACGAGTTTGAAAAATTACGTTGTGGCATTGTGTTCAATAATGAGTGATTGGACTAAAATAACTAATCATACATTTTGTATGACATTGAAATTTCAAACTCACCAGAATATTGATTTAAAAACTACATAGTTTGAAAAATGGATTTAATAGAAAATATTTCATAGCTACTGTTGGTCGCAATATGTTGCAAATCAAAACGTTTTAAAAGTGATGGGATATATGTATAAAACAGCTAAAAATACGATCAATGAGGAAAAAAGTTTTACTATCTCGAACATATATACATACCATCATATTTCCCTGTCGAGGTAGGCAGAAAAGATAAAGCGCCATACTTTTCTAACTCGACAAACATCCTTAGCTACTTCTACATTTATATACCATTAAATTCAACTTTTACGATTTCTCTGACTTTCTACTTTTCCTACTTTTAGAATATTATTCACTGGATCCAACCATACATTATTTGGTCTTCGTCTCACACACATTTATCTCACATTTCTACTATATATCTGTTTTGTCAGTCTTTTTTCATTCATTCGTTGCATATGCCCAAATAATCTAAGCACGCTCTATTTTATCTTACTTAACACATCAGCCTTTATTTTACGTTCATTCCGTATTATGTCGTACAGTGTCACTCCATGTATTCAATGCACGTATTTATATAGCATTTATTCGACTCCTCTCAGACTGCGTCCGTATAATAAAGGCTTTGATAATAAATAACGACTATTGGCGCTGTTTTTATCAGAAAAATGGAGATAGGAGAATAACAGAAAAAAGAAAACGTTGAAGTTGATATTTTTATTGGATATATATTTTATCGAACTCTTAAATTTACGTCTGCGTCTAGTTAAACCTTTATTTTTCTCCATTGCGCTATATGCAATGGCAACATGAACGATAAGAAATTAGGAAAAAAACATGACAGATGCCTTCTTAGTCATCGTCGGTGCTGGGCTTCGTAGTCGAGGATCCTCTCGCCATTCTAACGTCAATTGTATTGAAAAGCGAAGCTATGCCGTGAAGTTTTTTTTTTAATGAATGGACCGTTGCACACCAGCAGACTCGCCAGCTACCCGCTGTACTGGATTCGATGGCACACTGAAGTGAGACGATCGGAGCACAGCAGCATGTTTTTTTTCTCCTCTTTTTGAAAAAAATAAATAGGATCGAAGTCATAGAAATCCTTTAACCCCCGAATACTAGGCGGAAAAAAAATGTCTGCGTCATTCGAGGGGAGTAGCACAGCGCGGGGTTCGAATCGAAGAACTTTCACACGGAAGTCCAGTGTGTTACCGCGCGGTCATGCACCTCACAGTATTCTTATTATGGTGATGGAGACGGATGTTTCAAATCCCTTGGTTTGCTAGGCACATCAACGTCTCTTTCATCTAAGGGTTGAAAATAACCAAAAGACTTATGGAAAAGCTGGTGATGGGTACAGTTGAGGTTAGTTGAGCGAGATAAATGTATCATATGAGATCGACGGACCAAATAAAGAAGCTCTCTGTAATCGTTGCTTTTAACATGTTCCAGGACCGGAAGGGATGAAAGCAAGTGATGCACCAAGTTAAAGGCACAAAGAGGACACTCAGCATTGATCACTCGATGTAGACGGTGAAGAAACTTTTTATAAGTGCAATGGGAATAAATACAGTTACCATATCCTTTCCTCTCTTATACAGTTGTTTCACCCCCACCCAAATGTCCAAACAAATAACCCAAGTTAATTTCACAATACCCGATGAAGGAGTAAGGTGTACAATACCCGATGAAGGAGTAAGGTGTCCTTAAATCGGACTGATACTCCGAATATAAATTATCAACAGTACAGTTGACATGTTAGTTGCTTACGTTGGACCGGATTTTGTTTTCAACGGCAAAATGACCTTTTTGATACAAATATAAAAACAACACATAAAATTTAACATAGTCATGTAAATAGTGTTATTCAATAGGAAAAATACAATACAAGTCAAACAACACAATAAAGCAAATCCACACAATTCAATCAATAAATTCATACCGACAAGAACAACTTGTTCACTTTAGTCCTGTAAGTAGCCAAAACCTTATAAAAATCTATGCAATGCCCATATTGATTACCGTTTATACAGTCTTGTTATATAATAATACGTTTATAAAAAAATAATTGTGAATACAAGACTTAAAATTACGTTTTTTTTCTCGCATTCATTTTTCTGTGTGAACTCTATGATTATATTGAAAAGATTTTCTTTGGAAATGGGTTTTGATATTTTAACTACGTATTTTCTAGGAATTCAACAATAATTTGTTTGTTTGCGTGATATACTCGTATTTTCAGCATAAATCGACATAAGAACGATTTTTACACATTTAGCCTTGATAGTAACATATAGCCATATGGTTTTTAATTCTACTG
The DNA here is from genome assembly GCA_949825065.1 of Odontocerum albicorne. Lineage (NCBI taxonomy): Eukaryota > Metazoa > Arthropoda > Insecta > Trichoptera > Odontoceridae > Odontocerum > Odontocerum albicorne. Next base: position 17,299,218 of record OX463856.1, read on the forward strand.
TGTTTAGTTCTACTGTTTTTAACTCTAAAGTATTTCATTATCTTGGTTTTATATATGTAACAGTGAAGATGGATGATTAAAGAAAGTTAACTTTTACTATCGAATGTACAAATTCACTTAATAAATCAGTGATTTTTTTACTACAGTGTTAACTGTTCACATTTCGATGTTCACTGGTGAAATTGTACTTCAACTGCTCGTCGTTAGTGAACGTTCTAAAATATGAATATCCATATGCAGCTATGGTTCTTCCTCTTTGAAATGCGAGACGCTGAAGAGTAACTGCAATAAGAATGGTATATTATGCACGGAACTTTTTCCTTGCTGCAATAAATAAAACGAAAGTAAAACGTTTTTTTTATCTATTTATTATAAATTAACTTCCACCCATATATTATAGTAATAGTTAACGAACACTAGAGTGAGTAAACACCCACTATAGAATAAATATTTAGTCTACGGCATTATTTTGGTACCGACTTTGATTTATTGGAATGGAACGTAGACGTGGAACAAGACTAAACTAAATAAAGGCAGTGGAATTGCGTACACAAAAAATAATATATGGGGGGGGGGGGGGGGGATGTATGCCAGAATACTAAATTAAGTGATAAGGGATGAACGTGACCTTTAAACTGGTGTCTTGAGAAAGACGAAGAAGAGCACTCTGAGATGGTTTGGGCACGTGCAACCAGTGAATGAACAAAGACTGAAAAAACAAATATAAAGTACAAACGTGAGTAAAAACGTTGTAGAAGAAAACTAAGGAAAGTATAGTTGGACCGACTTTACGATATTTTTAAAGAAATAAAGTAAAAATCAGAGAAATCGTAGGAGTTGTATGAAAAGGGAATGTAGAAGAGGCGAAATATATGTATCGCGATAGGACAATCTGGTACTCTATCCTGCCTACCAACCGTAATAGGGAGACAACGTGAGGGTATGTGTGTATGTATGTATTTTCAAACGATCGATTTTTTTCACAATCACTAATTAGGGAAATTTACTAGTTTACATTTAATGTATAATCCACTTCCTCTGCTCTGCTCTAACACATGGGTGTCACATGACGAATTTATTTTTTTGTAAGCGAAGGCGTTTATCATCAAGTATTAGAGTTCGTTACAACCTTAAATAGAAATCGTGAAGAGGGAATAAAATTGCTTATAGGAAAAAAGCTTTCCTTTGTTTATTACCAAACTTTTGATTATCGCGCCTGATAATCATTTACGCCATTGGGAACTGAGAATGTTTTCAGTACCGTATTCGTGAACTGAGCTAAGGAGAGCATCACTATTCGCACACAGAATATGGATTTTACCCGTAGTTTTATCCCATATTTTTTTAATGACTATCATATACTTGAATTTATTTCTTGAATCTTAGAAAAGACGTTTGTCTCACTTTATGGTGTCATGTCCATGATTTAAAAAAAACTTTATATTTGAATTAACTACCGATTTTAAAGAAGTTTTTCTCGTCATGTGAAGATGAATTAAATTATGTCTTAAACATATTTTTACATTTGTAATAGGTACAGGAAATGGGACCGAGAGTAGTGGATAATAAGGGCAGGTGAGTAGGTAGGCGTCAAAAAGCCGTCCTTTTGACGCCTACCTACTTCCCCGCTTTAATTAGCCACTACTCTTACACCCATCTCCTGTAACTATAATATTATAATTAGAAAAAATGTACTTTAGACATCATTTAGTTCATCTTCACCTGACGAGGAGAACAGAGATCTTTGAAACCGGTAGGGAACTCAAATGAAACCGTGATGCGTACAAAATAAATTAAAATACAAGTGTTAAATGTATTTATATTATTAAAAAATATTTAGTGGATATTACTTTTATACGTTACAAGTGATACAAATTACTTACAGTAAAAAAGCGAACCATGTAGTGATTGATCAAAATAATTTTTTATGCACCAGACTATTATTAATGATAACGGGAATTAAAAAAAAATTTCGCTGTCGTATTTACAAACTGAGATGCGATTTTTTTTCATACCCCCCCATCTCAATAGAAAAATTGAGGATTAAACTTTATAGAAATAACAGACACATAGAAGCATGAGTAATTATTTCTCATAATATTATTATTTTAGAGTTTTATCTATTTAAATTGTTCTTATACTATACAAATATGCTTGGCGTAATTGGCTTGAACCTGTATCAAATGTAAAATAAAAGGAACACGTGACTTATTGATGTATTATTTCATTATGTACTTGTGTAAGGAGTTTTAATACGGATGAAATGTAAGGAGTTTTAATACGGATGAAATTTAAGGAGTTTTAATACGGATGAAACTAGCAATATAATTGAGTCTTTCTTTATTTCAGAATGCTGTATAAGTTCGTTGGTGGCAAAGTGATTTAAGAAGCAGATATCTGAAGTAAGTATTTTTATTTTTATGAATCGAATCAAATTCAAATTAAAATTGTGATGTCTTATATTGGTTTATTCATTTATTGATCAGAGTAAAACAATCCTTAGAAAAAAATGCTTAAAATATCATAAGTTTTCAATCTCGGGTCGTTTGAAAAACCTCTTGATTGTAATATATAAAATGCCCGATACTAGATGTAAATACATAAATAACAACTTTTACCTTTAAAATGTTAGTACTGGATAAAATAATAATTAGAAATTATAAACGATATGCCAACCCTTTTTGTTGAGCATGCTTGTCTGCGGGTAAAAGACACCCCTGCGGATAAAAGACACCCATTAATTTATTACTTTGCACGATGTTGCATCTTAGCAAACATATAATATTCACAAATTAAATCCAAAATGTCCATGACTAGGAGATCGAACGTTTAAAACGATGGAAAAAATTTACCTGTTTTATCCTTTATCCGATTTTAAAATTAAATGTTTATAAAAAAATATTTAGTAAAATTAAGGGATAAAATTCTCTACGCGCGTCACTAAATAGTTATACATTAACCTTTTAAAATCTGTAAATATTGAATTTGAAACACAGAAAAAAAACCGTTAGTAAAAATTTAATCGATTCACCAATTTTTAAATCATGTATTTGGTATGAAAAACAAAAACAACGAATCAATATATATACGCATAAACTTGTATGGCGCTTCAGTTTCCTCAACTCTTATATAGTCCGACACAGACCAAGTTGAACAAATATATGCTTCAGCGACTACATAACTTTTTGTGAAGTATGTTAATTTCTTGCTCTACTCTGTTAGGAATTGTACTGGTATGTCATCAGTCAATGATAAAAAACGCAAAAACTATTCTTCACATACCTCTATCATATTATTCCATAATTGGTTCGGTCATTTACGAGTAATTACTTATTCTCTTTCTAAATCAGTATTTCTTAACCTTTTTAAACCGTGACCTAGATTGAGCCATGACCTATTATTAGTTTTAGTTTTGCAATCCTAGTAAGTATTAATAAAATATAACGCAGAGATAACATTTTTTTAAATTTAATCAATACAAAAAACACTATGTACTTATGTTGGTAACAATATTCAATCTTGTGAATCTTGGCTATGAATAAGTTTTGATAAATTTGAATCTTGACTATGAATAAGTTGTAAAAGCTCATCCAACATGGGTTTTATATTAGATAAATTGCACCTTACGTCATCTTCAGGCTACAGTTTGTTTCTCAAATATTTTTTTGATATAATTAGAGTTGGAACTTTGACTCACACTGTACGAGGGCAGGTCAATAAATTCGGGAAATGAAGGGGGAGGGGGGAGAAATATTCGTTTTCAACATATACACCATTAACTCTAATACATTTTATCGGATCTTTCAATAAGCATTTTTATACTACGAAAAAAATGGATTTTGAGTCGATAATCAAAATGAGTCGAAATAGCACTTTTAACTTCTCGTTTCATCGTCTATAAATTTCTTACCTAAAAGTATTTTTTTCATATTTGAAAAAAAATAATAGTCATACGGATCCAGATCTGGGCTGTAGGGAGGGTAATTAAATGTTTAGAAGCTACAGTTGTGAACAGCAACCAATGCAGAATTACTTTTGTACACGAGTGCATTGTCATGCAAAAGCAGTACCCCTTTTGTCCGAGTAGATGATACCCCAACAGTCTCTGCAAGCTGTTATTTGTTTAGGCGGGCATCTTCCAACACACTATTTTCTACTTTTTTGGCGATGTTTGAAAAAGTGGCCTCAACAGGCCGTCCTGGTCGGAGGTCATCTTCAATCGATTCTCTCCCTTTCTCCAAAAGACTATGCCACTTGTAAACTATCGTTTTTTCGGGGCAACTGTCCCCTTAAACTGCTAACATCTCTTCCAAAATGATTTGAAGTGTTTTCCTTTGTTTTGTGAGAAACTTAATGACGGCGCGATATTAATTTTTTTCTACACTTGGAATGTAATTAGCATTTAACATACTTTCTCGACGATATATTTAACAATACTGTCAAAATTAGACTTTGGTGAGTACACTAATAATGAGTCATATTATCGGAACATGTGTATGTGCACTACCGCAACTCCCTTGACCCCTTCCTTACCCGAATTTGTTGACCTTCCTTCGTATCGTGTTCCTTCAATACTTGGTTTATTTATGCTGGTTTTTCCCTTTCTTGTTCCAACCAGAATGCACTCAAAGACTTAAAATTTCGGTTCACGGCCTGACAACTTTCCGCGAAAACTTAATACCGAGAAACTGTTAATTTCGATGCACAGTGACTCAAAAGTTTAAAATTTTTTTTTTTGTTAATTTGTTACATGTATATTCTTAAGCAAAAATATTTTTATTCGTAGTTCGGAAAGTATTTGCATATTTTTAGGTCAAATTAATTCGCTAAATTGTGTTAAATGCTCATGGGGGAGATTTTAAACATTTTTAGGACCTTATAAATCTCTTGCGTCGTAGAACGCTGATTATTTTCGATCAAATTCTTGATTTGGTTGTCATCATTGATAATCGTCCTTCCAGAACAAACATATTAGAGTGTCGTATCACCATGAATTATTTGAAACCTTATTTGACACACACAATCGCTTACTGTATCATCTCCATATGCTGTGTATATCTTTTATTTTTGCTTGTGTCGCATTTTTTCTTTACGGAGTAAAAAAATCAACAGGCACTGAAAAAAACAATTAATTTTGTTCCATATTCAAAATGACGCCAAAAAAACGCTCAAGCAATTTGAGTAAGCAATGACTGAAAAAATGCGGTTCAGTATTACCTTTACAAATAATACATTCAGCACGCTTGTAATGACGTTAGTAATGATTTTTTTTCTAACGACATCTATCCAAGAAATTCGAAACATCTTTCCAGCCAACATAATTTTGCGACCTATTCAAAATGCTAATCGGTTCAATTTTAAGTCACAACAACTAAGATGTGTATAATGTACATGTATGTTCATGCACCAATTTCTTAATCGATGTGTTAAAAGTAATTTTTTTAAATTATTTAATTACCTAATGAATAATGCTGAACTATTTATAACATTGGCAGAGTTTAGGCAGATAGGACAGTTTCAAGTGTACTTCACAAAGTTTAACAGGGAAATTAGATATACTCGTAAGTAGATATTAGAGGAACCTCGTTTTCTAAAATAATACGTGGTATTCATTTAAATATATCTATATCAATAAACGAGATAATTTATTAAGAAAGAATTGTTTATGATTACTAGTAAATTAAATTAAATTAATCGTTATGGCCAGCATTTTTGCTTGTTAAAGTAAAAAAAACACTTTCTCAATCAAAATTAATTTAATTTTTGTAATCATACAACTTCCTTTACTTCTTTATTTTTGGTTGGAAAATATTTCCACTTAGCGAAAAGCCCGCCAAATTGTTATGGGATGAAGTTTTAAAAATTATAATAATAAATAGAGACCTTACATATCGCCGTTTAGAGATCAAACTCTCAAGGGCGCTCTGCTCTAATTTAGATTTTGAACCAACTAATATTGACAGATTTTAAATATTACAAAATAAATATATACATTTATATATACAAACACATATATAAGTTGAGTGTAAGAATAGGAAGGCTGCAGTCCTTAGATAAGGTACTTTTCCGCATCTGCATATTTACAGTACAACATATTTGTTAAAGAAATTACTTAAAACTTACCAAGCGAAGACGAACTACAGAGAAACCTTTCTAGATCTTCCAATATATGATAGTTACAGGTGTAGTGTTCATATAACATCATAAATTTTGATAAGACCTCCCAAAAATGGTTGTCTTTCAGTGTTTTCTAAAACTGCATAAGCCGCCCATACATCATATCTTACACTAAGAGTCAGACAATTCCAGCAACGGCAAAGCTCTAATACCTATTGGATAAGTTTTGAACAACCAATTTGTTAAACGAAGAAGAAATCGACCTTAAAATTCTACTTCTTTCCAAAATAATATTTCAAAGACACGGATCCGAAAGGTACGATGGAAACATCTCATCAAGGGACTTAAATACAAGGAGACAAAGCATGAAATCAATCCATTCGCAACCCTTAAAAGTCAGTGAAGAATTTTTAGAAGTAGACTAATTTAACATATTTATGACTGCCATATATTATATCAGCCTTGCAATTGCATTGAAAATACTGGAGTCAAAAGTTTTCACCTCATCATCAGGGAGCACAAACAAGACTCTTATCAATTACACCAAACGAAACCATAATTGATTTAACATTTACATGTGTTTTTATTTTACTGTAATTTTTAATGAAAAATGTAGCAAGAATAAGCTTGTTTTCCCATTTCACTTTGATCGCATGTACAGCTAACTTTCATATGATGTAATCTAAAATAACTTTTGAGCATATTTTGGACTGATCAAAACTACCTTTCATTATTGTAATTTGTTTATTCGACTTTATATAACGGTATAATCTTACCGGTTTCAAGGTTTTCACCTCTTCATTAGGAGCACAAACAAGTCTTGACATATGTACCGTTACATAAAGGGGAATAAACAGTGTTTGATAAAACAAATTACAACGTATTCAAACCTCCACAGTGCCAACGTCTTAACTATAAATAATATATAATGTTTAATTGTTTAAGTCAGCAATAACGATTCAACACACCTTAAGTTGTACACTTGTTTTCGACTTAATTTCTTGATAAGTATAGTTGGATTTCATAATTATTTGATATCATATTTTAAATGTATGGGAGATAAAAAACTACAATAAAAGCATGTAAAAGAAACAATGACATCCCTGGATGCATAACGTATTTATTTTCCATCGAGTTGATATTTGCAATGGAGTGTTTATTGACCCACCTAAAATACAACTTGATACTTTTGCAATGTGTTTTCGGTACGTTTATTTTTTTATGGAAGCAAATTCTACCGAATAACTGCCATACTGAAGAAATTATATTAGTCGTTGTTCTGAAAAAGTAGAGTTTAAACTGGGCCGTATAATATTAAAGCCTTTGTAGTTCGATTATTGCGATCGAAAAGAATTTACCATTAGGCCACACTCTTCAATATGTCTGCATCACCAATTCAGATGAGTTTAAGGGTGTTTTATTACATTATTATATTACACTGTTGTTGTGTACAATACAACATTACGGGATTATTGATATGTGGCAGCCTCTTCCAACCAACCAAAAATACATTAAAGAGGCCGTATGTGAAGACAAGTCTGGAATACTTTTAAAAAATGGTGTATTCTCGAAATGGAACAGAACGCACAACATCTGGTTTGTAAGACAGACGTTTTTCAAATACAATACACTATGCTATCCCTCGTTATCGAGTATAATTGTGAGCCATCCTTTGGAAGAAATATATCTGTGAGTGTATTAGTTTATTGTGGGTAAGCTGTTTTACTTCAGCAAGCACACAGTTATCAACCCTCCGTTTCAAAGAACAACTATACAACGGAGCGTGTTATTCAATTGAATGAAATTAATGAATAATAAATGGTACAGCAAAATGTTATTTAGTTAAGAATTTAATTTTTAAATAATTTATTCAACATGTAAGAAATCGGTGGTCGCACTAGGATACAGTGTTCTCTTCTATGAGAGTTCTCATTAGAATATTATTGAATCAGATGGCGCGGGGTAGCACACTTAACAAATTAAACAGCGGAGTTGGTCCTCAGCATACCTCAGCCCAGTCGTTTTACGTTCCAACTTTGTCCTAAGTCCAGTTTAAAAGCTAAGGGATTTATAATCGGGTCGGACAGATATCAAAAGTGTTTTAATGTAAAATCAAGAGATGTACCAACCCGTACCTGAATTTCTATGAATTGTAAATTACACTTTATTTCAGGACAGCTAGGTAAATAAAGTTACATGTGGAAATCCTGCGAAATTATACAGGAGGAAATATTATCACTTAAATTCCTCTCAAAGGGAAACAAAAGGATATCAAAAATTCATGAACATTTTAAGTGTACAGGACACAAAGAAAAAGTCTCCTTGGCTTAATGGTAGCAACTTGGGCTTCATGTTCAATTCGCAATGGAAAATGAGCCAATTTCTATCACAAATGCATTATTTACATATTTCTGGTGGGGATTTCTCATGTACGGTTTGAAACAACGATTTTTAACAGGGGCTATATTCAATATTCTCTAAAGAGGGAAATTTTATTTTTTACTGTAGGGTGTGGGCTGAAAACGTCTGATGTTCTCGCGGTCGGGATCTTCCTTTATTGGTGGGGTGTATCTTGATCGGGGGATGTTATGAGACCATGACCCTCTGATACTTTTTCTCTTAAACCTATTTTCTGCCATTTATCTTGAGATATAAATGCGATTTTTAATGTATTTATATACTCGTATGTACACACTGTGTTGCTATCAATAAATCTATATTTATTTATTTAATGGGGCGTGAAGGTCTACTGATTTTTCAGAAAGGCGTTCAAACATTCAAAGGTGTCATAATATTTCGAAAAGACAATTTGTCGCTGCCTGCAATCATAAATATATGCGATAGTCTTGTGTCACCCGGTGGTAAATGAAGCTCCAGAATATATAAAGAATCAAAACCTCCATAAGCTTTTTAATGAAAGAAATAGCAAATCGGACAACTTATTTAACGGAAAATTTTGCAAGGTTTTATATACAATTTAAGAATTAATTAACATACTGTAGCTGATTAAAAAACTTAAATTTAAGTAGCAAGAGATTCTCGAAGTTTTTTTTTGTTTGTAATGTTGAAACTTATGACTACTAAACACGATATAAAAATCGATTGAGTTGTTTTTTTAAATAATATGTAAATTTATTTAGAGAACGCGCATGTTTTTAAGGTTGACTAATATCTACAAACTTTTAACGTGGCTAACACGACATTTTCAATTGTAATTACATTGACACTTGGGTACGTGACATGTAATACATTTTTGATTACTCACAGACGACACGCTACCATCTGCACGCACAAAGAATCCTATCATCTTCAGAGGTTTGCGATCATCGTAGCAAGGAGCGAAACTGGGAGTTTATGTTCTCAGGGTAGTTAAGAAAAATGTGTCCCTTAAGTAATACAATAGAGTTAACAAAACAAATATCTTACACTAAAAATTACCTAAAGCAAAATACTACAAAATTTGACCACATATCTATATATAAAACATAATAATAAAAAAAATTACAAACTATTAAAAATTCGTTTTATTTCAACGTTTCTTTAAAGTTTAAATGTAATTTTTATACGCGTTTAATATGAAAAGAGTACGTCAAATATACACTCAAACGTAACAAAATCAGGAATCTGCTGGAAAGAAATTTGATGAAGGATATTCAAGTACGTATAACGAATTCACCATAATTAAACATAAATATGTGCCTTCTTCGAGCTAGTATGTAAAGCGATAAAATGCATTACGGACAATTAGCATTAAGCACATCATCACTTTGATCTTAGAAAAAAAAACCTTGGTCATTGAAAACTTTAAGTAATGTATTGATTTTATACTAACCATACAATAACACATGCGTCACCCTTTTTGATATTTTTGTAAGTTAAAAATTGTGTACATATTTGGTTAATAATATTTTTCTAAAAAAGTTTGTCCGGGGCAGCTGCCACTCTCACCCACCCATTGTTTTGCCCCTAATCATGGTTATCTTTGAAGTAGCAACTATGGAGAAAATACCACTGGTCAACTTATGAAAATATTGGAAATTATTGCAAAGGTAAAATGGATGTTTAAAGTAATATGAGAAAAGGAGCATTAGGATGATTTGAACATAAGATAGAATAAATAACGAAAGAATAACTAAGCGAGCACATAAATCAGAAGTGCAATGTGTGCGTAGAAGAGGTAGATTAATAAAAACGTTGCGTATACAAGTGGACCAGATTTTGAAAGAATTATGGAAGATTTTGCATGACGATATGCATGAATGTGGAGGTGCCAAAGGTTGTGTGTTTAAATAGGAAAATATGTTGATATGTTGTATTATATTGCTACTTCGTTAGGAACACGTCGTGCTGATATATTTGTATGTAATAAAAAAAATCTTTCGAAGTTTCGAATCCATAGATTTATAGATATATTATAAAGGCATTTCAAACTAGGAAAAAAACTAGGAAAAAAAATCTTTTTGTAAACCTTTAACTTCAAAATGTATTAAAAAGCCAATTTGCTCAATTTTTATATACTCGTATTCTGTGCAAAGGCAAGGAGGCCAAATTACACATCTAAAAAAACTTATTCCATATTTTCTGTCCGAAAAGTTTAATGCTGAGACATCTTTAAGTTTTGTATAGGATTAAAAATACATAAGATATTTTATTGAAATACAAAACGTCGACGTAATGTCTACAATCACAATAATGTCAAATAAAACTCGTAATAAACTACCTTTCCATAGATAAATAGTAGCCATGCCACAATGCTCACGGGAGACTGGAAAATACTAAAAAAATCATCCCGTGTACCGCTCAAGAATTGGGTGAACCGTAACATTTTTATCTTATTTGATAGAAGTAATCCCATGGGTTTCGTGGAATACAAAAAAACTCAAGAAGATAAGGAAAATATCTAGTCTAACGGAATGGGGGATTTCTGTATACTGACTGGCCCGTATAATTATAATTGGATAAACATTTCAGACCTCTCGTTCTAGATGCTAACGTCAGCGGGAACCGTTATTATCTTAGAATTGTAAAATTCATAAAATTATATCGGTTTGATTGCAAATTTATTCGATTAAATAAATCTTTTCATCGATCATGAAATCAATTCTATTTAATTTCTCGTATATGATAGTGTGGCGTTCGTATGCGCGGTCAATGACCGGCGAAACGACCTTTGCATACCTTAACAATTTGAAACAAACAAGTGCAAGGTCCACACGCCGGTCATTCAATTCACTATCGGGCGTGGATCGCATTCCATGTTGGAGCGAGAAGGCAACACATCTGTCGCGCCAGTTCCCAAAACAGAATGATACCTACATACGACAAGAATCGTATCGTGGATGCTGAAACGAGACGGTGGTATATCGTGCGCTCATTCCAGCACACATTCAAGAATAGTATAAATACCTACGTCTATCAATTAAATTTCTTTTTCCGCATTACGATCTAAACAAGTTTTATTTATCAACAAACCATCATCATCATCTCTCCTTTAAGGAACACAGTTCCTAAAATAGTTTCTCTCTCATCCGTAATACAGCCTAAGGAGTGTCACTATGAAGTCCCTCTAGTTCTCCCAGGAATAAGAAGAGTAAAACTTGGAGGCTGGTTTCATATTTATTGAACAAATTGATTATTCTGAATCAACTCAATAGGGCAGGGTATTATGACAGGGATTATGCCGTTCCTGGTTCTGTGACGGGGAATGGTTTGCATGTTAGAGGTATCAGTGACGTGTGAACACAATCCTTTTCAAAATTGGGAGGTCTTTTCAAAATGCATGAACACTACAAGTATATACATATAAAGCCAAATGTATAACTAACATATCAGAAGATCTACAAAGGTGATTTTTTTAGTTTGTCTTTCCTTGGTAAAGTTTCTGCAGATTTCTTGCCAAAGATGTTTTTGTAAACATATGCAGATACAGAGAAGTACCTTATCTGACGACTGCAGCCATCGTCTGTTTGTTCTTACACTTAATTATTATATATACATATTTAATTTTTAGTATTCTTAATTTTTCAATAATAGTGGGCTTAAATCTCAAATTAGAGCGCATAGTAGGAGAGTCTGCTCTTTAAACGGTGCTATATAATTGATTGGACACTCTTTTATGATTAATCGATAGTCTAAATAAATCTAAAATTAGAGCGCACTGTAGGAGAGTTTGCTCTTTAAACGGTGCTATATAATTGATTGGACACTCTTTTATGATTAATCGATAGTCTAAATAAATCTCAAATTAGAGCGCACTGTAGGAAAGTATGCTCTTTAAACGGTGCTATATAATTGATTGGACACTCTTTTATGATTAATCGATAGTCTAAATAAATCTCAAATTAGAGCTCACTGTAGGAGAGTATGCTCTTTAAACGGTGCTATATAATTGATTGGACACTCTTTTATGATTAATCGATAGTCTAAATAATTTTGGGAATGCAATGTAATCCCCGTTACCCGTAACGAGTATAATATAATGCATAATACAAAGTGTGTGATCAGGGTACCCAGTTATGCTGACCATAAGTTTCTAAGCGTCTTATGCAGTACGTCCTTTTATATTTAGCGTTGACAACCGTTATTCCTTTTGCTCTCCATCACCTCCCAAAAGCACATTTCTTATGAGTCTGTACTTAAAGCACGCGAGCCCTGTATCCAGATCAATGCAGGTGTGTACGATACCAGAATGTTGATGCTACAGTAGCTTGATCTCTCAAAACCGCATCATATGATACTTTATGATACTGTGGCGACCGTATGCGCGGTCACTGAACCCACGAGACGACCTTTGCACACCTCAACAATGCGAGACAAACAATTTCAAAGTCCACGCGATCGGTCATTCAACTCACTACCAGTGAAGACCGCATTCCATGAGGAAAGGAGAGGGCAACACATCTTTCGCGCTGTCTCTCAAACAAAAGGATACCTACGCGCGACAATAAACATATTGTAAACGCAAAGACGAGACAGCGATATATCTCGTGCGCATTCCCGCACACGTTCAAAAAACATTATAAATACTGACGTTGGTCAATAAAATTCCTCTTTACATATTCCGATTTCGACGAGTTTTTATTTATCAACAATCATCCTCATCATCTCTCCTTTAAGGAACAAGCGTTCCTAAAATACCGTTGAACCTTTATTATTTGTCTGAGGTACATCTGCTGATATTTTTCGAGTGCTATCTGTATGTATTTTTTATAAGAAATCCATTATTCACATCCATACGTTAGATATAGTTTGATGACAGCTTTATAGACTGCCATTTCGGTTTTCAGTTCAAGATCGTGATTATCCGCGAAGAGCCTAAAACACCCACCCGCGAGGAGCCTAAAACACCCAGGAAGCTGCGTTTTATATATTTTTAATTTCGTGATCTATAATTGCTTTGTCATTACGCATCCTTCTAGCATAATGTTGAGAACCATATCTTCCGGCTTAACTCGGACACATACTAAATTAGATATTCAACAATAAGCATTCTCAGTTAACGACATGTGATAAATATGGAATCACAGAATTACCAGTTTTAATAGAGAAAATAAGTTGAAAGATATTTGACAGAAGACATTAACTTTCCGCGACTATTGATTGTGATTTTAGAAGATTCACAAGTAAATGTTTTTCTTTAGACCACTGCGTAATGCAGCTGAAGTCATATTTCATTATATCAATAGCTGTAAAAAAAACTCTCCGAGATGGAAACTAGTGTATAATTGAAGATCGTCTGCATATATGATAATCGCTCCACAGCTGTCAAGTTATGGAATCAATAAAGAACGAAAATATAATCACTAACAATAATTCACGATGCGGAACGCCAGCTGTCAGCAGGACCTCATTGGATAATTGGTTTGAGAAAAATTTTAGCATAAGAGATAGGAAAAGAGAGCTTTTTTAATACCTAATACAGTATTCAAATATATCGCTTACATATCCGTCGGAGTGTATTGCGAAATTGTTAATGTGGAAAACTGTTTAAAATGTATATCAGTCTTAAAATTTGGTGGTAATGGTGTTTTAAGAATCGCTGTTCAATGCTTAAGTTTTGGAGAATCGTACACGCGAGCCCTATTAAAACTTCGAAATATAGTTTGGGTTCGTGAAAATGGCAAAAAACGCGAAGAGTCATCGTTTTTTATTCCATTTTATTTAAGTAGAAAAATTGCTCTCCACCTCCCGAGCTATCACCGTTGCCTTTATTTCGTGAATTATTAACAATATTTTTTATTTTATACACATACAAATGACCTGCGTGGCTTAGTAGGCCTATCTTTCGGCCCCGGAGGTTAAAGGTTTTATTTTCGCTAGTGTGTATTTTATATAAAGAGTTCGAGTTTGATCTTCACTTAACACGTTTTAATATTACTGTTTTATTTGTTTATATATTTACAACCGATTTTGAACATTCATATTTTTTATACTTAGTACATTATAAAATCAGAGCGAGAGTAGGTATATATGATACATTAATTAAATATGTTACATTTAAATATATAAATATCAAAATATTTTGATTCAAATAATTTGCACCCAAAAAGAAGTACTAATTACACATTTATTATAGACAATACAACCTGGTAGACCTATTACCATGTGGCAATCTCTTTCAACTAAACTGAAATATGCTGGAAAGGACTTTATTGAAAACGTGACTGGAACCCTAAATGAAAAAAATGGGTAACAATGGAAATTGAACCCGAATCCCCCGATTCGAAAAACAGGCAACATACCAACTAGACATTAAAGGTCGTCTATCTTTCTACAAATTAAGAAAGATTGTCAGATTGAAATAAAACCCCGAGGTTATTCTTTACATAACGAAATCTTTGTAAAATAATACAATACAATTATAAAAAAGCTTGAACCGTTCTTCTACGTCGATCATGTGATCTGTTAGAAAACAGCCCGGTCCTAGACGCACACTCTCTCCCGCAAATGTCACAGATATGTGGACCCTGCTGAGCCGCCTGACCATGCTGATGCATGTTCGCAGAGCGCTGACTGTTTCTTATACGTCGATCCACTGAGACGCCATCAGGCCGAGAGCATACGGCTCTCCACCCCTCACGATTTGGATATAAGGACATCTAACTCGATTCATTCTCATCTGTTAAGTTCTTTTAAGTACCCCATTTCAACCACCTAGATTAAAAAAAATGATAGTATATATTTGATGACCGTATGTTAATGTGGATATGACAGATTAAAAACTAAAATCTTAATCTTCTCGCTAAACTCAGATTTTCTTATATCCAAACTCTTGAGGGAACGTAATGCCCATCCATCAGCACTAATTTGCGTATAGTCTGCCTTACTTTTCCATTTGTCACACATTTGCCTTTTAAGTTTTTTATAATAAATACACCTGAAATGAAAACCAGACTGAAACCCTTTCTAAAACAAATAAAGTTCCAATGAAAATCGCACCAGTATCTATCGAACTGGAAGATAAACGTCTTACCAACTACCCCAATAAGGCTGTCAGCATAAAGAAACAAAAGAAAACAAGAGCTAAATTTTAACAAAACCGATAATTAAACAAGAAAATAATGGAATAATAGATAAAGAACACCAGAACTAAAAGAAAAAGCAAATTATACACATTTTCCTTTCGGGTTTTGAAGATCGTCAACCAAAATTCATAAAAAGAATCTCCTCACGCACTTCACGTTAGTGAAGGTAATCCAGAAATGAAATTGACTGAGTATGAAAAAAATATTTAAAGGAACAATCAGTTACGTGCATCAGCAATTATGACATTTAATCAATCAAGAAGCCAAGTAAATAAAGACGCTACTTTTTCCAAATGCCTAGAAGTTGTTGCTTGGAATAATAAATACACGAAAATACGACCTTTGAAAGAGACTTCATTGATACAATATTTCATGAAAAACATAATAGTTATATGTGTAGAAAAAAAATAATGTTAATATTCTCAACAAATACAGTGAGTTGCTAATGTATGATTGATGGCATACATATTGAAGAAGTGATGGAATTAAAATATCTAGGTGTCAATTTACTCAATTACAATGATTGTGTCGGACGTGTGCGTCACCTAAAAATGTGATTTATGTATATTTTCTTGTTTGTTTGATATATAAAGATGTTTTGTTTGATGTACTTGCTGTGTACCGCTTATAATGAAATGTTCCTTATACGTGGCCTTCGCGAGAGCTACTACGAGTATCAAAAGTCGGTCGGCCCATGCAAGCAAAAACGTGCAAAATACGTAGTATCTTGCAAGCCATGACGGCAGACACGGGCGAAAATAAAAGCTTGCGATGAGCGATTGGCCGCATATAAGGAGCGCAAAACACCAAAAATGCATTCTCGGTTTCTCGAACGTCTACTGTGTTTTACTTTTGATCAAGTTCAACCTGCTAAAGAGGAATCTATTCACCCTGCTACTTTTCACCGCAAAAGCATAAAGTGAACCGAAATCTCCGAGTATTAAGCGGCAGCCATCCACTTTTTCTACAGCATTTGTACCGGTGCTGTACAAATTGGTCATTCGAGCCGAATCTGCTGCATTACTGTGCCGTACAATAATCTTACAAAGAAATTAGAACCCAAGTTAATAAAGCCACTGATGTCTTCAGATGCCTAAAGATGTGATCTTGAATAACAAATACATAAGAATATACAGTAAAGTCAAAAATTATAAACCATGCGTGAGGCCAATCACATGTTATGAAATAGAGTAGAGCAGGTAAAAGAAAAACACAAAATACGCTTAGAAATAATGATACGACAACTCACAAAGTTATTGCAGACAAAAATTAAAGAGAGAGTAAGATACTTCCATATCCGAGAAGTAAGTGTAGTAGAAGATATCGTGAGATGTGGTAAAACCCACAGAAGATACTTGTGAAGTCATATGAAAAAGATGATTACAGAAGAGTTCCCTACGTGGTTATGTATAAAATTCCTGTTGGTAGTATAAAATACCTTACTTAGCAAAACCTCCAAAAAGGTGGAAGGAAAGCTGGGACTCAATGTATTTGGAGTTAAGCCGATATAATATACCATAGGTCCAAATTAAGAGAAAAAAGAAGAAATTATGATTAATTTAATTATTTTTTGTCTTATTTATGAAATACTTAATCAAAAACTGTTAGTCTCTGTTTGAATCGATCGCTATCGCTCAAATGAAATCAGTTTATTTTACGATTCGGCGGTTAAGCCACCCAATACCCACTGGTTTGACGGAATATAAAGTGGAATTGTCCCAAAGTCTAATTAATATTTTATTACACCACTTCAAGAGAGAGTGGAGGATAGGAGAAAAGAGGAACTCCTCCTTTGATAAAGTACGAATAATCAAATTAAAAGAAATGGATTACTCGTACCCTAGAGTGTTCCTTCAAAATTTAAATACTAAAAAATGTCCGTAATTTATCTTCTCCTGAAAAGATTTAGTTACAAGAATTATTTTTAAGAAATAAAATGAATGAAAACTTCTTCATTAGCTGAACACAAAAGCCAGTTGGTTAAGGGGTTGCGGGTTCGATTACCTATGGAACTCAGATTTTTTTTAACAGTCTGGTTTCCAATAAGACTGTTTAACATTTTTCTCATTGGTTGAAAGAGATAACCACATGGTCTTAAGTTCCCTAGGTTAGGTTCCCCTGTATACAACAAAAGTGAAATACAATTCAAAACAACATTTCTATCGGAAGAAAAGATTATTTTGGTTGAAAAAATATAAGTAATTTCATCTCAATGGACAATTTTATATAATACACTTTCGAGAGCAAACTCTCCTCAAGGGCGCTCTAACTTGGGATTCGAACCCACTATTGCCAAACAAATCGCGTCTGGGAGAAATCAGAATAGATAAAATACTGGAAAGTGTTCCAACAGCAGAGGTCCCATGAAATATATTAAGATAAGTAAATTTTTTTTCAAATATTTTGTTATTACAATCAGTAAATAAAACCACTATTTTATAATAAATCCTAATAATTGTTCGTATTATGTTAGTAAAAACTAGGTGGCTGGGTAAATATTTTAGGATATTAAGGAGGCTGCAAGTGGTAAAATGTCAAAAACCACTGACGTATAGCCCTTTTTTTGAAGTAGATGACTTATAAACTACTGTTTCACAATAAAAGAATAAAATACCAACCCATGAACGCTATGTACTCGTATATTTTTAAAGGAATTTTATTCTTTGTCTCCAGGTACCGTTTCCTATCGGAGATTGATCATCATCATAATAATCTTGATCTTGTTTAGTCAAGTAGAATTAGAGAAATAACTCAGTAGAATTACACCCAAACCAATCCTGAAAGTTCTTAACTACAAGTAAATTAGTCTGGTAAATAAATTGGTCTGGTTTGAATACTAACACGTGATAGAATTGTGCGATTTTTGAAACCTTTTCAGGTGCTGGGTAGTATTAAAAACATGTGCAATGAGGAACGCGAGTTCCGTGCCTAATTCAGTGTTTCTTAACCAAAAGGCTCCATCAATAGAGCCGATGACAATTTCATCTAATGCCGAAAAGTACGAAAAAATGAAAAGAAAAAATTTAAAAAAATACTCGAAATTTTTCTCCACATATGTTACAATATTAAAAAAAAATCGACAATAAAATAACGGAACCGAAAAATTAAGAGAAAAAAATACTCGAAATTATTCTTCACACTTTTTTTTTAAATACATTAAAGAAGTTTTTTTCCCTGCGTTACTTTTCAGCAAATAGTGCTAAGAAGATTTCGCCACATAAGTCTAGGATGAGAAGATTTAAAATTGATACCACGACTCGAAAACTCACCCAAAAATATTAAAAAGTCTTGAAAAAAATACGAATAAAACAATTAATCCTCTGGCCGGTTTATTGCGACTCCGGATAATCGAGCGTCTACTGTTGAAAGTTTACCATACAAATGAATGATTGAATAAATATTTTCTTTATCTTGAGCAATCATTGACACATTGAAATGTCTGCATACCAACAATAAAGTTTTAAAAAGGTCTTAAGTTAAAACCAGACTGCAACTTTTTCTAAAATTTATGTTCCAGCCGGAATCAAACCTGAAACCCCCGAGTCGGAAGACAAATGTCATACCAACTTGGTATCATAGATCGTCATCTAATGACAAGGAAACAATTCAAAAAGTATATCATCAATATAAAGATATCGTAATATCTCAATTTACGCGAATTTAGTCTAACGGGGTTTATTTTGTTTGAAATTCATAATAGTCACATATATTTAGACTATTATATTTTTTTCTTGTGTTGTTACAATCGTAAGATATTTTAAATGGTTACAGAATATTTTGTGTTCCATATTTTTTTGTTCGTATAAATATTGCTCTCATCAAAATGTGTGTTTTATTAAATATGTATTGAGGCTTTCACGAATCCTGGTATCAGTTCGATCAATTTTTTCAGAGTGTTTTACTGCATGGTTTGGTTTAAGATGCCGACGTTTCAAAAACGTTGCAGTTTTCATCTTCAGAACTTTATCGTAGTCAACTTTGCCTATTCCGTAGTCAACTACGCCTAATCCATAGTCAAATACGTCGTATTGTATTGTATTTTTTTTTATGTTTACAGTACAACCTGGCGGACTTATTATCGAGTGGCAATCACTTCCAATCAACAAGAGACCTTAAGTGAAAACCATACTGAAATGCATTTAAAAAAATGGATTTCAGCGTGAAACGTCATGGTGCAGTTGACTACGAAAAGCCTTGAAGATGAAAACTGCATCATTTTCGAAACATCGGCACTATAGTTTAAGACATTAATACGTGGTAAAACACTCCAAAAATGTATCCAACTGATTTGTTTTATAAGTTTTATATATTCACGTATATAGGCTACAAAAATAGTAAAACTTATTAACTACTTAAGCGCAGAATATTAGAAAATATGTAAAAGGTTGCCTATTTTATAGCATTAATTTGCTCCGTTTATGCAGTTTTCATTTATACACTGTTTTTCTGGAACCAATAACCTATGTAAATCTAAGAATTTCTGTACTCCTTTCATAAGATCAATACTTTTATCAAAGCCCAAAAACAAAGGAAGTATATTGCCAATTGAAAACAAAAGAAATCTACCCACACATACGTGTATCATATATCCATTCTCAGAGAATGGTTATTGAATCGTGTTTTATAAGGTGAATGAATATAATATTAATGCTAAACGATTTTTCTATCAAGACAAGCCCTTGGGGTTGAATCTATTTGTGTTTTCCTTCAAAACACCATCAAATCAAGGTATTTTGATGTGAAGAGTGAAACAACCATCATCGTTACATGTCAGCCAATCTATCTTATCCAAATATAGTTTGGCTAATATCTCTATCTCCGGAAATCGTAGCCAAATACGCCTTCTTGTCTTACAAGATTGAGTCACGAATAATATTAACCGAAATTAACAACCATATCTTTCTTAAAATTATTCATAACATTCTCTTCAGAATTTGGGCCGGTCATGTTATGCTGAAATTCAATAAATTCAATCGCCCAAGGCTTTCTATACTGCTTTCCAACCTTTTTCATAACGATAAAACATCTTTTGAAAATTGTATCATAAATTCAGGAAATGTGTGCAAAATATATGAAATATTTTACATGTTTCATTATCATACTTATTTTTTTGAATACAGAATTATTTAAGGCTTAAATGTGAAAAAAATTTACACAACTTAAATTCAAGTGACATATATTATGTTACGCTTCACAAAAGCATTTTCAAACTGCACTCAATATATTGCTTACCAAGCTTATATATGTAGCAAAATATTTTATAATATGTGACTTAAAATTATCTTTGTTTAATATGTTAAGTGCCGACTATCTTGACATTTAATGTTATGAAAAATATTTTATGAAAAAGAAATACGTTAACGTTAAGCCAAAGATTATAAAAAAATGTATATACAGTTTGGCAATTTTTTCGTTAAACGAAACAGACCTGTCATTTTAATGTAAGTTATTTTGTGTAATAAAATGTTATCATTCTGCAATAAAATGTAAGTACACAATATAAATACCAAATCAATAAAGAAAACTTAAACAGAGCGGCATAAGTTCCTATTTTGGCACACATATTTCTCCACTTCCATATCCATACACCATCTCATACAACTCCTACAATTTCAATTACGCTTACATTTCCTCCTTTGAAAATACGCCTATTGAATATATTTTTATCTGATTGGAAAAGATAACCACATAATAATAAACTCACCAAGTTGTATTGAATAACACAAAAGTTTTATATACTACAAAGCACTTTCTTTTCATACATTAAAACCATGAGAGTCATTCAAATGTTGCAATATATAATGTTTCATCAGAATTAAATTATATATAACGTATGTTAAACGTTTTATTCACTACAACCCAGAGTGTCATGTCATGGAGCAATATCGTGCATATATCATAATTCAGAACTAAATTATACGAGCTAATATGTACTCGCATATTACGTTTATTGTACCTTGTTTCATATTGCAATATCTTGCGTATAATTCAGAACTAAATTATATAGAACTTAAGTTATACATTGTATCCCAGAATATCGTTTCACGGTGCAATATCTTACATATATTCAGAATTTAATTATATACATAACGTAGGTTAAACGTTTTATAGATTACAACTTAGAGTGTCATTTCATGTTGCAATATCTTGCATATAATTTTGAACTAAATTATATATAACGTAAGTTATACATTATATGCATTGCATCCCAGAATATCGTTTCACGATGCAATATCTTGCGTTTATTCAGAATTAAATTATATATAACGTAGGTTATACGTTTTATACATTACAACCCAGAGTGTCATTTCATATTACAATATCTTGCATATAATTCAGAACTAAATCATATAAAACGTAAGTTATACATTGTATACATTACCTCCCAGAATATCGTTTCACGATGCAAAATCTTGCGTATATTCAGAATTAAATTATATATAACGTAGGTTATAAGTTTTATACACTACAACCCAGAATGTCATTTTATGTAGCAATATCTTACATATAATTCAGAACTAAATTATACTCGTATATAACGTTGGTTGTACGTTTTATATATTACAGTGAACGAGGCCTTAAGAAAGATGGAAAATGTTTTGTCATCCAATTATAATATGAAAATAAACAAAGACAAAACAAAATGTATGGTAGCTGGAAGAAAAGAGGTGACCGCGAGTGTTGTTCTGGGTGGCGTCAGTGTTGAACAAGTGAGGGAATTTGTTTACTTAGGCAGCAGAGTATCCCAAGATGGCCGATCAAAGGCAGAAATAATAAGTAGGGTCAAACAGGCAAGAGTTGATTTTAACAAGAAATCCAAGATATTTGAATCTCCTAACATTGATATCAATGTATGGAAGAATTTAGTGAAAACTCTTGTCTGGAGTATGCTGCTGTATGGCTGCAAAACGTGGACCATCAGCCAGAGCGAATCCGGGTGTCTGGCTGCCTTTGAGATGTGGTGCTACAGGCGCATGGCCAGGGTCCTTTGGTCAGATCACATCCGAAACGACGAGGTATTGAACGGGGCTGGAGTAACAAGGCAACTCCTAAATAGAGTTGTCCAACAACGATCCAGTTGGATAGGCCATAACATCAGGCACCCAGGCCTGCTCCTTACCATCGTCGAGGGAATTATTGAGGGCAATAACCATAAAGGCCGCCCTAGATATAGCTATATGGACCGGGTGATCCGGGATGTGCGCTATGGCAGCTACCAGGAGATGAAGAGACTGGGGGATGACAGAGATGAGTGGAGGGATCGAGTGCTTGGTGCAGACCAATCCTAGGATTGTAACCCAGAAAAAAAAGAGTTGCATGGCTGCGTGGTAGCGCACTGAATTCCATGCAGAAAATCGCCAGATCGTACCCCACGATGTGCTTTCTCCTTTTATATATCGCAGCCATTATCTTTCTAGTATTCGAGAGTAAAAGTATACCTATGACTTCCGTCATACATATCTATTCTTTAAAATAAGAGAACAAGAAAAAATGTCGTTGTGCTCCGATCGTCTCACTTGGATCGGTGTGCCATCGGGTTCAGTTAAGTGGTGTGGCTCATTCACTTAAAGGGAACATAAACGAAAAAAAAACTCCACGGCACAGCTTGGCTTTCGCTCAACTGAATCGCGAAAGAATCCACTACTACGAGGTCTAACAATGACGATGATGATGATGATACTACAATCCGGAGTATCATTGTCATCTTGCAATATCTAGTTTATAATTTAGATAAATTGTTTATTACATAGGTCGTACTTTTTTTTCATATTTCGAATTTTGTTAGGTTTTTTTCAACTTGTTTTTTTCAATAAAAACTTATATTTCTAATACCTTGAAAAATTAAGCCGAGAAGCTCTCAAGGGAACAAAATAAATTAAATTAACCCTTGGGTTCCGAGGAACCTATTTTGGAAATCACTGTCTTGGGTATTGTTTGTGCTTCTACTCAGGCTTAATTAATAAATCCTCGACCACAGGAGCATCCTAACACAGAGTTCAGATGGTTCAAGGCGCCGACGAAGCAATTCCTTCTTGGTTAATATTATTGATGTACTTAATAATCAAAAGCTCTAAGGGCAAAAGCTCTACTGCAAACATAATGAGGTAATTAACTGCAAACCAACGCAAAATTTTCACATCGTTAGTTCTTATTTTATTTGTAAATAAGCGTATGTTAAATGTAAAGTGCGTTTTGACTTTTTTTGTGTGGGTTTTGTGTGTGTTAAGACTTGCAGAATAAATAAATACGAGTAAATACGTACTGTGTGGTCAAAACTTATTTTTGCATATGATATTATTATACTACCCTCATAAGAAAACGCAGCTAATGGCCAAAGTTAAGTTTTGAAAAAAACTGCACTTTTATATTTTTCATTGCTGCTTAAAAATGTCGTGATTCATAAACAAAAAAGTAGTAAAATGTGATTCATAACCAAAAACGCAGCAAACGCATAGGCACCTGCTGTCTTTTTGCTTATGAACCACATTTTATTGTTTAGAAAAACCTAGTCGGCATTTTGTATAATTAAAAAAGACATGTCGTTTTTTGTGTGGAAATAAATGGTTTTCTGTATTTATTTTATGGAGTAAAGTTCAGAATTTGATTTGGAATATTGCCTCATACTTAGTTAAATTTCTGATTTTTTCCCGTTAGCTGCGTTTTTACTTATGACGGCAGTATAACAGTAATTAGTTTATATATCACTTGATGATTCAATAACTATTTGTTATATGTTATATCATAATTATGTCGTAATGTGCGACAAAGCCCATCTCAGTAGCAATCTCAATAAACAGAATAGCAAAATGACGTTAAAAATCCACAAATGATACATCAGCAACCATTTAAACCTCGCAGTGACAGTTTGTTGTAGAATTTGGTCAGTTTATTGGACATTATTTCTTCAAAGGTACTGCGGATAACCACTACCGTGCCATGATCGAAAATTTTCTGTAAATTTAGTTGGATAAAATGAATCAGGAAAATATGCGGTTTCAGCAATATGGCGCTACATGTCATACAGTTCAAGCAACAATCAAAATTTAAAGATAATTTTTCTCTTTCAATTTTGAAAAGAAGTTGTGTGTAATTAATTTCTAATGCAAACAATATGATCATTTTATACCAAGATATTCAAAATATTTATATTACCATCTATTTTGAAGATAATCTTTATATAAAAAACACCTGTTTTCAAAATCGAATCGGTGACCCTATCTGACCCACTTCTAAATAATACCCCAATATTTAGTATTCCTGAATGAGATCCTCTGGTCTTGTTATTGCACCATTATATGCTTTGGCGTTATTGTGAGATATTCGGAATTTGATCCTAAAACTGTTATCAACACAATACGGGGAATATCTGGACCAATTGAATGGCCGCTTTGAAATTAGGCAATCCTCTCACCTTACTGGGTGACACGCTATCGCTTGGGGTCTAAGTGCTTGGATGGGGATGAAAACAAAGTATCTCTCTACATTTGTTGTTATTAGAGCTGAATAACAAAGATAAAGATCCACATCGGTTTTAAGTTAAGCGTATCAAAAACATCCAGAGACAAAATTAAATTATTATTTTATTTCTTTAGATTTTTAAATGAAATAATAATTCCTATATTCGTGGTAGCAGTAGTTATAACATAAATATTGTCATATGAGTTAATTTTAAAAAGTGTAAATGAACTCAAGTATCGAAAATTTTGTCCCTTTATTTTCAAAGCTCTTCACGGATTTTTGCCATTATAAATTTTGAACGTGCGTCTGAGGCATGGTCGTACTCTGTGGTCAATTACGTCTTTATCAAATAAATTGATTGATTCAATTCGATAGAATAAGATGAGGTATTATGTCAGATACCATGTCGTTGCTGGTCCTACTGAGTTGAAAAATCTTCATCTCAGTGCTTGAGATATGGGTGACATATGCAGCAACAACCTTTTCGGAATATCCAATTCAAATTCATGATAAAATAAAAACACTATGTTTACACCTTAAGAGAGTGTTACTTTCACGTATCGGAAAATCTACAAAGGTTTATTTGTAGTTAATCTTCCCTTAGTAAATTGTCAGCGGTTTTCTTAGCCAGTATGTTTTTCTTAACATATGAAAATTTCGCCTAATAAAGGCGAAATATGTGTCTCAAAATAAAAAAAAGTTTGGCGCTCTATCCTGTCTCTCGACTCTAATACGTAGGTATGCGTATTTCTCGAACATCAAGCAAAATGTATACTATAAGAAAGTTGAAAAAATAATAACAAAGGAGCAAGAAGGACTCATGTATCCATTTCTCTTTCAAACTTTTATTTCAGGTACCTGAAAATTTTTCACCCTATTGTGAATTAAGAACCACCATTCGTACACAGAATAACCTTCTTAAACGATTTTTCAATAATCGATGTCTTCCATATCTTGATGGATAAATTATTCTCCTGTGAGGCGGCTCAGTTACATCTATAAAGTTCATTAAGGAGCTTATCCACCGATTTATGGAAAATATGAGACACAAATAATTAATTCAAGACGCGCGTGCGCGAGTGGCGACGCTCGTTAAAGCCCAGTTAGTGAAAACTGCAGTGAAAACCATCTTATTAAAGATGGTGTATGCCCGATATATTAAACAAAAGTTTGTAAATCAAGAAGGGGATTGATATTTTTCCTGTTAATAATCCGTATAACATACGTACTCGTACATGGGCGTTCATTTCTTCTTAGGAGTAATATCCAAGCATACCCATAAAAATTGTGGGAAACGCAATGGGTAAAATCCATATTTCTGCAATAAAAGTGTCACAGAAATCCTTTTTGTTATTATACAATAGAATAAAATATTTGTGTAAAGTATTTCAATTGAATACTTTACTCAAAAAATATACTATGTTGGGCATAGTTTTCAAGTATTTTTCAATTAATTTTGTATAAATAAGGTCATAAATACAGGACTTCAAATAATTTATTGTATTTCGATTACGATACAAAATAGACACATAAGCAATTAAAGCCGATCCTAAGATCGGTCCAAGGATAAAGTTAACTAATAAATAAGGTGTTTGGTTACTTCCCTTATCTTTAGGCCACAAAAACAAATCCTCGACTCTCTCCTGCCCTCCGTGGTGATCCCGAACATTTCTGAAATACAAATTATAATCCTTGAAACTATTCAAAGTCAAATTCGATTAGAAGTCATATTAGTTTAACGGGGATTGTGGCCGCTGTTTGATATGTCTAGGGCTAACTGTCCGCAATTGTATTTAATATACGACTAGATAACTTTATACATCTGAGCGTATTCATTAAAATGTGTTAACTCATTTATTTTGGTGCTTCTCAACACATATAGAATGGTGAAGCAGACATATTGAAAATCGTGATCGGGATTTGTATTCCGGTTCGTTACTCGACTCTTCGAGTTTAGAACCACTACGTTACAAAAACTCCTGCCTCCTAAAGCCAAAATGTTGCCTGCTTTTTCCAATCTTGGACTATGCGGACGTCTGTTATTTAAATATCATATTAGAAAATATATTACACTGCATTTACTCAAGCATACCTCAGCATTCTCCATTTCTAAAATATATCATTGATTAGTAAATGAAAGAAGTTGTAAGAGGGGCTGCTAATTTCTTAAGAAAGAGTACACTAAGGGGTTCTTTAATCTCTGCTCTTTCCGATTTAAGACTCTGCGTGCGTTTATTATTTGGATATTACTGAGGAACAAACGGGTGAAGAAATTACAGCGTCTTTAAAATGTTTGTCTAAGATTTATTTTGAATCTGAGAAAGTACGATCACATCACTTGATACTGGAAGGAGCTAACTGATTTGATAGTGAAAAGTAGACACATATTCACATACTGTCATTATTATTTAATATCATTAACTAACTGTCCCTCCTCAATCTTGCCGAAAATATTTGGCGTATTTCCGATCATGTTACTTTCGCTACTCTCAGAGATTGTTTATTGGCTTTCCGAGTTCCCCGCTATTCTTTTCTTACGTCGTTTTTGACAGTCTATGCAGTGAGCCTTTGGAACTAGTTAAAGACTAATGTAAGAATCGCTCCGTCATTGGCATGTTTTAAAAAGCGACTGAAAAAGCTCTTAATTCCAACCCAGTAATGTAACGTATTTAATTCTTAATTTTTTTTCCTCTCCATGATCCTATCCCTTCTTTCTTTGATTGATGAAATCTCACTTATATTGCACTATGCATATTGTCCATGAATTTTATAAAGGTGAATAATTATTTGATTATTTTTTGCGATCATGTAACTTATTTTGTTTACTTTCATTTGTTTGATAAGGAGACACTGACACCCGGCAATAAGTCCACCAGATTGTTTTCAGAAAAGTTTTACATAAATTAAAATTTTAACACCCATCCCAGAACAAACCTTAACCGACTTCATACCGAACAGCGATAAGAAACCCTACAACACCACATCCTCGCTTGAACCGTGAAGTTCTATAAAAGCCAACAAAATCACAGCAATCCCTTAGTCGCTGCCCTGGGGGCTTACAAAAGTAAATCCGACCTACCCTTCCGTTATAAGCACAAGCTCCTGAAGCATTATCTGTTGCCTGACTAGTCCACCTACAGTATTAGTTGGGACGACCAAGGTCTGAGTGAATGTGATGGAATACAAGTAGCCTGAACGAGTGGACTTGTTTTCGCTAAATAATTAGTCTAAGAATTGTTATCTAGTTATAAGTAGTATGTAGGTGTTAATTATTCCTAAGATATCATATATTAATATTGAAGAAATAAAATAAAATGATACGTAGGAAAATAAGATTAAGTAAGTTCATAAATTATAACATATAATTAAGATTAGTTAAGTCATAAATTTGTATATAAGTATAGCATTGACAAATGTTTGTACAATAATTTACTTCGTTTAATAAAAAAAAAAAGATAAATGAAAAAAATGGTCTGGAACTTGCAGTTCATCATCGTATGTTTTGGAAATTCCACCGTATATTATATGAGGAAGTGACAATACTTAGATACGTCTGCGTATTGTCACCAAACGAACTTATTTAACAGATTGAGACGTTTTTACTTTTTTTTTCAATTACCATCGGAAATCAAACTCAACCCCCTAGGGGTGAAAGTCAATCATCTTACTAACTTTGTCACAAATGTTGCCATTGATATATAAGTTATTTATTTTAAAAAAATATTTTTTATTATAAAAGGCCTTTTGAGTCCTGATCCGACATGTTGTTTTATAGGAAATATGTACGTCTTTCAAACTGCAAATTGTAGAAATCATGTTAGTGTTTCGATATTTCTATTTTATTTCGCGGACAACGCATGATACTAATTTATCAATTCTGGAAAGTTTTCGTATTTATCCAACGTCATATATTAAATGGCCCAAAATGTACCCGTATTAATACATATTTTATTTTTTACCATTGAATTTGTGTTCAATTATAAGCCCAAATAGTTTCGCTAAAATAAACTTTTGAGGTGTTTTTAATACTACCCATTATTAACACCTCGTATCCCGATCATGTATTGTACCATGATAAACAAGATTTACGTACAATCCCGGTCCCGTGTTTATACATGATCGATACCTTTTCTAAAAAAGGGTATATTGCTGGCATTAAGTAAATATTTTTGCAAATAATTCAACTTTTAAAGGATAGTCTCTTGATTTCTTATATAAAAAATACCCTAAATAATGAAAATATGCAAAAATGTATTTATGATGGAGATTTTGATGTCGCGTCATCAATGAGCAGTAAATACAGTCAGTCTCCGGGTTCAAATACAAATTTACTATCGCTGAAAGAGCTGCAAATTGAACAGCATTTGTCTTCAATAATATACAATTATGAATCTTCATACACTTTGCCCATAGTATGAGACGGGAAGATACAATTGAGTGACTGATGATTCACGATAACATTAAATAGTCCTTAAAACAAGGCAGCACAAACGATGGTCAGAGATGATACAGGAATGTTCCCAGCAGCTCACTCCACAAGTAAAGTAGAAATGCTTCCGAGATTTGGAGGTATATCATTACTAATTTCCGCAGTACGAGCAATTCGTTGCAAGATCCAGACCAAATATTACAACAGCTCTGCAAAGAACTTAAGGAGTAATATTATGAAGGTTTACATTTTTTAGATAACATCAAAATGGTAAAAATAATAGTAAATTATAATAATTGAGAGAGCATGCTCTCCTCAAGGTCGCTTTAACTCGAGATACAAAACTAACAATTATTCAAATTGACAAATCAAAAATATTACTAAATAAATATGTACACATATAATGTTACTAAGGATAGAAAGGTGGTGACTGTTATTGCATTAGGTACTTCTGCACATCTGTATCTGTACTTCTGCACATCTGTGTCTGTATATGTTAGATAAGAAAATCGTCAAAAAACATACCAAGGGAAGATGAACTACAAAGAAACCTTTGTAGATCTTCCAAAATGTGGCAGTAACAAACCAAAAGTATTCGAACACATAACTCCAGAGTCAAAAGACATACGTCATATCAACTAAATAATGGAGCAAATCTCTTCATGTTCAAATTTATTTTATCTAGACCTTAAAATATATAATGTCTACTTTAACAATAAATGATACATTCAATGAAGCATAGAAAATAATTATTAACGCTTTTTTATTAAACATTGTGCGTGTAAATATGTACAAATATCACCATTTGTTTTCTAAATATTTCAACAAGACACGGAAACAAATATTCCATCCTTGTTTTTGCACTGGCATGATTTTTTTCTTTAGAAAAAACCTCAAAAGGCTGAAGAAACCTGGGAATAATAAATGATTTGCCGTAGCGTTTAGTGAAATTACATGGTTGGTAAATATAGGTAGGACATGGGGAGGACGCTTGAATAATGTATGTGTAAACTTCAGAAATATGTTATGAGAAGTATCTGGGCTTCGTGTATTTTTCATAACCGACCACCCGAAAAGCTTTCTTCTGATTCGGCTGAAGGAATTATTCAAATTCTTAAATAACCACAAAGGCACAAAAATCTAAAAAAAAAAACGAAACGACAAAGAGATGTAATTTCGTATTTAAATATAATTATTTCAACCAGACAGCACGGCAGAAATTCATCTTAAGGGTATACATACTTAAACACATAGATAATACAATACAACAATTATTCTAGTTACGTAAGATACTACGGTTCTAGTGACGAAATTAACTATGATTTTACTTTCAAATGGAAATATTGTATTGGTTACGAAAGGAACTTTAGTTCTAGTAATAAAAGAACTATGGTTCTATCAATGCTAGGGCTTTTCTAATGTAAAATAGAATACGATTCTAGGTACGAACGATATTTAGTAATTATCAACCCTCAGCAAGACTAAGAGAATCCAAACAGTAGAAAACCGAACCAAATGGTGTAGACTGGAGAATCCAAACAGTAGTAAACCAAACCAAGGAGAATCCAAAAAGTAGTAAACCAAACCAAATGGTAGTTACCTAGGAATTTCTGGAGAAAGAAGGTACAGACTGGCTACAAGTGCAGAAGCTCCTTTACCTGCATATACTCGTAGATGCAACTGGATATGCCTACCATAAATTGGTTTACAAAGTAATATCCGGTAACACCAACGACAATAACGTTTACGTTCTGCAGTACTTTCTATTATACTCGACATGGGAAATGGACATTCACCCCTTCACATCTCCATACCCATACTCTCCTTTTATTAACACGTTTCATACTTTCCTCTTTCATAATATGATGAATTTGCTCATGTCAAGTTTTTATAGTTATTTTTTAACTTTTCATACCTTTAACCTGTATATATTATTTTAACGAAATTTTCACAATTTATTCTTTCTACGTATATGAACCATTTTATTGCATCTTTTTTCCATATTTCTTACTGCATCTTCTTAGAATTCATACAATTTCCATCCGATCTATCCAATTATCTTAAATACTGTTGCGTTCAAGTATTTTAAAGACACGGTCATGGATACCAATAACCTTTGTTAAATTAAAGGTGGTCGATAGCAAGAAATGGCTTTTAAACTATAAATCCAGTATTTGCATGAAAGTGTTAAATTATTAATTGAATAAAATTAGTAGACCAGTCTAACTATTTAAATATATTGACAATTGTTCGCCAATATGATTTCTTCTCTTAATTTAGTGTCAATAATATAACGTGTTTCATTCCTAAATTTTCTTTCTATTCGTTCACCATCCCTTCCTTTTTCTTTGATTGATGATATCTCACTTTATGTGAAAAATAATGTGCAGGGGACTATTTGTCTTTGTGGGGTTTATGGGCGTGTGCTCACATATATGTTCATGAATTTTGTGGGGATGGGTAGTCATTTGAATATTTTTGCGACCATGTATCTTGCTTTATTTACTTTCGTCTGGTTTGCTGGAAGGCATTGCCACCTTGCAATACGCCCTCCAGATTGTTTTTGCAATTAAGTGTTCATAAATAAATAATTTAAGTTACCTAGAAACTGTATGGGCTATTTCACATTCCATGATTCGCTTTAATAAAAACATTAAGTATAGTAACATCAAATATTTTGAAAGTAACAAGTTCGTTAAGAACTTCAAAAGTTTCCTAAAATTTCACCAGATAACCGACTAAGTGGCTCTTACAGTATTAAATTTGCAAACTTATTGAATCTTGCAATGCTAGAAATGCTGGCGGAATGTTACATAATTTTGTGACACTGCAACCTAGTTTCAAACCTCTTTAGCAAGTTTTAACCCAGAGGGA
Organism: Odontocerum albicorne; assembly: GCA_949825065.1. Lineage (NCBI taxonomy): Eukaryota > Metazoa > Arthropoda > Insecta > Trichoptera > Odontoceridae > Odontocerum > Odontocerum albicorne. The sequence continues at coordinate 17,331,621 of OX463856.1, forward strand.
AGGAAATGTTTTTTATTATATTTTGACAACAATTGACCTTAATTTAATACGAAAATATTTTAAAACATTTTTTATCATTGAAAGTTCTGTAAAAATATGTAGAGAGGGCAAATTTCCAAACCATTATTAGTAAGGACAGGAAGAATGCATGAAAAAAGACAAAGCTTCTGTCTATCTAACAAAAAATTAATGATATAAAACAATTATCCAGATACTGCCTAAGCCAGGAGTCATGTTATAATTATATTTTGTACATAAGTTTTAAATAACTCAAAGTACAATGTGGTAGTGCATTCTGATTCATATTTAGACTGCCAATATTATACTGTTGTGCTTCAGAGATGTTTGCTAAGATCGTCTACCACATTTTGAACTTACATATGAGTATGATGTCAACTCATAAATAATAAAAGTTATTGCCTTAAGTTAAGTCAGTAATTTAGACTGCGATACTGGAGAAAGCGGTTAGGAACTAAATATATTTTATTGTTACAAAAAGTTATTGAAAAAAATTTATTGTAATAAATTTTTTTTTTTCATTTATTTATTGTTTTCGTATCTTTTATTTAATAGATTATGTTTTTTAAAAGTTTGTATTGTATTGCACACTCATATATAATACACTTATAAGATATTTTTAATAAATATTTTTATACTATTATTATTATTAAACTCCGTATGTGTAATCCAAAAATAACACTCTCGATTCAAAGAATGCAGCGATGCGCGAACTAGGATCCATTTCAAATAGGTCGACCCTTTCACATACAAACCTTATACCTAAAACAGACAAATGGACCTTTTTGAACTAGAAAAGGTCATCTAATATTGAATTCATAATGATCTTTGTGTTCCATGACCCCGATCCGCCGCAAAGTGATTTCGTTCATCTAGTTTCCTAAATTTTGAACGCACCATTGAATTTGAAATACCCTCATAAAGGAAAACTAGATGATACCTTGTGATATATGCTTATGATATATTAAAATTTCTCATACTTTCTTACCTGCAAAACATATTTTATAAAGGAAAAATCTAAAAGGAAAACAGGTAAACTGGACATCATAAAAAGTAAATGTTTTCCTTTTTTGAGGAACTCAGGAACCTTCATTTCTATAAACCTTTCATCATTGTCATCCTCACATTTTTCCATTTATTTAGAATCTGCGCCTCTTCATCGTAACTTATCTAAGCCATCTCTTAACTTATCTAACTTATCTAAGATATCCTTAAATATGTTCTTTGATCGACTTCATCATCTACTCATATTTTCAAATATTTCCCTTCCCGGTGTCTGGATTCCCACATATTAAGCTGGTTTCTATTGCCAAAAAGTTTATATCATGATAAGTGAATATCATCAAAGCCGAATCTTTCAATTTCAGCGAGATCGCAATAACTTTTTGAGTACCTTCTTACATACTCATTGCTTATTTTGTGTCTCTTTTAATTATCTCTGTAAACTTTTTTTTTTTAAAGAATAGATATGACCGAAGTCATAGGTATCCTTATACCCTCGAACACTAGGCGGAAGAAGTGCCTGTTTCGTTCGAGGGGAGTAGCACAGCGCGGGGTTCGAACCGACGACCTTCCGCACGGAAGTCCAGTGCGTTACAGCGCCGTACACCCATACACCTCTTATTAGAAATATTTTTTTTAAACTCCTTTATGTAGCATATATCTACCGCAGAAAGGTCGCCATAGCCTAGGTGATAAAATGCTCGACTCTTATCCGAAGGTTTCTTGTTCGATTCTCGAAAAGGATTCAATTCTGGTTAAAACGTTTGTCTAGTAACAATATTTGTACTTAACCGCGCTAGAAGTGGACGACAGTTGTATCTTCAAAACGTGCAATGACTAACTGTGAGTTCCATGCCTAATCCAGTGAATATAATACACAATGGCTCCATTAACAGAGCCGAACCTTATATTGTCTCCCGGCCACAATCTTAAATACGTTTGTTTCGCAAATATGAATAAAATGGGGAGTAACATTAAAATAAAAAATATGTACCATGATCTTTATATGTAATGCATACATACACACTATCACAATAATCCCCTGTTTGGGTAGGCAGAGAGGATTGAATGCCAATTTTTCCCGTTACAACACACTTCTGTCGCTTCATCCACATCCATATAGCTCTAAATGTTTCTCTTATTCCTTACCTTTCCTTTTTTTAAAACTTCGTTCATTTGTTTTAACCATGTCCTTTATATTGAAACAATAGACTTTATTACAACTATGGCAAAGTTTGCATTGTCAATTATATTGATTTGCATTGTTATGGGGTTTCCATAAAATAAAATATGTGTAGCCCTAGTAACGCGCCTGTCTCCTAATTCGTAAAATATACATGGCATCAAATCTACAAAAGCAAGACACAATTTGCAATTTATCTTATTGAAAGTAAAATAATCCCCCATTTACGCTAGTGATTGGTTCTAAGAAAACGGCGGAAATGAAAATGGTATACTATAAATAGAGTTACTCAATGTTTTATAAAATAGGTGAAATTTTTACATGTTGCCAAATATTATATTCTTACTTAGTTAAAAAAGCCTCAGTTTTAATTTCGTTGGCGGCTGCGATATAATGGTTAACACTAACGCTAAGCAAGCGGGCGCCCCAGGTTCGATTCCCGACGGATTTACTTACGGAATGAATTTACTCTTTGACCATTTTACATTAGAATATTTGTTTTTCTGTCTCTTATATGATGTTTTTCACAAATTCTTAAAGCTCATTTTAGCTACACAGATGGCGCTCTTTTTAGCGTCATTGGTCTAGCTTATTAGGAAGTGCTGTTGGAAACAGCGCTAAACCATCGTACACAAGTAGTGATTACTGATAACTAATACGACATACAATTTGTTTATACCTATAGTTAATATATAATACTAAAATATAAAGCTGGTACAATAGAATACATTAAATGAAGTTAGAGAAGAAACTCTCACGTTTTTACTGTCAAAACCATAGTCTAGAAACACGATGTTACCAATTACAAAAAAAGTAATGAAGATTTGAAAGCTACGTGTTAACTTAATACGAGGCATATCCAGAAAGTAAGTGTACTGAATTATTGTAGGTTACAATTTTGTTTATTTAAACAAAAAAATACGTGGTTACCGTAGTACATATGTAAGCTATTTTTCGACATAGTCGCCATTCCTCTCAATGCAGGTGGTGAAGCGGGGTATCAACTTTTTGATGCCTTCCTCGAAGTAGTTTCCCGCCAACCCCTCCGTCCACTTCCTCCTCCTTTACCTCCTCGTCAGTTGAAAACCTTTTTCCACCCATGTGCAGCTTCAGGGAGGTAAAGAGATAGTAATCTGAAGGTGCTAGGTCAGGGGAATGCGCGGGATGGTTCAGGACATTCCATTTAAACGAGGCGAGCAGTTCCTTCGTGGCGTTGGCCGTGTGTGGTCTGGCATTGTCGTGCAGCAGGAAGACTCCTTTTGTCAGCATGCCTCTCCTCTTGTTCTGAATCGACCTCCGCAATTTTTTAGGGTCTCACAGTATCTTGCAGAGTTCATGGTCTCCCCTTGAGGCATATATTCAATTAAAATTATGCCTTGACAGTCCCAAAACACGGATGCCATGATTTTCTTGGCTGAAATTGTGGTTTTGAACTTTTTGGCGGAGGGTGAAGAGGTGTGACGTGACCGTTTTTAAACTCGCGACACCACTTGTACACACTCGTACGATTCATAGCTTTATCACCATATGCAGTTTTCACCTCATTATAAACCTCAACCGGAGGTTTTCCCTTCCAAACGAGATAACGGATGACGCCGCGTATTTCGCACTTGGCGGGAGATTGGATTGACATTTTTACGAAACGTGTTGTCGCGTCGACACTTCTCAACGTACTGACCTCGAACTGGTCTCGTTGCGGAGGGGAAGGGTCAGGCTACACGGAAGTGTAGCCAACATGTCGAAAATAAAATCCATCCGGTCGTGAGAGCCTCAGTACACTTACTTTCTGGATACGCATAGTAGATGTCACTATTATGCATTATTTTAATGGTTATTAATCCAAATTAGGGGTTTTCCAGCCAGTAAGCAATGATAAATTAATAACATTAATTGAGAATTCAGAATATGTTCTAAATGTCAGTCAGCTCTTGCTATAAAATTTGGAAAAATACCACGTTCATCAAATTTAAATATAATACTAATTTCGTATCTAAAACTCATTAAAAACTGTTAATTTTTAAATACTCTGCAAACGAAGGGAGACAAATTTTTAATGAGTGTTACTATAGGGTGTCTCAAAACAATGTATACACAATGTCATGCCGTGCCGTTTACCTGAACTTGATGGAAAAATTTGTCATACTGCGCATTCATGAAGAGCTTAGGAATGAGGAGGACTCTTATTTTCAGTAAGATGATGCACCTCCCCTCTACCGTAGTGATATGGGAGCCTATCTTGATGAAAATTTGCTAATTCAACAGATGTATTGGGTGTAGAGGTAGCATTGAATACCCACAGCGCTCACCAAACCTCACGCCAATGAACTTTTTTAATGAAGTCAATGTTTTTTATAGTGAATTTCCGATAAATAAATAAACATTGATTTGTTGATTGTAGTATATTATGAACATAGATAAATACAGATAAATATACGCACATACTGCTATATCTCATAAAATACACATTTAATAGAGAAGCTATCTAAAGGTCTGAGCTCATCCTAAAACACCCCCCCCCCCGGTCAAGACACTTCAACAATATTGGGCGAGCTCGGCCACAAGGACATCACCCTTGTACATGTAGATTAAGAAAAAAAATTAGAAAATTAATAAATGGCATAAAAACATTTAAGAATATAAACCTACAAATACCACCTCAGATTAACATCAGCGAAATAAATCAAAAGCCTAGTTTACTGGGGATACGACAAATGAAAGGCAACAAACCCAGATCCATTAAAATTGTATGTCCAAATCAAATTACCTGTTGTTTTTTCGCAAATTGTGTATATTTCTTGTCATGTGTAATAATAAATAAATAAATAAATTGGAAAGCTGATAGAAGTCCAAATTTTATCAAATTAAAATTACAAATAGAAAATGATGTTCACATACAAACAACAATACGAAAAATAAAAAAATAAGCATTAAAATTAAAATTCATGATAAGAGAAAGCACACACACACAAATACAATCCCCCCTTCCCCTCAAGTGGAAAGAAAGAAACCAAATAAGAGTCCAGACCAAAATAAAAAAATCACAAACTATAATATTAAGAAGGAAACGCACACGCACAATATGCATCCAATATATAATATATGTTTAAAATTAAATCGTAAATGGGAACCGCGTAAATGGAGGGATGACTATATTCCATTTGGAATGTTTATTTTTGTAATGTAAATATTAAAATATTCAGGTAAATGGGAGTATCTTGCTATCAACTCAAAAGCAAACTTTCTTTTTCCTCAAAATGGGCGAAAGATTGGAACTCCGACTCGCAAATATAATTTTGCGTTATTTTCTTTAAATGTAGATTTTACGGAACAAAGAATTTTCAAGTATTTATCACAAACAAATTCAACTTCACGAACCCTCGCCATAGATGAGGTCGTCTTTACCAACTTGGCTCAAAGTAAACATTCTCTGGTGAGATTGTATGCACTTCTCTCTGTCTCTCTCCGTCTCTTCCAAGTAGGAAGACCAATATATTTCCTTTGTAGATGGAACCATAAGATAACCACAAAACCATCGTCTTTTTCTTCCTTTTAACTCTCCAAACTGGAGGTTAGCAATTATCATGGTTATTTTAACTTTGTTTGGAGATATTATGAACAATGTATTCGTACTGTAGTGGAACTGCTCTCTCATATTCTTCAGGTAGGAGTTCATCCTTCTTCCTCCATTTTATTTAGAACACGTTGAAGTCATGTTTTTTTAGAAATTAGGCGCTCGGTCATTCATGTATTAACTTCACTGGACGTAGATGCTGTTGATACTAATTTTTTTCATTAGAAATGCTCATGAATTGTCACTATAATGCTCTTACCTGTCCCGCCGAACCATCATATTTCACGTAAAATGTTCAACGACAACGGCTCGTACTACACTCCAGTAGATATTACCTTTTGGCTTTTCCAACTCATTTTTAACATCACCTTGTACCATCCATGCTGTTCGATTTTAAAACAGCATTGTCAACGAACTTATAAAATGAATTAAAAATCTTCATTAACGATATGCATGTCTTTCCTGGTTTTCCATTATTCTTTTTTCTAATATCCTTTTTGTACAACAGGCTGTCTATAACCTCAATAAATATGTAATTGTTTTCGTTATTTTTTTTTCATTACGATTAGCTAGAATACTTGGTAAAAAAACCCCGCCATATTGTACGCTAGATTGTATTGTATTACACTTTCGTTGTATGCTGTACAATCTGGCGGGCTTATTGCCATGTGACAACATCTTTTAATCGACCAGAAAGATGTAAAAAAGACCTTGAGTGAAAACCAGACAGTAATTATTTTTTTTTAATCAAGGGTTACAATGAGAATTAAACCCACAACCTCCAAGCTGGGAGACAAACGTCTGACCAACTAGGCTACAGAGGTCGTCAGTAAATGTGTAAGTAAATCAACGTTTACTCCGTGTGAAAAATCTCAAGATTTATGGATTTATATTTTTAAACAGTTATTTTAACTTTTCATCACCCTATATGATACGTTATATTAGGAACTCATGACTACCATAAAATGCTTTTTTTCCAAAAAAAAACTGTTATGGGAAAATCTTTAATGAAATTTCGGGTTCGGTTTTTGAAGTTTTTTTATCAAATTACATATCAAAATCCCATTTCAAAAGCTTTAAAATATTTCTTTTTCATATACCATTCAGGAAATATCAGTTTTTTAATCTATTTTCAATAAATGGACTTTTATAATCATAACGTTACGTAAAAAAATAATAATAACTGGACAACAAATTCTGATATGTCATTTTTGGTGTACTCGATTGGTAAAATTTGTAAATCAAAAATAAAAAGAATCTAAAGGGGTAAGGTAGATAGTGTGTGTTGAATAAACATACTCGTTGAATAACTTAGAAGAGTTTAAATATTTATGAAATGTCAATCGACGTTAAATATATAATCTTTAAGCAGAATCTTTAAGTCATATTCGTATATTTGTTCGCTATGACGTGTCTCACTTTGACACGCTTTTGAGAATTTCGTATTTTATTCTTGACTTCTTTCAACTCATATTTAAAGGTGTATATGGTATATACAGGATGGTGCAGAGGAAACGCATGGTTTTTCAATGGCTAGTAGTTTGCAAAGAGAAGAAACGTATGTTTTTCATTTAAGCATAACATTGTTTATTTTCAAGATAATTTTTTGATTAATACAGGTAAATGAAGTAATAATATTGCACCTTTAAATTAATTGTGAAAAATAATGTTAGGCAAGTGTTGCCCTTCTTCGCGGTCACATATCTGCAGCCTCTCCCTTGAAAGTTATGCATCACTCTCACAAACATTTATTCTGGTATTCCTTCGATTTCTTGACGAATAGAAATTTTCAGTGGGCGAAGAAGGACAGGCAACTGTTACTTGCCTGGCATTATTTTTCACAATTAATTTAAAGATGTAATATTATTACTTCATTTACCTGTATACATCAAAAATTATCTTGAAATAAACAATGTTATGCTTAAATGAAAAACATGCGTTTCCTCTCGTTGCAAAATACAAGACATTCAAAAAACATGTATTTCCTCTGCGCCACCCTGTATTATATTCATCACTTGTGTAATGGATGTTCATTTATCCTTAAATCAAATTCATCTTTTTTAAATTTTTCTTCTTAATATTTTATGTACATGTTTAAACATCATAAGTCTAGTGGAAAGATTTTTACACAGCAAGTTTTAGCAACCAACTAGGTGTTCTTGAATGTTTTGATTGATTTAGAACCACGACATATTTTACAAAAACTAAAAACAAAAAAAAAAACTGGTCAATTTCGGAACAATTATGCTCAACTAGTGATTGGAAATTCTTTCAAGATAAAGAAAGGGAATAAATAAAAATTTGGATGAAAGGACATTTTGACTAGTAAAATATTTTTTTTCAATTATCTCTGACACGTAAGTAAGGATTTATGTGCATCTGTTAATTCTTAAAAGTTCGTTTCGCACAAAAGCGCCGAGTGGACCGCAAATAATGATATGCAGAATTAAGTTTGATGTGTTGGTATGCAAAAAAGTCTCATCGCTTGATGGAAGAGGTCAAAGTTCTTAAAGAAAGAAAAAAAAATCGTGAAAATGTGAAGGAGAATTTGTATTTTTGATTACTCAAAATAATGTTGACAGAATCTGAAGGTTCCTTCGCTATCTGATTTGAAGCCATGTAATTATATATGCCATGTGTTAATTTGAGTTGTATATTTATTTATTTGAGGTGCATTTATTTATTGAAAAAAATTGGTCACCCTTCCTGATTCAGCTTTAGTTTGCTATGAGCAGGAGTGTTCATTAGAAGTTGCCTGGAAATCCATGATAAAAAACCAAGTGACGGGATTTCGTCCGTGACTCTGGAGAGTGTTTGAAAATTCCACTAAAGTCTTTGCAATTTTTCTTCCTTCTTATTTTATGTAAGTTTCGAATAAAGTTACACAATGAGGGTGTCTCTGCGTACATAAAACAATTTAAAGATAATGTGAACATTTTTCATGCGTTATCTCTTTTAACTTGAAGATTTTATCTTAGTTAAATGTTGATTTAAAATCTTATTTGATTTAAAATTTTACAAAAAACGCGAGGAACGAACAAAATTCAAATGAAAATAGAAATCAAACAAACTTCAAAACAAATCACATATGAGTGAAAATCAACAAGAAAATGGAAAAACTTTAATATTCCATCAAAACGGAATATCATTTATATACAAAACAGATAATAAAAAAGTAGCACCTCTACATTGAAAATTAAAAAAACAATTGCTTTTTATTAACAAAAAAAAACTTCGTTTTATTCATCAGGATTACTTTTATATAAAAATAAATGTGGCATAAAATATCGAACGGGAATGTATGAGAACTTTTGAATGCTGATTGTACGTGAAATGTGAACAAAAAGATTTGAGAATGAATGATTCAAAATCAAAAGGCGCAGTTATTGAAAAGAGTGGTAAAAGGTTCATGCGATATTTGGGTGAACAATGAAAAATTACAACGAGCTGCAGAATTCTGCTGTTTGGGAATTCTTGAAGAGGGAAAATGTGGAATTGGGAAGAGTAAAAAAGTTTATGCGATATTCGGGTAAACAATGAAAGAATACAACGAGTTTAAAAATTCTGTTATTTGGGAAATCTTGTAAAGGGAAAAAGTGCAATTGGGAAGAGTAAAAAAGTTTATGCGATATTCGAGTGAACAAATTTTAGCGAATGTCCTTGTTGGACGCGCTGATGATTTTGATTGTTTGGTATTTAAAATAAAATACGTCGATTAGCAATGCGGAAAGTGAGAGTGAATAATCAATGAATAGTAAACAGTGATGAATGGTCAAATGATTAATAATAAGTGATGCTTTATTTATCGGTTAGTAGGTATATATACATTTCAGAACGGGGCGCGTGAGTGCGCCCGTAATATATTTTTATCTCCCTCTGTGCGTGCCGAGGTGGTCGATCGAAATATTGCAGACGTCGCGAATAATATTATGGGTAGATAATTTGTTGGCGAAAACGGTGAGACAACGCGATGCGTTCTCTTTCTACTGTGGAATGTATCGTAAATAGTATTTGCGGGTAAACAATATCAATGTTCTGGTATGCGACCTTTGGACATGTCCGAAGGTCGTTTCGTCGGTCGTTGACCGTGCGTGTTGACAATATTCAGGGACGACCGTAGTCCCTACAAAATAAAGATAACAACGAGTTAAAGAATTCTGCTATTTGGAACATTTTGAAAAGGGGAAAAGTGGAATTGGGATGAGTATAAAAGTTTATGCGATATTCGGGTGAACAATGAAGGATTACAAACGAGTTGAAGAACTCCGCTATTTGGGAATTACTCGTATGTGTTCAAACGACGGAAAAGTGAGATAAGGTATTGAACGGCGCATTATAAGAGGAAGTCAATGGAATACTTTTATATATTTGTTCGTATGGTACCCTTCAATCCAACCGGAATTGTGATTCTGCCACGTTTAAAAGCGTGGCTGGGAGACAATATTGAGTTCATCACAATTCATCAGGTTTTCGAGCTTAGAACCACTTGAGTAAGCACGTAACTCGTGGTATGTCATCGCACGTGTTGGTAGAACAGCCCGCGCATGTGAAGAGGCAATAAAACTAGTATACGTATTTGATTTATTATTATTGTTACCAGACGAACTCTTTTACCAGACCAGAACACTTATGATTTTTTAGCAGTAGTAAAAAAGCGTCGAGCAAAAAAATACTTAATTTGTTCCCTTTTCAAAATTAAAAAAAAACTAAACCAATTTGGGTAAACAGTGGCTGTAAAAATGTACAATTAATCTTATCATATTTCATAATAACATACATTTAGCACATTTGGAATACAGTAAGCAACGAAAAATATCTCCTAGCGACGACCTTTATAGCCCAGTTGGTAAGACGCATATCTTCTGACCAGGAGGCCGTGGGTTCGATTCCGGCTGGCAGTTTAAAAAAAATGTTTTCAGTTAAGGCCTCATAAACATCTTTCTAGTTGATTGGAATATAAATTGAATTGAAAATCTAAATAAATTGTAATACATGATTCGCTCACACGCTACTATAGCTGTCAGACGTGATTTGTTTACTATAAGTGGGTTCGAATCCCGAGTTAGAGCGCCCTTGAGGAGAGTTCGCTATTTAAACAGTGTTATATAAAATTGTCCATTGAATCGTATTTTTCTGAGAAATATGAAACTACTTTCCGGACAACCTATTAAGTATAATAGAAAATAATGTAAACTAATTTATTTTCTGTTCCCTTGATAATTTACTCAAGACACTCGATAAATTTAGCATTTCAGACGAAAACAGAATTTTCCTTAGCTTTTTTTTTTATTTTTTTTTAAAAGTTACCTGCAACTTTTGAGTTTACCACAGGCTTAAATTCCCATTTGCAAACGACTTTAGGCAGCGGCGCACAGGCCGAAATGGAATTGTTACAATTTCCCATGAGACGACTAGCAGCTAGGGTCGGCGCCATATCATTAACCTTTACCCATGACCAGTGATCTAACAAAAACATCGACAGGATATTTTTTCTCGAAAATCTTCGGATTTAATTTAAAAATTGAAGATATGCAGCAACGATGACTCCATGGCCTAGTTGATACGGCGCTTGTCTTCCAGCCTGGGGATCGCGAGTTTGATATCCACTGATACCCAGATTTTTTTATAAAGGATTCCAGTCAATATGGCATTAAAACCATCAGTTTGTACTTTTTATTATACAGCTTAATCGCAATAAAATTGAATAAGTGATAAAATACGTATTATTTATGAACAAAAATATACCCAAAAACAATTTTTTTTAAATCTTGCTTTGAATAATCCTTAACAAAAATGTTAAATAAAATATATAGTTGTATAAATGACAAAAGTCTATAGAGTAAAACCAGCCCGTTTGTAAATATATCGGCAATTAAAACTGGGATTTCTCAGTATAAAAAATTAATAACTCAAAACTTTCTTCGCCATGTTTCAATCATTAAATAAGACACACAGATCACCATTGAGGAAAGTCTGATCTCTAAACGGCGTTTTAATAATAAATATGACCTAAGTCATAAATATCCTTATACCCTCATAATTTTATAATTAATTAACCTTTCCCTTCCGGTGCGAAAAAAATCGCACGTTCCTGTTCTGTGTATTAAATACACACCAATACAATGTAAAAATGAGCAATTTAAAATTTGAAAAATAGGAATATTCATGGCCAATCACTTAAATTAACTAAATTTGAAGTCAGAAGTGGTTATATTTGAAATTCAATTGCTGAAAACATGAAAAAACATCGGCCAACGTTCACAAAACGGGCACAGAGACCACTTCATACGAATGCCCAGGAGCTACTGAGACGGTACTTGGAACACTAACACTGTGTATGTTATACCTCGAAGGAAGAAACAACTGTGAACTGAGATTCTATTTCTTGAGTTCCCATATACCGAAGTAGAGTGAGAGTGAGATGTGAATAGCGTTACTTTCTCACCCATAGCGGTTTTTAGAATGAATATACCTACGTCACACACTGGTACATATTTGATTATATTGGTGAATTTATTCCTGATTTTCAGAAAATATCTCTGATGTGGCCGATAAGTGCTAATATTTATAAATATTACTTTTTCATTCAATGCGTAAATGTATTACGGAGGAATACCTAAAATCTGAACCCAGTATTTATTATATTTATAGAGATATTAAAGTTTTTAGAAGCAATGTGTACTTATTACACATCACAGCGAAGGAAGGGTTAAACATAAGTATTAAAAAACTAATAAAAAATCGTTTGGTATTTCTCAAAATACCCGCATTGATGATGCAGACCAATTAGAGAGTGTGGCTCGGAGGCAATACTCTCTTCGGCCATATTAATAAAACCTCCGAAATTAGTTGCGCTGGAGTAAACGCGTAACTAGATGTGTTTCGTCGTACGTTGGTTATACTATCGCACGCCGAAAGACAATAATAATATCGTACACTCCATTGTATCAATTAAGGGGGCTTTAAGTCGACCATCAAGAATTAAACATGAAACGTCCGCTTGAAACACAAGCGTCCTCTACTTCCTCTACGTCCTCTACCGACTACAGGTCAAGGGACAAATAAAAAAAATATATTTTCTTGATACAGTTAGTTTTTTGTTTCTTAGTTACGCCCCTGTTCGTGCCCATCCAGTTTGAAGAAGTTTATCATCCAGCCGTAAAGGCTATTTCAGAAGACTAGACAAATGGTGTATCCTGTTTTATATTGTCTGAGGGATGATTAGTTTTGCTAATGGATTATCCTTTGTTCTGTTTGCAAAATTGGTTTAAATAATTATGTTTTATTTATTAAATTCATACCAAAGATATAAAATATTTTCCAAAACCACTTACATTATTCTTTTTAGTTCATGCTTCATAACAATAGGTTCAATATTTTATGTAAGTTTTTTTGTTACTCTGTTTGTTATATTAAGGACACTTAAGGATCATTTATTTTGTTAAAAATTAATAAATAATTGAAGATTTCAATATCTGTGAAGAGAATCAACTACGAGTACGTTAATGACTCTCTTCTGGATGTCCTTATACTTGAATGAAGTGCTGACATGCGTACAATATTATTTTTCATTCATAAAATAAGGTGTTATTAATGAACATCGATCAGGTGACTTTGTGTGTACGTTATATGAATAAATAAACATTAAGTTTATTTATAGCATTACCTTCGTTTATTTATAGCAATCTTCTTTTTCTTTCGATGGTCTTACAGCCCATATCGAGCTTTGGCCTCCGTCAATCTTCGCCTCCAACTCCTCCTGTCTTCCGCCACGACCCTCCAATCCTGCGCCTGCAGCAGCCGGGTTGCACCCCTCTCAACTTCGTCCTTCCATCGCAGCCTTAGCCTGCCCACTCTTCTTCTCCCACCCGGGTGTCCCTCCAGGATTATTTTGGGTGCTCGCGATGACGGCATTCTCTGCACATGTCCGGCCCATCTCAATCTGCTCAGTCTGACATGTACAGATAATCTGGGAGCTTTGTAGATATTATACAGCTCGTCGTTGTATCGTATTCGCCAGGTTTTGCCGTCAATAATGGGGCCCAGGATCCTACGTAGTACTCTTCTCTCAAAGGCATCCAGGAACTCTAAGGATTTAGCTGTCAGTATCCATGCTTCGCATCCATATGTCACCACTGTTCTAATAATTGTTAGAACAGTGGTGGCATATGGATGGGAAGTTCTAATAATAGTTTTGTAAAGGGATTTATAGCATTACCTCCGTTTATTTATAACATTACCTTCATAACCTTGCCAAGTTGATTAGACGCCTGTCTTTCGACTCGAGGTAGTGGGTTCGATTTCCTCTAGAACCCAGATAAAAAAAAAAAGTTTTAGTTTATTTTCCACTTAAGGCATCTTTCTGGTTAGTGGGAATAAATTGCCTTGTGACAATAATCCCATAAGGTTGTACTTTGTACTAGAAAGTGTATACATGATTCGTTCGGGCACTGCTGTAGCTCCCAGACATGATTTGCTTAGTAATGGTAGGATCGAGTCCCAAAATAAAGAAATTTTAATCGCAACGGCACTTTACAAAAAGTCCTTTAAAAATATCTTGAAATTACACATACGCGTAAATAATGTAAAAGGCCTCATATCAGTGGAATGGAAACGTGAACAATTCGGACATCCTGAGAAATACTAATTTAAAACTTGACGGGCTTTTTGCCATAAGGCAATCTTTCCCGACTAATCAGAAAAGTGTTTTAATAAGTCTTAGTTAAAATCTAGACTAGAATCGTATTATAAAAAGTACATTAGTACTATGGAAGTGCGAAAGGTGCAATATCTCCAATATGCCATGCGCCATTCTAAAAAATACCAACTTCTTCTAATTATTTAGGCCAACACTGGGGACTTCCAGGTTCTGGAATGAGTCAAAAATCATGGCTGAATAGTCTTTGATAGTCATTCAGGCAAACATCGGCGCATCTGTAAATTAATTCTACATAGCCAACGTTCGGTACCCAAACTGTATGAAATATATGGTATTCTCCGTTGAAATCTCCTCCATGTTTTTCTTCCTCCTTGCTTTTCCTTCTTTAAAAAATATATTCACTTGACGCAACCTAAGGAGAAGTTCAACAATAATAAAAGGCAAATTTATATACCACCGTAGAGAGACTCAACCTCGCCTCAAAAGCCTTTTAGCTCCGGAATTAAACCTACTTTTCTTGACAGTTCACTATAGTATTTTAGTGGGAGTATACTTGGACGTGAAAAAACACCGAGAAGAGAATAATACATGCAGTGACAATGTATGACAGAGTATGGAATAAAGTGATAAGAAATGAATGTGAACTAAAGGCTGGTGTGTTGAGTAAGATGAATAAGAGCACGCTTAGATTGTTTGGGCATGTGGAATAAATGAAGAAATATTAACAACACAGATATATGTGTATGTATAGTACAACTGAGAGTGTAAAGGCGTGTGAGATCAAGACGGTTAGATCAAGTAATGATATTCTAAAAAAAAAAAAAAAAGAAACGTAGAAAGTCAAAGAAATCATATAAGTTGTTTGAGGTGTATGGATGCCGAAGAGGCTAAGGATGAGAGTTGAGCTAAGAAAGTCTGGCGCTTTGCCTTCTCTTCCTACCTGACAGGGAAATGGCGTGATTGTGTGTATGTATGTACTTATTGAGGGATTTAAATTTTAAAAACAAGTTAAATGTGAGGACAGGAAAGTGGTGACAACGGCCTTTTTATTTATCTCAGCATCTGCATATGTAAAGAATACATATTCGCCGCATTAATAAGTTTATTATCGAGAATATAATTTTTTTTGCATGAGTCACATATATTGTAGATTATTTTCTTTTTTTTTTGAAAAATCCCAGAAATGTTCATTTCACATCGCGGAAGTAGCGGGTGCAGTATTCAATGGTACCCATTTTTTTTTAAATGTTATCAATCTGGTTTTTATTTCATTCCTCTCCAACACCTTTAAAGTTTATAACTACATGACAATAAACCCAACAGTTTGAACAATGAATTGCCAAAATGTAATCCAATGCAATATAACAATCAAAGAACATTATAATATGTTATTAACTATCAGATACACTTTGAAGTTCGAACGAAGTGAAAACTCTCAAAGCAGATGTCGCCTTAAAGTCCATTAACATTGATAATAATTAAGGTAGCTATCATTAGTAATAACAGGTTCTTCATTATTTTTTTCATATTTATAAAAAAAACATGATACATGCTGTAATATTTCATTTTTTTAATTCACGTCCTAATGTGATATTAAAAACATTAAAGTCGCGAGTCAATATTTTATTGCTTTCACATTCAGCTATCAGTTGATATGCAGGAGCTGTATTGTTCTGTTAAGTGTGATCTTTCTTTTTTGTTTGTTTGTTCTCACGCATCATTTTATAACATAACAGTTATATAACAGCTCAGATATATTATAAGAAAACTCAAAACCGTGCACGGTACAGGTTTATCGTTTAGTTTATACTGCTATATTATTCTTATTGATCTATTACAGTAAATTAAATTTTCCTTCAAACAAGAAAATAAACAAATTCAAATTCCATTTTATTGTTTCCAGGAATGTTGCTTTTCACAAATATTATTTACGCGAATTTAAATTATACTCCTTCACAAAACACTAAAAGATAAATATGAATGTTTTTGACACTGAAAACCGAATGAAAACTTGCGTACGAATATGAAATAAACACGCATTAACATTGTGTTCAAATAATTGTGCTTCAATCAATGACTGTCGATCAATGACTCTTCACATACTTTTGTGAACTTCAATCGATTCAATGAATTCAGAATATTTGTTTCTTTGTTTACTTTAAATAGTCCTCTAGTAAACGTGATATTCTAAGATCGTCTAGATCTACCAAACAGGGTTGTTGTCAAATGTTCTCTTAAGCTACACACGTCACCTATACACTTAGAAATAAACTATTTCCCGCCACGGGACCAACAATGTTCAAAACCTTGTCATAATACTCCGCTATATTGGATTTATTAGGAACGATTATTTATTTAGAAGGCCGAAGAGTTGATGGCAGGAGGCAAATCTCCTGGCTCCGCAATAAACGTGATTGGACTGGCATTAGGGACGTTGGAGATCTTTTTCGGGGTGCCGGGGACAAAGATGTCTACTCTCAGGTGATATTCAACGTTGGGGGGACCTGACATGATATTGGGAAGAAGAAGAAGGAATAATTAGTTTATTTGATGAATATGAGGTCGACACCAAAGTTCCACTCATCCCTAAAACAATTCTCTCAGAAACAGATTCGAAAGATATAATGGAGGCATTCTAGAGGACTTGAATACAAATAAACAAGGTTTGAAATAAATTAGTTCACCATACATAGCCAATGTAGACTTTTTAGAAGCAAAAGAACACAATAATATTTATGGCAACAATATCAGTCTGGATGTTGCATTAAAAACTGTTTACCAGAAAATTGAGTATAAGAGAGGGGTGTTACATTACTCGTTTTATATTATATTTACCTATTGAAAGAGTTTTCTATAAAAAATCAAGATATTTGATGCTATCTTCTAGATTTAAAAATGATTCAAACTATCATTCGGGTAAATCTAAGAAACAAAACCTTCTACATGTGTTATACATCAGCTCACAAAGACAATTGGTATTAAAAAAAAAGTAATGGCCCTAACACCGATCCTTTAAGAGTACCATTCTAGTATTTAACAATATGCTTAGAAGATTCTTTCTGGCAAAAACAACGGATTACCTTGCTCTTATATTCATCAATACGTATGGCACTCCCAACATATCAACATATCGTGATTAGCAATGTAGACATACTGGAACGTACATGAATGTCATTATTGTGTTCATCCCTATAAGTTAAACCTTTGATTTCAAAACCATGTGAGTAAGCCGGACTTGTAGTTTGCCATTACATCTGCTGAAAACAGATAACAATACTCGCGCACTAATTTACCAGACCGCGCACTAACAATACTGTTTTTAAATTTAGGACATCGGAAATCAAACCCGAAACTCCCGGGTGGAAGTCAAGCGTACATAGATCATGAAAACCGTCCGTTTTACGAACAAGGATGCGTCTTTTTACTATTTCTTCGTCTGTTTACTCAAATTATTTTTGCAACAAACTAAATATGTTACGTCATCATTCCACACAAAGACTTTTTTTATTGATTTTGTCATTTTACAATAGTTCGAAAAATACGTAATGGAAATAGTTGGAAAAGCGAATTCTCGGATAACAAATTTATATTCAGTTTTCCATAATGTGCAAAGTTTTCAAACAAGAAGTTTAACTGTGAAGCTTTAAATTTTAGTTTTCTCACATCTAAACAACAACACATTTTTAAAATAGAACATTTTGCCCCTACATTTGAAAATAAAACAAGAAGATTCTTTCTGACGAACAACAACGGATTACCGTAGTATAATATAATATAGTTATTATATTATATATATAATACATGCAATATAGTCAAGCCGTAAGTTCATATTCATCCCTAATCCCTTCATTCTGTATTCTGTTATTCAGTGTCAACGCGTGTATTATTTTTAATCCCTGCATATCTATAGCATTTATTCGAGTCCTTTCAATATTTTTCCACGTATCATTTACATGCACCAAAGTTGATACTAAAATACTCCTGTGTTTTAGTGCCCAGACTGGGATTTTTTTGAGTACCATCGGGAATCAAATTCAAAACTTTTGGGTGGAAAAAAAGCATCTTATCACTTACGATAGATATTATACTCCATAAATATTTCCTATAAAAATAATAAAAGCGCCGTTTTGAGAGCAGAGTCTCCTCATGAGTAATTTTATGATACAATTTTTGTCCACATTTTACTCTCGTGCATCAAATTTGTAGGTTTTGATACTGTCCAGTTCGAATTCATATTTTTTTGTGTCCTTTAATTTTTTTACCATCGCTAGTGTTCTAATATTTAATGTTTTTTTTTTATTTATATTTATCAGTGCATGGCTATCAGTGCCAAATGCCAATGGATATCAGTGGCTATCAGTGCCAAAATATGCAAATTTTCAATTAAGGCCTATTTCTCGTTGATAGGAAAAAAATGTCACATGACAATATGCCCGCTAAGTTGTACTTTCTATAACGGTTTTTTTAAACTTACAACTGGGTATAAACAACAACGAAACCTTTGTAGATCTTTCAATATGTGATAATAACACATTTGATTTTAAGTTGACCGTAATGTGTGTGTACAGTGCAGTGTTTATATAACATGAAAAAATGTACAGACCTCCTAAAAAGGGTGGTTTTCAAGTACTTTCTAAAGTTGTAAACGCTATCTTTATCTTCAACACTTAGAGATAGACAATTTCCCACAGTGGAACCAGTAATGGTAGAATCCCTTTTTATACTACCCACACATATTGGATGGATTTGGAACAATCAATTTATTTTTCTTCAAGTGCTTCCTAAAGCACCTAATCATACTTTCAGTGTAAAAACGAACGCTTTCATTTTTATTTAATGATTTTTTTTAACTTCCTCTAAAATACAAATTGTACGACTCAACTTTATGGATGATTAAAAAAGCAAGGAGATTTCTGCAGTCATGGTAAATTTAAAAATAACCATTTTCCACTTTTCACGGATTAACGAGATAAGCTTTATGTAACTGAATATGTTTTTGAAATTAAAACAAACCTTTTAAATCACATTTTTTTTGGCGTTAACATAAACGGTTTGTGGTACAATTTATATGTTATATGTAAATACAATTTTGTAAGTTTGCGGATGTTTATCACGAATAAAAAGGACTTTAATATCCAATTGTAGAGTTGTTTGAGATAACGAGTTGAATCCGTTGTTGAGGCAACGCTTTTGCTTTTGTTTATGAGTTTGAAAAATAAATCCGCTATAAATTTTGTCTTTCCGCCAACTCGGCTTAGGACAACTTTGCCCTCGCTCTGGTAGCACTCTGGTAGCACTTGAATGGGGGAGGAAGAAAACAAAGCATATCAATTTTATTTATTATTTCAAAATTAATCTAAACACCATTACAACCTTTTTATATTTCTATGAATTTAAGGCATTATAGCAAAACAAACAAAAAATGTGAGGAATGAAATTTGTTTAATAAGTCATTGTTGAAAAATTTACCTACTTTTTATATGTTATCATAGTGTTCTAAAAAAATTACGTTTCTTAAACAAAGTTATATCAAAATTCAAACAAAAAAAACTTAAACTGAATTTCAATTTAGCTCTGATTATGTAAAATAATGACTATGTCAAGTTGAAAAATAACTAATTTAAAATTCTAGATTTTTTTCTACTTTTCAAAGTATTCGCAATAAATACATTTTTAAGCAAAAAATGTACATAACTGAAATTGGATTAAGCTAATAATCGTTATAAAAACGTTTGTTAATAAAGTTAAAAGTAAAAAAATATATAATTTGAAGAATTCAGAATTTATAGAGTAAAAGTTTCTTGAATTCGCTGAATTTTTTAGTCAAATTCTTGGCGTTCATTTAGAAAAGGAATAAAAAAAGAGGACTCTTATTTTTGTCAAATACATACTGAAACGCATGGCACTCTTATTTTTTATTTTTTTATTTAGTTTGTTTTTTTTCTAAATCGCCTCCAGAAATTGTAAAAATCTTGATTTTATTGTATTACACTTCCGTCACAAAATTAAATAATACAATTAAAGTTTTCAGTACAAAGAAGTAATTTTCCTATAACCAGCCATAACAACGTATGAGATAATGTCTGACAGGAGCATGAGATTTTATTTAACATTTGATACAGGTTTTGCCAAGTGACATCCGACAAATCAATAATATGAAGACAAAAATTAAAAATGTATAAAAATATTAACAATTGAAACAATTACTACTCCTGCTTCCCTGTAAAGTTGTTCATTAATGTCTACAAAGTTTTATAATAGACTTAATCCTCAATTTATCGGCCGAGATAAGAGCTTGATACATAAAGCCATAAACAATTGAAACAATTACTACTCCTGCTTCCCTGTAAAGTTGTTCACTAATGTCTAAAAAGTTTTATAACAGACTCAATCCTCAATTTATCCGCCAAAATACGAGCTTGATACATAAAGCCATAAACAAAACAAAAAAATAATAAATAATTGAAGAGTGCAAAAGGTTTCACCCCCCCTTTATAAAATTTCATTGCTATGATATTGCCGAATGTATAAAAAAATATTTATATAAAATATTTTGATTTATTTATTAAAATTTTAATCTTCGCGCCGCCAACACCACGCAGACTTACAATGGGGGGGGGAGGGGGCACAGTAACATGACACAAGTCTGATATAAGCACTGCTCTGATAACAAACCGGGATCATTCCGCCTGGAGAGAGCCTCGGGATAGGAGGTAGAAACATGTGTTGCGGGGATTAATATAATAAGTGGTAAAACAAAGTAATTTACAGTTGAGTATCAAAATAATGGGTTTAAAGGGGGCAAATTAGTAAGACACATGTTTACTTAATAATCAATGGGAGATATGTTCTTTTGTTAAGCACATCTTCACTTTGTTTCACCCCAATTTATACATAGTAAACATTTCAATTAGAAAATAAAACGATAATAATTCTTCAGAAGGAATTAAAGACTCCCATTGTTTGTCAATAGCCCCCAATGAGGGTGGCTTTCCCCTTTGGACAGATAATTCTCAGTCAACCTCCCTTCGGGACAGAGGATTTTCAGTCAAAATATTTTAAATTAAACAGCAAGGCCAAATTTCTTTAGTGAACGTTTCGGCTGCCATGATTGAGAATATTATACACGAGATATTTACGTGTTTAATTCATTATTCACAGTGAATGATACTTGATACAACATCTTAAAGATAGTATTTATTTATTTATTGATTTTTATAAAAGTGTTGAGATCACAAGAAAATAATTTGATTAAGGTAATGTTCTGAATTCCGTGTTTTAAGAACTGTACACAATAAAATATTTTTAATTCAAATAATTTCAATGGAAAGGTGATCTGTATAGTACATGTATTATGCAAAAAAAAAACAGCAATTAGTTGATAAAGAGAACCACCTCCTAAGGTTTAACTAAGCGGTTTAATATTTCAAATAAAGTTAAACATGGATGTGCACCTTGGTTTAATATTTACATATTAAAGTGTGAAAAAACTACAAAACTAAATGAGTTGCATACAAATATTGAATGCGTATTGCAATATGCTGAAGACTTGGTCGTGTTAGCAGAGAACGAGGATAAAGTACAGAGTTCGATATTTTAATTATATGAGAGATGCAAAAAGAACGATCTGCAAATTACTATTGTAAAATTCAAAGCAATGGTGATAGAAAAGTACGAAAGGAAAGTAAATACGGTATATGGGTGAGTAATAAAAGATTAAGCAAGTTGATGAATTCTGCTTTTTCGGTAGTATTTTTTTGATGATGGAAGATTTACAAGAGACATATTGCGATAGAAAACAAAGTAAATGGGGAACTTAAATATACATATATACTAAACCGGACAGTATTAAAATCTCCAAAGATGTTAGTCTATAGCAATATTTTGACTAGCTTCGATGTATGGGTGAAATGTGGTCATAGAAAAAGACCGAGTAGTGCCGAATACATGCCGTATAAATGCGTGCATTGAGAAAACTACAAGAGGTGACAATGTATGGCGGTATACGGAACGAAGTGATTAGTGAACTTAAATGCTAATGTGTTGAAAAGAGCACTCTACGATGGTTTGGGCAGGTGAAATGAATGAAGGAAGAAGACTAACGAAACAAATGTATAGGACAAATGAAAGGAGAAGGCGTGGTGGAAAAAAATAAGCAAAATATTTTTATTTTTTTATTTGTTTTACACATGCCAAGAAATATATAATACATAATTGCGAAAAAACAACAGGTAATTTAATTTGGACACACAATTTTAATGGATCTGGGTTTGTTGCCTTTCATTTGTCGTGTCCCCAGTAAACTAGGTTTTTGCCTGTATCTCACTGAGGACACATACCTACAGCATGAAAAAATAAATCGATACTTCTTTCCAATATTTTATTATATAAAACCCCGTTACACATTCTCATCAACCTCACAAACAGTGACACTCAATTACATATGAACACATCACGCGAATCGAGCCCCTCACGCTTCATTACTCCGAACGGATCAAAACGTTCATCCCACAATATACCGCACATAATAAAAAAAATAACAATAAAAAACACCACACTCAAGAGCTCACACAAACCTTTGCTACAAGTCATTCCTCTTGCAAGCCCAAGTTTTAAAACTCCTGTCGCAATAACAACCACGATCTGATCTACTGCCTAAATTGTTTTCCTCCTTTTTTGACATAATTGAATTCGGCATCCCATAGTATGTCATGGGAGCCAAATAGGCATATTGCTTTTGGTCAAAAGTTGTTTTTAACTCTAGGGATAGTGAACATTTTGATCAGTTGGCATGCGTGTCATGTGTTTCTGCTGAGTCTGCATCTTCCCCTCCTCGCGATGTTGGTGCCAGAGAATGGATTTGAAATGCAAATCGGCTATGTTCAAGACCAGATACTCCCTGAAAAGCTCTTTCTTTTTTGGTATAATAAATAAACTAAAAACATGTGGATTTGGTATTTTCCACATAAATACTGCGCAATTAAAATGACCTAGTTGTTGATATGTGGGTACATTTTGTATTCACTGTATTGACAATAATTTGTGTCACAATGCTCTGAATATATTTTTTACAGTATTTCTACAAGTTTGTCTTGCCCTATATAAGAGCAAACCATGTATCACTTGTGTCCCGCATTAAATAAACTTAACACTAGTTACCACTTAACGAATTGAAGTTTAATCAGGGATCATGAATCAATGATTTATACGATTTTTGATAGCCTCAGAATAATTTTCTCATTTTCTTCTACATTTACAACAACCTTGAGAACCCAAATCATCTAATGTTCCGGCAATCCAGCCTATCTTCAGCCATGTGATCCATAATCCATCACATGCTTCCGAAACTAATTACATATTATCCATTCACTTGACATGATTGGCCTATGGGAGTTCGACAGAGATAATAAATATTAAAGTGCATTCTTACTGTGAAAGGTCAATACTTGTGGCAAATCGTTATGGCCATTTTTATGGCTATCGTGGTTGCTCGAAAACGGATAAGTTTTTCTCGTTGGAAACATTTGATTCGTTCCCTTCGTCTAAATCAAGGGTGGCCAACCCGCGGCCCGCGGGCCACGTGCGGCCCGCTGGGCGTCTACTTGTGGCCCGCGGAGCATATGCACACATTTTTTTCTTTTAGTGTACATAAAACCACCAAAAGAACATTCCATCGTGCGTAGTTCGTATCATATCCCATATATGGAAGTATCTCAGTACATTGATTCAACTATCGTGACAATTTATTCTATGGTATATTCGTGTTAACAAACAATCACAACGTTAAGCTGATTTAAAAAAGCGCGCACGCCGATCTTGCGTGGATAGCCGTGAGCGTGAATGCGGGGCGGGATGCGTCGTGCGACCGCCAGTCTGTGGCAAGCTCGCAACGCTGTCGGACGTGTGGTCGCTTCCATTGTGTGCGTTATCGCCATGTGTCTCGTGAGATTTTGCGATCGACTTTCAAATACACATTGATAGGAATACAAGTTGCTATAACCGAGTATCCTGTCTAATACTATACCGAGTCCTGTCTACTTTTTTAAGTGCAGTGAAGGTAAGCAAACCCAGCTTTTATTTTTTTGAATTAATCTATGATATTTGGCTTTGATTTTGTCGAGTTCTATTTTTTGTTTTGTGTTTAATTGTGGGTATCTAACCAAATTACCAACCGTGCTGACCACTGGCTTTTGTCTGAGTACCTACTTTTTCGTTTATTAGTACAAAAAAATAAAAGGCCTTTCTTTAGTATTTTACTTTATTTACATACTTTGTTTTTATTTTACTAATGAATTAGCTCGAATCAGATCCTTAATGGCAATAGAGATTTTTTACAATGCACCACAAGCATCTCATCCTTTTGTCAGAAAGTTATGTAATACTGATCTCATTTTTTTTTTTTTTAGTTAAAAACGAAGACCCATAATGGCGTCAAGTAGTAAAGACGTTGGACCAAAGAAGAGAAGAGTCACAGAAGAACTGAGAAGTTTTCAAGATAGATGGACTATAAACTATTTTTTCGTGGAATTTAAAACAAAGTCAATATGCTTGATATGCAATAATTATGTTCCTGTCTTGAAAGAGTATAACATTAAACGGCATTACAAGGCTAAACATGCAAATAAGTTTGATAAGTATGAAGGGCAATTTCGACAAGACCAAGTAAATTAATTAAAAAGAAAACTTTCTGCACAACGTCGGATATTTACTAGAGCGGCTCAAGAGTCAATATGCTATGTAAAAGCTAGTTATGCAGTAGCCATGATACTAGCAAAAAAATCGAAGACATATTCAGATGGTGAAATGGTTAAGAAATGTTTGAAGAGTGTTGTTGAAATTCTGTGCCCAGAAAATAAAACGGATTTCTCAAAAATAAGCCTGTCTCGTCAAACTATTACTACTAACTAGTAGGCGTGTGGACGACATTGGAAAACATATTGAAGATAATTTGAAAAATCGAGTATCCAAGTTCATATTTTTTGCTCTAACATTGGATGAAAGCACATACCTAACAGATACCGCTTAAGTGGCGATTTTTATCAGGGGCGTTGATGTCCATTTTAACAAAATAGAAGAATAAGCGGCACTGTATCCACTTAAGGACACTACTTGCTCACGAGATTTGTTAGGAGCTGTTACGTCGACATTGAATCGCTTTTCGTTACAACTCAACAACCTATCGGGCTTAACAACAGATGGTGCTCCAGCAATGGTTGGGAAACACGAAGGTTTAGTAAAATTGATTGAAAATGAGGCCTGCACAGTTGGTAATACTTCGATGCTAAATTTTCATTGCATTATTCATCAGGAGAATTTATGTTCCAAGTCCCTTAAAATGGATCATGTCATGAAGGTGGTCAACAAAATAGTGAACTTTATTATTAATCGAAGGGGTTGAATCACCGTCAGTTCCAAGAGTTTCTCAAGTCTTTGGATTCGGAGTATAATGACGTTACATTTTATTCAGAAGTAAGATGGCTGACCCGTGCCAAAATGTTGAAAAGAGTGTTTGATTTGAAGCAAGAAATACAATCATTCTTCGCAAGCAAGTCAAAAAGTATCCCAGAATTTGAAGACAAGGAGTGAGTTAGCGACTTTGCATTTCTGGTCGATATAGTTAGCCACCTAAATGTTGTTAATACTCGTCTACAACGGAAAGATCAACTAATTAATAACATGTATGATCTTATTTCCGCATTCCAAATGAAACTTGGGCTTTGGGAACAGCAGTTAAGGACAAAAATCTTCACTCACTTTCCTATATTGTTATTGCAGCCAGACATCACACAAATGGCGGCGGATAAATACGCTTCGTTGATATCCGACTTGAACCTGGAATTTGAAAACCGATTTCAAGATTTTAAAAAGCATCGTGTGCTTTTTGCTGCATTGCAACGCCATTTTCCGTAGACGTGAATTTATTGCCAGGAATTTTACAAATGGAACATTGTGAAATGTGTTGTGATGTACAGTTAAAGGAGAAATTCAATCAGGTTGGTTTGGAAGGGTTTTACAAAACATATTTGGACAAGGAGAAATTTCCTGCATTTTACAAACATGCTCTATCGATGATTTCGCTATTTGGAAACACACGTGTGAACAGCTTTTTAGTCGAATGAACCATATTAAATCTCAAATGAGAACACGAATCAATGATGAGCATTTGGAAAACTGTTTGCGTGTAGCAACAACATCAATCGTTATTAATATTGATGCACTTAGTTCTGATAAACAAAATCAGACGTCTCACTAAAATTTATTCTATTTTGTTTATGTTTTATTATTATTTTTTGTATTGCCTAGCTCTAATCTAATAAATATGTTTGATTCTCATTTTTGTTATATCTTCTTAAAAAACAATATATTTCTTGTTTGCTTTGAAAAATAAAAGAAATTTTGTTGTATGGCCCGGTAGGAAATTTCATTTCTAAAATCTGGCCCGGCTGCTGAAAAGGTTGGCCACCCATGGTCTAAATCTTTATTGCTAAAATCCAGTAAGCACGGGTATTTAGTTGTATTTTTTTTTCCAAGTTGCTGTAATGTAAGTCGTAGTAAATGTTTACACGCTTAACTTTAACATTTAGGACTTTACTTTGTTTATTTAAACTAAAAATGAAGAACTTTAAGTTGTGAATATAATATAACATATTTTTTAAAGATCTTCAAAATCAAACCCCACTGGTAACTATCAAGGAAGAATTTTTAAAACGAGTATTTGGCAAGTGTGAAGATATTGTTTATCAGGCATCTGAGCTTGCAACTATCTCAGTAGGCACGTAACTCGCGGTTTGTCATTGTAAATGTTGATATAATATTACAAACTTGACTGGAAAAATAAGCTTATCTCTAAACTTTTAACAAGATTGACACCCTTGTTTTTTTAGCATACATGCTGAAAATATCCTGAAGCTCCTGCGTGATAGGCTAGGTAACAGGTTTTGCCAAAAAAGATTACATGAATGCATTTCAAGGTTAATAATCGACTAAAGATGTGCAGTGAAGTGTGAAGAGAAGCATGTTTGGTATTACCTGGAGATACAGAAGAAGGCACACTTGAGTTTGCTATCATAAGATGATTTTCAGCGCTTTGTTCACGAAATGTATTATACTGTTGAGAGCATCACTATTTGCACACAAATTGACCTTATTGAGTGAATTTTCCGCTATGAATATCTTCCATATCTCAGTGGATAAATTGAGGATTAAACTCTTAAGTAAACTTTATACGTGTGACTGAGTAATTTTACACGGAAGTATATGAAGCATTGTTCCTTTTGTCATTATGCTATATCTAGTATTTTAATAATTAATTATTTTCTTGTTTTTTGATATTATTTGAATAAACCTGTATAAACAAATAAAAAATAAATAAATACTAACATAATTCAAGTAAAAACATTATTTACACTTGACCAAAATGTTTTTAACAAATACAGGTACGTAACAATAATCTTGGAGTTCGAACTTTTTAACAGTATTCACATTTTTCACATCGTTAGTAAGAAACCTTGAACTAATTTCTCCCTCCCACCCAATATGAAAGTTTCCTCCTTTCCATGAAACTAAACGATTTTTTTAAAGTTATAAAAAGCATACTTCTTTTAATAAAACATATCTATCCAGCCAGATATTATCATATTTATTTCGATGCGATCATTTTTTGCTCACCGTCATTCTATTTTCAATAGAAATAAGGTTTCAATTAATTAAGTTTTAAAACAATTCAACAAAATACTACCCCGTTTTTCCAACTTCGAACAAAAGACATGATAAAATGATATTTTTGCAGGTGGAGGGTAATTCACCAGAAGCTTTTGACCAAGAAAATGACTTGAGACAATTAGTGACTTATTTTTATTTCACAAACTTATATAATACATTAAGTGTCCGTTCATTGTTCGACTGTAACATTTCTTTTTGATCAACATCTCAACTATGAGAATCTTAATTACTATGATCATTTTCTTCTCCTTTTTTTTAGGTACTGTCTCCAATTAGAAGTTGGCCACCAAACGGTCTTAAGGTTTGAGTGTTAATTTTAAAAGTAGGCTGTCATTGAGGAACTATATGAGTCTGCTTATGTTATAAGGTACAAGGGTTTGTGATATGAGTCTCTAAGTCATTTGTGGAGAGGGAGGTTCTCACCCCCTCTCTTATTTGCTGCTTCGTAGCAAGATAGAATGTGGAGCTCACGAGGGATTCGTTACTTTCAAATGGTGGAGAAAGTCCAAAAGGTTTTTTTTAGATTCCTCTACTTACGGAAGTGTGGAGTCTACCTGTGACTTGATCCTGCAAGATTTCTTCTTGGTATATTAGAATACTACTTTCTTAGCATGAAGAGGGGTGTGAAGGGCTCTTCTTGTATTTTTAAGTTGCTGACGAGTATTCCCTTTACCCTACTGTGTTGGAAATGATAAAGTTTTATGTTTCTGGCAACTATTTGAGGTACAGAAATATTGACCTATTTTAACCGCCAATAAGTAGAACTCACCTGCCATGTGCTCTCTTCCACTGTATCACAGTCTGCTCCTTTTAAATAAAGCTGGGAATATTGATATCTTCAACATTTCCGATAATGTTTTTAAAGAAAGCATTATGAGTTTTCTAAGTTATGAAAGTTAGTTATTTCGACCGAACTAATATATTTTGTTTACTAACTTTTATATTTGTTGAGCCTTTGTTACAAATTTTTTTTCCTTGTCATTGTATAAAATTTCTCCTTAATTGTGCATGTAACAAGGTTTAACCTGTGTATGTAAGCTTTATGAAAGTAAGTAGCTATCTTTATCTTGTTTATTGCAGTCCGAAACATTTCAATGGACCTGCATCTGAACAAAACCCGCAAATTCGTATGCAGGGATGTATTTCTCTGCTACGTTTTCCATTTATTTCATCCTGGATGATAAATTATGTTGAAATGTATACTATGCCTCTTATTAAATAACCAATATACTCGTACTACAACTATCAAACCTTCACAGTGTTGGCAGTTTTCATTCTCTATACCAAGAGTTCCCTTACTTTGTTCGGTCGCAGACCCCTTTACCAAAAACTTTTAAAACCGTCGACCCCCTAGTAATTCACTTAACTTACTCAAATCAATAAGTATGTACAGAACTCGATATTAAATATTTCACTAGATATCAAACTTTTCAGTTTAATCACTTGTAATTAAAGATTGAAAAAGATAAAAGGACTACGGATTATGACATTATCTTGCGCAACACTTAATATTGAAATCTGCGCTGAAGAAAATTAAAGCAAAAAAATACGAGCAGAGTTTTTTTTTAATTTTTGGCATTTTACCATTTCGTTCACAGGTTTGATATGTAATGGGTTTGTATCAAAAAAGTGTATTTTTTAATTGTTTTACTTCTTAAGAAGGTACCTATTGGAATCATAGATATTTTGAAGTAAAAAACAAATAGCAGTAGTAAGGGGGTCTATTTTTACTGCCGTCAACTCCCAATTTTTTTTATTGAAACTATCGACCCCTAGAAAAATCAAACTGACCCCAGGGGGTCGATATCGACTACTTTGGGAACTCTTGCTCTATACAAACGCGCAAACAATTTCCCCATTTGTAACAATATACGATAGGCAATCTCTCGTTATCGAGTATAATTCAATGGCGTTTTGGTAAAGAGTGTACAAGTCATCAATTACTTATTTGTCAGTTTGAAGTTTTGCAACACTTGTATTCCTGAACTTCATTCTATAGAGAAGAGATGAAAATATATAGTATACTATATATGTTAAGTATACCCCATGCATTCACAATTCCATGATAATATACCTGTTTGTAAAAATAGGCTTCATTTTAATTAAAGCACTCTGCTATCTTCACCTTAACCTTTATTTCCTAAATTTTATTGAATTGTTTGATCATAGTGTTACACTTTATTCTTCCAATGTTTCACTCACTTCTGATTTATTTTTATGTTAAAGCATCTTGCGACGTGGTAAATATCCACTTTTGGTTGTGCTTAAACTACCAATATGTTGGTTTTTTATTATTATTGTTTTTTTTTGTACGCTCCTTTACTTTTCTTTCAACATAGATGTCATGCGTGGCATCCGGTGTGGTGCGGTGCGGGTACCCGTCTAGAGACGGCCGCGTATCGTATTATTAACTGTCTATATTGCAATTTTTTTGTTTGAATTTTGGCTGTGTACTTGACGCTTATATGATGTTTGAATCATTTTATTGCGATTGTTTCTTATTATTTGGTTTTAAATAGTTTTTTTTTTATTTTTGAAATAACATGTTTGTCGTATTTTATTACATTTTTGTTACGATTTTGACGTTAGCACTTGCATACTTACGTATGTGTTTTTTTTATAGTGATTGTATATTTTTATTTAGTTTTAATGTAATTATTTTATAGTGATTGTATATTTTTATTTAGTTTTAATGTAATTATTTTAAAGAATAACTAAGCGAGTATACAAATCAGAAATGCAAGATGAAGATAGACCAAGGAAAACGTGGCCGGACCAAATACACCAGATATTGAAAGAAGTCAAAGTGAGACATGTAAATAATATAAGATTGTGCAAAACGAGATGTATGAACATGTAGGAGGCAAAAGTTGTGTACTTGGATAGAAAAATTTAGAGATCTGTGATATCTGCATACCACGCAAGGGACACGGCCTGATGATATGCGTCTTTATAATTTTTTATTTTATTTTATAAACTAATCTATAATACGAACATTTGCCAAAGGCTATACCTGTATATAAATTTTTATCTTAAGAACTGATCTTATTTTTATGAACTTACTTCATTTTAATTTGCTAAATTCAATTTTATTTTAGATAATTTTAATGTTTAATTTATTAGAAATAGTTAACACCTACACACTAACTTATAACAAGATAAAGGTTTTTTTTCGAATATATTTTTTTATAATGAATGAAATACTCAAACTTATATTTTATAAATATCGTTGTTAGGTATATTGTATCATGGATGAATAACTAAATAAATACATTTCACGAACAACAACGATTCTGGAATAACCACCCCACTACCTTATTCACCGGATTATTTAATCGAATGGGTGCTAAGTCACAGCTCCTTCTGCTATTCAGACTTTCATCCGGAATCGACCGCTTCAAGGCTGTAGCGCTCCCTCACCGCTACGTGTCCAAATAACATTAAGATCGTGTATCGATAATGGTACTAAAACGTGTGTATTTAATAATTTGAGCGGTCGTTAGTTTGGCTAGACAGAACTTATTACATTCAAATTGCTTTTCATAACTCGACCGTTACAGGTCACTATTACATTATTGCTACGCTGAAGAAAAAAATTCGCGAAAATAAATAAAAAATACAAGAAATAGCTTTGGCGTCTACTTTGTGAAATGTCATAACAATACTTGATTTGATAAGATTTACTTTTAAAGTTCCACTTAACAATTTAACTATCGTGACTCAAGTTTTGAGTTTCTTTATCAAACCATTTTTCAGAAAAAATCAACAATTGATCTAATTCCTTAACTATTCAATGTTAAGAACGAGGAAATAATACATGTTGGCGGATTTCAAAGAAATGCTTTGAAAAAATATCAGTTGTGTTTTAGAACTTTTGGTATGTAATATCAGTTTTTTTTTTCATTCGTAGCTTTTTCAACATACTGGTACGTCCCATAATGTATCTTCTTCTTCTCCCTGGCTCCATCCCAACTGACTGTTTGCGAAGATTGTTGGGGTCAGCTCTCCTCGTCCTCAGGTTGTATGCTCATTATTCCATAATGTATGTACATACATAATTACATTTTACTTCCGTGTTCTGGTAGAGGGTAGAGTTCCACACTGTCTTATCTCAATACATATATATTATCTTGTTCACATCAATACACCACCTTCTGATAAAATTCTGACGAAGTTTTCATACCTCTTACATTTCCTTCATTCAAAATATCATTCACTTGATCAAACCATATTTTTCTTTGTCTTTCTATATTACGCCTTCAACTCACATCTGCACTATATATTGTTGTGTTAGTCTTTCTTCATTCATTTATTCCACGTGCTCTTTTTCATCTTATCCAACACAACAAATAGTAGTTTTTTATAATTAGTTTTTTATCAGCATTATACATTTAAAGAATTTTACGTTATTTTTTTAAATTGAAACAAATACGCTTTTTTTTCATAAGGTTTTATTTGAATTGTTGTTTCTTCGTGCATGATGAAGAGAGATCGATCGATAGACTTGAAACTTAAGTATCAATAATAAACACTTTATTGCTAAAATAGTCCAAACTATAAAATCTGTGCTGCTGACTAAAACTGAAAAGCAGGACAATAATTGACAATGGTGGAGCATGAAGAAGGACCCTGACAAAAGCTACAATCGACAACGGTGCAGTGTAAAAAGTGTGACCTTACATGAACTGACAAGATTAATGTAATGATAGTGGAATTTAGAAAAAAAATTAGATATATCATAAGACATATTTGATAGTATTCATTTATCGCTTATCGCAAAGGTTCTAAAAAAAAGCGTTGTAAGGATTTTGACACCGAGATAATATCGTTATTTATCACATAAAGCGACAATCGTAGCTATAAGTCAAATCATTAATAATGATGACAGATATCTATGAATATTTCATATCGTCTCGTACATAAATTCATCTCACAGATAACAGATCCAGAAAAAGGCCAACGAAATGATTTATATTCATACTGCGAATTTTTCGCCTTTATATATACATCAGCCGTTAGTTTTTTTTATTGGGTAGCTTATTTTGAGTTTTTTTTTTGCGAAAGATATCTTCCGTATTTTTCTTTTATTTATTTTTCTTCCTATGTTTAAATTTTTAAAATGTCATACGTAAAAAGATAGAGATAAAAGTAACGGATAAACTTGGTTCAAACGTGTGAGTGGGATTGTTGAAGAGGGAATAATGCATAGTAGTCCATAAGGTTAACGTGACATAAAAAAAAACATAAGGTTTGCATATTGAACGGATTTATTTTATTTTCAAAACGATTCAGTTTGGTAAATTATCTCAAAAAAATAAGACAGCGTTACTTTTATTATACATTTGCGCATCGTCGGGAATCTTCATTGTAGGTGTATATATTATAGACTTGTGTTCTCTATAAGAGATACATTCGAAGCCTTAAAATATTTCACCAGCATTCCCTTCACCGCATCCTTCGAATCCACTGGATTTATCACATCACAAATGTCTCGGTCCTGCAAATCTCCAACTGTAAACCTAGAGCAGCGATTCGCAAACTTTTTTATTTGTACCATCTATTAAAGTTACAAAGAGTTGACTATTACTAGTATCCCCTCTCGTCCTCTCTTTTACTGCCTGCCTTTTCATAAGCAATTTTTAATGTTATATCATAGATAACTACAATATAATATATCTACCCTTTTTGTGTAATTAATATCACTTAGAAATTGAATTAAGAAAGTTTAAGCGTACAACAAAAATTAGTAAACTATAACTTTTAAATAAGTATAATTAAATTTCACAATTTCTTAATCATCGTCAGAAAATAGAACATTTTTCATATTAAATATTTAGATAAGTGTATTCAAAAAGCACGCGTTGTCACGACTGCAAAATTGCATATAAGTATTGTTGAAATGACTAACCGCTTACCTGACAGTGTTGACAAGTTAAAAATATAAGCGTAAATCTAGTTTAACATGGCATTTTTTATAGGAAATGTATTTTATTCATTAACTTGGTTATCAGAGGTAACCTCGATAAATATAATTGGTGCAAACTGGGCTTAACATGTAGTCAACTATGTTGAATTTTCCAGTTGTTTGATCTCGTACCACTAGACTGGGACTCGCGTAGCACTAATGGTACGCATACCATAGTTTGCAAACTTTTGATAAAAGGATAAGTTTGTAAAGGCAAAGTTGATGTGAACTGGATATATGATGCGCATGGTTGACCACAGATATAAACGATATATAGTATATATCTCTTATCGAGTTAATTTCATTTATAAAATCCCATTGTAAGCGTTGTAAAAAATTATGTACTTTTCAGGCATTATACTTTTTAAAAACAGATGAATTTTCGCAATTTGACGTTTGTAAAAAAAATAAACAAGTTACGAAGAAAAAATCGAAAAAAAAAGTATACCTCACAGCTACAAATTGTAAGTGCAAAATCAAGAAAAGCTAAAGAAGTAAAGTAATTTAAATTGCAATGATTTCACGTGGATTAACCCGAATTTAAGATAACTAAAAATGGGCCTGTAATAAAAATAAATACACCGTATTGGTTAATTTTAAATGATTTATTTCATTTTTTTTTTGTTTTCAATTTATGGCACCATATTTCATCATATATACGTTTCATCGGAATTACAGGGATTTTATACAACGTTTTTACATACGGGTAAATCTAAAATCTGGCATTGCACATTGTGTTGTGTCAGGTCAAGATCGCGTAACCAAATTTGAAACAAAAAAAAAACACCGAATATGTCAACTTGTTTCAAGGGGCTTACTCTTCCTTCTCAAAACACAAAGTGAACTAAGTATTTCTTAAGATTTATATATAAATACTGTTGCACTTTTTTAAAATAAAAAATACATGAAAAAAAAATAAAACAATTAATTTTATTGAGAAAGAGAAGCAAACTTTTAGAAAACTGGTCGACATATATTGATTCTGAAAAATGATATCTGTATCTTTCTTTTTGATTAATTCTTATAATTGTTTTAAAGTAACAAATATGTTTATGTGAATGGTTTATTTGGACCTATGCATTTTATCAGTACTAACATGTTTATTTATTTAACACTTTTATTGCAAATAAAATCTGGCGGGCTTATTGCCAGGCGGCAATCTCTTCGAACTGACCAGTCAAAAGTAAATAAAGCAAGTTATATGGTCGCATAAATCATTCAAATGACTATCCATCCCCACGAAATCCATGAACACATACGTGAGCATATGTCCACAAAGAAGGACAATCACCCGAACATTCCTTTTCATTTAAAGTGAAATATCATCAATCAAAGGAATAAGAAGATATGGTAGACAGGGAAGGAAAAAAATCAGGAATGAAACACGTTATATTACTGACTAGAAATGAAGAGTTTTTTCAGTGGCTTCTTAAAGCATGCCAAGGACGAAGCGAGTCACATTGGTTTGTAACTGATTCCAGAGTCTCACTGCATGGGCAGTAAATGACATCGACGTAAAAAAAGAGTAGCGGTGAACTGGAAAGGTCAAAAAGCAATCTCTGTTTGAGCGTAGCGCTAATCCACGCTCGGAAAGACGCTGAAAATTTTCCGCTATATAAAAGGGTGATGTGGGACAGTTAAGGATGTTATATGGATGTGAAACGTGAATGTTTTCTGTACGAATGATAAAGCTCCAGACAACACGACGTACCATGGAGAAGTGAATGCTAGGTTATGACAGGGGAGAACGCAAACGCAATTAGTGGATACGCGCTCACACAAAAATTGACAATTATAGAGGTCGCCAAAAGACCCTACAACGAACCATCGTTGGACATAGGCTATGAAGTAATCCAAAGGTTCACAATATGTAGGACTAGGCTTGTATGAAGATCAAAGGCACGCTGAGTGGACGAAATACATAAGCAAGCAACGATTACGTGACGGCAATTCGCAAAGCGTAGGATTTCTTAAACAACTTAAAGAGGCTTATATCCTACAGTGGATAAATGTAGGCTGACGATGATGACGATACATATACAAAATATACTTATTTAATTATCAATTAGTAAGATTATTAAAAAATACTGAAAATTCTTCAAGATAGCATTCAACAAATGGTAAATTTTACAGTAACAAAAACTCAACTCTAGACTTCAACTACTCGTATATCACCACCTCAGTCACGTTGTACGTTTTTCTAAAGCAGCAATCAAGATTTTTTATACCCATCTAATTGTCCTTTTGTATCGCCAGTACCTAGATTCTTGAAGTGTCGGCTAAAGAAAACTCACACTCTTCATAATGATCACGGTCTCTTAGGGCACGTTTACACATTACTCGTACGTTTATTCAGAGTAAAATAACAATTGACATAAGGCTGTCTTCAAGTTTGCTTTGTTTAAAATCAATCTGCACACATCATCCAGACGAGTATATCTGACACGTAGAAGCAAGCCATTCCACGCTTTGAGACTATCAAGAGCAGAAGTCATGATACAATGTTATTTAGAAATTTTGATTTTTGGAAACTAAAAGTCATCGCAACTTCAAGCAGGGTAATTACAAATATCCTAATTGCTTTGCACTTTTTACCAATATCTCTTGTAACTGTTTAATCATCTTATCCTGATTTTCCGTTGCCTTTTCTTATATTTTTGGGGTATGTTGTTTAGACCGTTGACCTTTATCTCTCGATATCGCCAATAACTTGGAGACAGTCCGAGGCTCGTTATGCCCTCATCCACTTTCTTATCTAGGCTCTTTTTTGATATCCTTCTGCATCTAACATATTGGGGAGTTCCCAATTAGTGGATATCTTTAGAGCAGACCCTTCATCCCGCCATTGTACTTGCTCATATAAGTGTAGTCGTGCTTCCCGGGATTTATCTACGAGTACCTACAATTTGATTGTTCCACGAATTCGTTCATTTTGGATCGTATTCAATCTCGTGACTACCAGTGCCCACACATCTCCGCGATATGAAGCAATCGTGCCTCTTTTTTCTTTAGAGGCCAGTACTCGGCTATATGTAGTATAACGGGCCGGATCACTGTCTTGTAGATCTTGCTCTTAAACTTTATTGGTAGCATTTAGTCACACAAAACCCCTGTCGTTTCTTTCCATTTGTTCCAG
Organism: Odontocerum albicorne; assembly: GCA_949825065.1. Classification (NCBI taxonomy): domain Eukaryota; kingdom Metazoa; phylum Arthropoda; class Insecta; order Trichoptera; family Odontoceridae; genus Odontocerum; species Odontocerum albicorne. The sequence goes on from OX463856.1 coordinate 17,368,877, forward strand.
TCAATTTTTATAACGTCTCCAAACTTTTTAGCCTAAGGGCCACACTGACTCCTCAACTAAGTCCCAAGGGCCAAGACCCAGCTAGCTCATCAAACCAACATACTGTAGTTTTGAATTACGCGCAAATTTTTGTATTGGGACTAGCCGGCGAGTGAGATATCTATGGCGCAGGGTGCGAGGGTGGATTCCGTTCCGTTCGCAATTTCGGTTGGTACTTACGGGCAAGTGTCAAGGGCATTTTATTGCGGCGGAGATAGCCGATGCGTGAAAAGCGAAATATAGTGCAACTAGTGTGTTTTGTGACTAAAGTCGTTAAATAAAAACATCTGATTATTATTTTGTATGATTTACTTACATTGTAAATTTTACAATGTAATCAAAATAAACAAGACGGGCCGGATACCGGGCATATCCGGCTTACTACCGCGGGCCGGATTGGTGGAGCTCACGGGCCGGTGCTGGCCCGCGGGCCGTAGTTTGGAGACCCCTGCCTCAGAGCATCTCCTAATCCATTGTAACGATTGAGCCAAGCTATTTGAATAAATGTGTCATCAGTAGGTTTCGTAATTAAAAAAATATGTCTCCCGGCCACGCTCTTTAACATGTCCAAAAATTTAAAAAAAATGGATACCATATTAAGTTATTCTAAACACAAAATTTCGATAAATGGGGCGAACACAATGTTATATCTATGTTATATCCTTCAACATGTCTACTATGCGAATTATGCTAAAAAGCATAAAAAAATGCATGAATGGGTAGAAAAAGAGTGTGGATGCGTCCTTAGACGCGGGTAGCTATCCGCTATGTGTTCAATACCGGTTCAATTTAGCCTAAAAGGCTTAGATTTCTAAAGAAAGTTCCATTCAGGCGGTAGTAATAAATTTCTATTTCTAAGTGGCATTTTCCGATATCTCTTTAACCCTCTGCATTATTCAAATAAATTCTGGCCGCCAATTTTATTAAGGGGGGGCATGGAGCTTAGTGCTGCCAAGTGGAGTTTTTTGAGAGTGATTCAGTAAAATTGAGAACGGTTTAAAATCTGATCTGTCAAAAAATTACTCTCTCTTCAAATTAATATATATCGCCGTGGAGTGTGCTCTCAAATGAGGACCAGGCGTACTTCATCAAAGCGTTTTGGGTTAATGGATTAATTTGTGCGTATAATGTGTGCAGATGTAGGTAATTATTCACATTAATGAGGAATGTGGTAAAACCGTAATTTTTATATATTAAAATTATCTTATTTAAGTCATAACAGCTAAAACACGTTTAAAAACATATTGACATATTTTCGGCAGATAAACACAAACTAAAACGAATGCAAATATGTTTTTGGTCTAGTTGTTGCAACGCCTTTCCATCCGAGATTACGGGTTTTATTCACATAGTACTCAGTTTCATAAAAAAAGGTTTCCGTTCTGGTTTCCATTAAAGATATTTAAAACATATTTCTAGGTAGTTGTAAAAAAATTACCACGTGACAATAAAGCTACTAGGAATACCATACCACAAAAGTTCAAAAGTTTCCGGCCTGAACAAGTTAGAGCGTGTATGGACAGATACCTCACCCATCACACGATCAGGTGATGTATCAGCTAAAATTTGAAACCTCTACAAAGAAGATTATCTCTAGATAGCACCTAAATGTCGTTTAATTTCTGCTGGAATTTTCCCTTCTATTAAAAAAAGCTTAACCACGCGATGTTCAATTTTTTAAATTAAAAAATATAACAAAACAAGATACTCGGCTCTAGTTGACATAGTACAGAGGGTAGAAAAAAATTATTTTAACTGACCATGCAAAAGGGCTTGACCTGCTTGGTACATGTCCATACACACTAACTTGCTCATGTCGGAAACTTTGGGATTATAGTGGTATATAAGAAAAGTTTAACTATAAAAATATCAGCGATACGTATTCAACCTAAGAAAATACGACCATACTCTTATCACTCCTTTAAAAAAGCTAACCTGATTGATTAAAAGATATCTTCGTCAACCATTCGAGTATTTGGTGTCAGTTCTGCATACCGTATTCAACTGTCCCACTGTATGTGGGTAACAACTAACAAAGAAAATTTTCCGCATATATTCGATCACGGACTCGCGCTTCACCTAAGCACCGCTCTTCATTTTTCACGACCTCTTTTAATGTCCATGGCGTTAGCCATTGAAACCAGCTATCAACTAACAATAGACTCACTCCATCATGGGCGTGTTTCAAACTACGACTCAAAAAGCATTATATTTCACTTCAGTGATAAAGCGTTCTTGTTTTAAAGTATTTATAGCATTACGTTTCTAGAATGTTACTCTAGATACTCGTATATACATTATGTGCATGGCTGTGCGGTAACACACTAGACTTCTGTGCGAATGGTCGCTTGTTTGAACCTAACGTCGTGCTACTCCCCTCGAAAGATACACGCATTTTTTTCCATCCAGTATTCGGGGATACAAGAATACCTATGAAATTCATCATGTCTTTTTTAAAAAAAAGGGAATAAAAAACCCACCGGTGTGCTCCACTCGTCTCACTTCGATTTGTCATCGGATCTAGTACTGCGGCGTGGCCGGTGAGTTTACTTGTGTGCAACAACTCATTTACTTAAAAAGAAACAATAAATCTCCACGACATAGCTTCGGTTTCCAACTAAATTGATGTTATAGTAGCGAGGGGATCCTCAACTACGAAGCCCAACTACTAGAGACTACGTTTCTAGAGTATTACTTGAGCATATTCTAGATTGTAAAGTAGAGTATAAGTGGATTTTTACCACTAGAACTTGTAAACACATTAGTTTATGATACTTTTAAAGAGTTCCATTGAGGATAGAACCTGGAACCCCGAAATTTAACAATAAAATTAATTGAAAATTCAAAATTTAAAAGTGTTTTTACTTTAATTATCGCATAAATACGCTAATTTTTGTTATGATTTAAAATAAATGTTTGTAATTGTGATGAACATATTTTATTTCAGCGAATTTCTTCCGAAAATGTTAAATTTATAAGAAATGTTAAATTCTTTATGTTCATGCCCAAAATTTACAATCGTGGGTCTATATAATTCGAATATACTCGACACTCAATTTAATAGCGAGGTAACTGATTCTCGACAAAGGCTTTTGTGGTTATTTTCTCAAACCGTCTCCTTGGCAAAAAAAATATTGTTATTTATTTCGCTCCCCTATTCAACTGACAAAATATCTTCGTGAAGTAAAAAGGAAAGAGTTTATTGGACGGAGTAAGCTTTTGTCAGTGAGAATAAAAGTTTTTTTGTTAGTTTTTTAGTTTGTAAAGAAGTGATGTTAAAAGTAAAGTAAGAAAATGTCAGGAGTGACGGATTTGAAATATTTATTAGATTATTTTACACTTTCGTTGTATACAGTAAACCTAGGGATTTCAAACCAACTCTTCCAACTAGGGGCTATTTGGACAAATACAAAATAAGGGTTAGGGATCAATGAAAGACAATTAACCTTTGCCATGCACAGTTTTTAAAGTTTATTTTTCTTACGTCAGTAATATATTATAAAACTGTTGTAAACTGATATGTAAAACAGTGCTCGAATTCAAGCAAACGAAAAATGTATGTACGAGTATATATTCCAAAAAACGAAAAAAAAGTTTAAAAAAATTACAATATACGAGTATATGTTATAACACATCACAACACACAGAGTGAGCTCTTTACTACTACCATAAACACACTTTATATCAATTCCCCAAATAAAATAGGCATTAAACACAACAATACCACCCGACACATTACCTGACACTGTATGTCAAAACTACAAAATCTTTACTCGTGACTTTTATTTCTTAAACACTTATCAGGACGTTGAAAAAACGTGGTTTCAATTTTATAATTGAATCGTAACAGCACGTGCATAATTTTCGTTTTTCACAAATGAGAAAAAATAGGACAACATATGTTGTTAAAAATCAGAACAATGTAAAGTATTATCGATTATTATGTGATATTGACTTCAGATTTTTTTCCACTTCAGATAAACTTCGGAGTGTTCCAGATAAACCTAATTAATTATTAATATCACTAACATGAAGACCCTTCTAAAGACGAGAGAAAACAGTAACTAAATACTTGTTCATTGTTATGTCATACTTACATAGGTAATAATTTGGAATAAATATATTTTAATATAGAATTTTTCTCAAGATATTACATTGTTTTCTAATAATTAAATCGGATTATTCCACTAATTTCAATTGATTAAGCCCAGGATCAATTTCAATTTTCTTCTTATTTTTGAATAATGGCTGTAAACTTCTATTGTATATATGAAGGAATATATGCCAGTGTCAAGTGATGAACTTCAATTTTAATATCAGCTGCCTACAAACTATTTAGATAGTAGAACATAGTTTTTTAAAGGCCATCTACCCATACCTATTATTTAACTTGAGTGACGAGGGGTCTATCGGTGGGACAGGACGACGTTTTCATTGAAGCTTCGAAGACCCCATTTTTTTCGTATCAGGATGTTGATTTTTATTTTAATACATGCGTCATCTATGTCTCCTCACTGAAGAGTGTTATTGTTAAAACAGGAAGAAGTTATGTTACACTTATACCTATATTTACTAAATTAAGAGAGAGAGAGCGTTGCCTCCATGCAACAATAAAGCAATAGTTTAAACACTTCTGACACTATTTCTCTCTCAATAAAACTTACCCGGGTCTCAGCGGCATATGAAGAAAATACAGAACAAATACTCTTTCGTCTCAGATCGCGATGGGCTCAATAATAAGTTGTACTAGGCCTCCAAGATATTATCTCCGGGACAAGGAGAACAACAAAGGAAAGACATAAATTTGTGATAATACTTAGTTTAATCCAATGAGATTTTAATAAAAAAAACTCCGCAATAATGCCGAGAAAAAATTATATATATTACAAAAGTACCAGAGTAGGCAGACTAATAATTTCGGCTTGCATTAAAGACCGATTCCCGCTCAATATTCATCACAAACATAAAGGTTATGAGGTAAGGAGAAATCAACAATGATAGGTTACAATACAAAGAGATCACTCACCCCACAATACCATGAATATCGATAAGGAACGATACGCGTAGTGTCTATTCTCTCGGAACTGCGGAGGAACCAGAAGATTTCCCCCGAAAACGAAACCGGAACGATGACTCTGATGATGATGATACCGCAAGCGTCCTTTGAAGCTTCGCGCTGCGCCGATACAAAACTCTTCCCTGGCCTTCGGCCTGGGAGAACGATTTCAGACCCGCAGTTATTTAAAGAACCGCTTTTCTTAGTTTCTCGAAACTTTACTTGCTTCACGCCCGTTGGAGCCAATAATAATCCAAGATTATTTCTTTGGAAATACTATTCCGCAGATAAATCCCCGCGTCAAGTCTGGACGGAAGTGCCGGAAGAACTTTCACAAAAAAAAAACTAATTATTAATTCGTATGCTCCCAACAGGATATGATAACTCGGAACACAAGGTAACTGACCGATAACTTGAATGAATTAATTAATTATTAATTCGTATTCCCCCGACCGGGATCTGTCTTAATAACAGAACCAGTCGTCCTCACGGTACCGCTCGTAATGATCTACCGACCCTCTTGTCGCCTCACCTGTCCATGGCGCACGTGATGCAATTTCACCCGTCCATAACGTTTGTAAGCGATCTCTTGATTCGTCAAATCTTTGGTCGGGCCGTAATTCGACCAATCAAGCCATTGCATCCGATTATTTTTTATAAGTGACGCAATTGCTCTGTGATAGATGAAATTCTTTATACCGCGCGTTTTGGAATAGAATCTTCCAGAAACAAAGGATGATTGCATCATTCCTTGTCCTAATTACAACTGCGTCACGCTCGGACTTGATTTTATGCGTCATTATTTACCCGTCAAAATCAGAACAAAGGGAAAGTACGTTTTAATTCCGCTCGTAACGACGATCAATTTCGCGCGTTATTTTCCTTTTGGATAAATCCCAAACTTCTCACCCGTCTTTTATGAAAAAATAAATATACTCCTAACACTCCATCTTATGTTATAAAAGAAAACAAAAAAAAACAACAAAAAAAATTATCCTTCCTAGAGTATAGACACATCAGCTGTAGGCAATTATAAGGAGCAAGGGGTGTATGTCCCCCCTACTGGATACGGTCTCGTGGCCGATTTACCGGTTGTCAGCATTTGCCTGCAGGACACCCCTAATTGGTGTAAGGGAACCTAGCCGCAAGGAAACCACGGAAACCTTACGATGACAACACACTACTGAATCTACTATAGCCCATAACCTTATACTAAGGAGCACGGAACAATCCTCCGGTAACTCCTTACAATAATACAGAAGATTATCTTTCCAATACTGGTTTAACCACAGGGCAACCAGCACTGAAACAATCGCATAATACAGGGAGTACAATTCCTTAAACAATTTTAATAAACAAAACAAACAAAACAAGAAAAACAAAGACAATAGATTATAGACAAATTCACATAAGGCATGGTCACCGGATACTTCAAAGGTGATCAGATACAAAACAAAAAGAATTCCAAATAAAATTAAAATAACACAAAATATTATGGATGGTCACCCTATATCACTAAAGGTAGGCCGTCCCTAAGAACAAAGAGATAATGATTTTACATAAGCACGGCTTGTGATACATCCAAGGGTAGGTCAGAAACAAAACAAAAAGGAATCCACATTAAAAAAAAAATAATAAAAAAAACAAAATTATATTATACATGGTCACCCTATATCACAAAAAAGGTAGGCCGTCAATAATAACAAGGAGATAATGATTTTACATAAAGCCCGGCTGGTGATACATCAAAGTACAGAGCAGAAACAACAAAAGGAATCCACATTAAATCAAAAAAAAATAAAAAAACAAAATTATATTATACCTGGTCACCCTATATCACAAAAAGGTAGGCCGTCAATAATAACAAGGAGATAATGATTTTACATAAAGCCCGGCTGGTGATACATCAAAGTACAGAGCAGAAACAACAAAAGGAATCCACATTAAATCAAAAAAAAAAAATAAAAAAACAAAATTATATTATACATGGTCACCCTATATCACAAAAGGTAGACCGTTAATAGATAATTAACCCACCCCTCCTCTCAGGGCATCATGCTGAGAAAAGGTTTACAACCAAATTAGTTAATCTCCATTCATCCTCTCACTAAACACTGCAGCCTGTTTCGCGGCTGACCTTAAAGATACACTGGACACTTACTTAATTATACACTTACAGGATTTATACGGGTGACTCTACTCCTCCATTGCCAACCTCTCCCCCTCACTGTGAACAGAGATCAATCATTACAAGCCCAAATCCAGCCCTCACGCTAAGGACTGCATTACACATTTCCACAATCCCTACAGTCCACCTACTTGGTATAATAAGTGGTAATTATTACGCAAGCCAATGTAATCAGACAAGGACCGAGAACTCTTTCGAGACGGAATTTTAAAAAGAACCCTTCTAAACTATTAGGAAATCTAACATAGCTAGAACGAAGCAGAACCGGCTGTTCAACGACTGTCCTACCACAAGGCTCACACCTAACCCTCTCCCTGAAATTCTAATCCATTCCTATTCTCTCTCTGAAAAGAATAAACAATGTTATTGAAACACTCGCGGTTAGGCCCGATCTTCAGCAAGACACGTCCCCCGGCCCCCAGACCGGAACCAAGAATCACGCGAATCCGCATATGACGCCTGAGGATAACCAGGATCTGAGGGTCAGAACACGCGATTGCACCAATCGAACCCTTCCAAGCCAGAAGCGCGTGCCCACCAGAACATGCTGGAGCGGCAACTCTGCTAATGCGGGTTCATGACGCCCGTGGTGGAGACAATTCAATACATCGCTGATGCACCGAACGGCCCCCACCAAAATATTAACCGGTCGAGAGGCCAGCCTCTCTCAACCCGAACTCCTAGAGGCAGTTCAGGGCCTCTGCATGCTACCTTGAGCACGAGAAAGACGATGATTACAAAAAAAAATAATAATACAGACAAAATACTGGATGTGTACCGGCCATCCGTAAGCCTCTTGCTGGATGTATTAGGCCATCCGTAAACCTTAAAACGAATGATTTTAAACACAACATTTAATACAAAACAAATTAATAATACAGACAAAATACTGGATGTGTACCGGCCATCCGTAAACCTCTTGCTGGATGTATACCGGCCATCCGTAAACCTCTTGCTGGATGTATACCGGCCATCCGTAAACCTCTTGCTGGATGTATACCGGCCATCCGTAAACCTCTTGCTGGATGTATACAGGCCATCCGTAAACCCTTGGCTGGATGTATTTAGGCCGTCCGTAAGCCTTGCAAAAGAATGATATTACACATAAAAATAAAAATTAATACAAAACAAAATACTGGATGGATATAGGCCATCCGTAAGCCTTTTACTGGATGTATTATAGGCCGTCCGTAAGCCTTGAAGAAAAATAATTTAATCACAATTATTAGGGAAGGAGAAAAAGGAAACCAAAGGAAAATAAACACAAAAACAAAAACACATAATATTAATACGCTATGCCGTAAATAGGAATGGAAAAAAAAAACAAAACTCCGAACAGATCTATTTCCTTATGCGAGACAACAAACTCTTCGATGAGGGGTGGTTCACAGTTAACCACCCGAAAAGAAAACCCATAGTACGTAACGAATTACTGAAAGGAACAAAGACTACTTCCACACAGAGAATGTGAGCCAACCTACAAGGCAACAGATCTAAACTTCTCAATATAGTGCTATAACAAAACAGAACAGTAAATCCCAGGCTCTCATCCAGCGATGCCATTCCTCTCTATAAGGCAATAATCCCATGAACTGGTTACACCAGTATTAACCATCCGTACCACCGATGCAAGATACTACTATTCTCCAAAAAAAAATTACTAGGAGCAGCTCCAATTTCCTTAAATCCTCGGGTCCAACAGCCCAAGCCAATAACTCAGATATGCAATCACCGAACTAATAACAATTTTCTAACTCCTTGAGAATCCTTGTAGCGAGGTGACTCCATCTCCATTTCCATTATAACGAGCAACTAGCCTAACAAGGTTTTCCAATGTTTCAAGCAACTATTTTCAATGGAAGTGTGACTAGATTAAGGTTCAACCTTAAGAACATCCAACACGGAAGGAAACCAACCCCTCCCTTCATTCGTATTTCTGTAGTTTCTACAGATTCGTTACCATACGGACTATTATCCGAAGGTAATTTTCCAACATCAACCATCCTCCATGGGTCTTGCACTAAAGCAACGTTCAACCTTATGAACACCCGATACTGAAGGAAGCCTACCCCTCAGTACATAAGAAATTCTGTATACTATACAGATTCGTTACCCTACGGATTATCATCCGAAGGTAGTTTATAAACAGCACCCATCCTCCACGGGTCTTGCACTAAAGCAATGTTCAACCTTATGAACACCCGATACTGAAGGAAGCCTACCCCTCAGTACACAAGAAATTTAGTACACTCTACTCGAGGCTCTCAGCATTCCGTCACTCATGGTCCAGGCCCAGGCTCTGAGCGCCAGATACTCTTTAAAAATAATAACCACACTAATCACGGGGAAGAGTACCAAACCCGTACATAGAACATATGGACATGACTCCATACGAGATTGCCTCACGACTAGCTCACTGTTTAATCACCCTAGCGGAATTATGAACTCTCACTGGTGATGTTATTTATAAAAAAAAACTCTACTGCCATTCATCAAAGAATCCGACAGTGCATACTTTCAAGGTATGATTTAAACATTAACAAGAATATAACGAAAATTTAATTTAAGAACCTGTACTTTCCCGACCATGAATGACTCCCAATTAGGCACCGATGAGCCTATCACTACTCCATATGCTATTAACCTTCTTATACTCCACCGGGTCACTAAATAGTGGACACCGGACTGGATCTAACCTATGCATGCGCATCCCTTCTCGTGCGACGACGGCTTACTGCCTATTGCATGCGACGGCGGATCGAGACCACGGATGCTTGGTATCATTTGCAACGATGGGTCAAGACGACGTGAGACAACGTGATTCAACTACCTACACCGTGCCAAACGATCTATAACCGTATACGAAACGGAACTAATTCTCGATGGCTACTACTCTCAATGGTAAAAGAAATTCAACTGCGAATAGAACGGAACCAAATATATGTTCCGCGTCTCACGGCCTGCCGGGACAATTGGTCAGGACAAACGTGAGATTACGAAATGCTCATTAGCTACTGCGTCCACTGACGCACTCGAATCGAGCCAAGGCCTAAACGGCAATTCTTGAATACTATCGTGCTGGAAGGGCCGCTTGTCCCCCGAACCCGCAGTCTCAACCTAACCCCTTACGAGAAAAAGATACTCTCCCGGTCGCTGTGTAATGCGACAAATCCGGTAACCCCGACGTACTTAATACATTAAGGAATACAATGTTAAAGAGGATTGAATCGCAATTGCAACGGAATTGAAAAAAGTATTCCGCGACTCGCGGACGGACGGTATCAAGTTGTCCGCACGACGCGAGACGACGAACTGCTGAATAGATTATTCCCTGGTAAGGAGATACTAGTATGACGGAAACGGAATTGGTAATAATATAATACGTCTCCCGCGGCCTGTCGGTATTTGTCAGGGCAACGCGAGAGGACGTACTTCACACCATTAAGGTCTACAAAGTTAAAGAGGATTGAATCGCAACTGCAACGGAATTTGAAAAAGTATTCCGCGCCTCGCGGACGGACGGTATCAATTTGTCCGCACGACGCGAGACGACGAACTGCTAAATAGATTATTCCTTTGGTAATGAGATACTAGTATGACGGAAACAGAACTGATAATAATATAATACGTCTCCCGCGGCCTGACGGTATTTGTCAGGGCAACGCGAGAGGACGTACTTCACACCCTTAAGGTATACAAAGTTAAAGAGGATTGAATCGCAACTGCAACGGAATTGAAAAAGTATTCCGCGCCTTGCGGACGGACGGTATCAATTTGTCCGCACGACGCGAGACGACGAACTGCACAAGAGAATAATCTGCGGTGAAGGTGGTTCTATCTTAACGGAAACAAAGCCGATCGCAATGGCAACGGAATTGAAGAAGTAATCTGCGCCTCGCGGTCTAACGGTATCAATTTGTCAGTACGACGCGAGACGACGAACTGTTGATCAGCTACTGCGTCCACTGACGCACTCAAATCGAGCCAAGCCGAAAACGGCAAATCTTGAATACTACAACGTAGGTAGGGCCGCTCTTCCCCTGAACTCGTAATCTCAATCAAGCCTTTTACAAAAAAAGGAAAACTCTCCCGGTCGCTGAGTAATGCGACAAATCCGGTAACTCCGACGTACTTAATACGGGTTGGTGCCCACCCGGTCTTTTGGAAACTTAACATCTGGAGGTGGCCCAGACATATCGGGTAATATGACCAACGGACGCGCTGGGCTGGCTCTAGCCCTACGAAGATCGTCAGCCGTCCGTACAGGTTTCTTTCGGTTACGCGGCTGCCCGGGGCAATTGCGCGCCTGATGATTTGGAAGATTGCACCGAAAACACCTTCGTTCAAACGAATCTCGAGTATTCGAGGTACGAGAGACTGGTGCCAAACGAGCATCTGTTCTCGAGACGAAGGGAGCAGGACGAGGAAACCTTCCCTTATTCCTATTCATCAGCTCTAAGGCCGAACACCGCCTTTCCAACTCCTCTATACGCGACAAAAATTCTCTTACGCAACCTCCTCCGGTACAAGCCTCTATCGGCCAAACAGAAGAATTTAAATTCCCTTGTGGAGACGAACGTGGAATACCCGAACTCGCCACTCTACCTCCAGTATATGGAGATGAACTTGCCAATGGCACTGGTGCTAGGGCTTCTGAAGCGGTAACCCCAGGATCCGTTGTCTCCAGAAACTGCGGAGCTCTCATAAGATTCCGGTAAGGCACGCACCTAACTGGTAAGGCGACCGCCTCCGATGACGATGATACAATACACTTGTTAAACAAAGAGGCCTGAAGCCGCAACTCGTAAAAATTATTACTAGGAACTAATCCCCTTTTAATTAATTCCCCGATTAGCCTCTCTTTCGTGGCTTTCATTATATTAACTATTGGATCCATTGCGATATCCATTTCCAACCCTATTCGTAACAGTAGGTATCAAAATTTATACCCAACGAAATCTTACTTCACCTTGTTAAACAATGCTTTACCTACACCGTTCAACAGGAACAAGAGTTTAACTAAAACGTAACTTTAATTTAACACAAACCCCCCCTTAGTTGAAATGATCCGAAATTAAGAACTAGCAATTATAACCAATATGTATTATTATCAAATTTCCTAAAACACGCTTCCACCACACCGCTTGCTACGAATCTACAACTTAAATATCAAAGTAATTCAATTCAATATTATTCACTCTCTTATATTACAAAGATTTGTTCCGAAAACAATTGAGTATAAGCACCAAGTGATTTTATCTAAATGTAGTAACACTATTCCCCTTTACCGCATCAACAGCGACGCAAACCGAACTACTGTAAGTTATACGCACTCTCCTCTTGCCCATCCCCGCGCAAGCTATAAGGCGAGATTGGTTTCAAACAAATGGTCTTGAAATTCCAAAAACACTGGAATACTTCACGAACGTAACCACTAATCACTTCTCTATCCGCAATTAACTAGGCACTCTTTTATTTATTCGGTCACTTATTTTGTTTGAACTAAACTATCGCTCAATGCGTATCTAATCACTTTACGCGGCAAACTATACTCCTGATTATTCGCAACCACCTCAACCACAGACGCTTCTCGAACAAGACAAGATGGCGACCTATGCTTATCTTACGAATTTCGCGCTAAATTTTCTGAAAAAAGAACAAATTATATTTTTATACACTTTATCACCCCGTCCGCTTAGTCAAATACCCTGGAAGCCAGCATTTTTCTAAAATGGCCCCACGTACGGGCGACATTGTTACACTTATACCTATATTTACTAAATTAAGAGAGAGAGAGCGTTGCCTCCATGCAACAATAAAGCAATAGTTTAAACACTTCTGACACTATTTCTCTCTCAATAAAACTTACCCGGGTCTCAGCGGCATATGAAGAAAATACAGAACAAATACTCTTTCGTCTCAGATCGCGATGGGCTCAATAATAAGTTGTACTAGGCCTCCAAGATATTATCTCCGGGACAAGGGGAACAACAAAGGAAAGACATAAATTTGTGATAATACTTAGTTTAATCCAATGAGATTTTAATAAAAAAAACTCCGCAATAATGCCGAGAAAAAATTATATATATTACAAAAGTACCAGAGTAGGCAGACTAATAATTTGGGCTTGCATTAAAGACCGATTCCCGCTCAATATTCATCACAAACATAAAGGTTATGAGGTAAGGAGAAATCAACAATGATAGGTTACAATACAAAGAGATCACTCACCCCACAATACCATGAATATCGATAAGGAACGATACGCGTAGTGTCTATTCTCTCGGAACTGCGGAGGAACCAGAAGATTTCCCCCGAAAACGAAACCGGAACGATGACTCTGATGATGATGATACCGCAAGCGTCCTTTGAAGCTTCGCGCTGCGCCGATACAAAACTCTTCCCTGGCCTTCGGCCTGGGAGAACGATTTCAGACCCGCAGTTATTTAAAGAACCGCTTTTCTTAGTTTCTCGAAACTTTACTTGCTTCACGCCCGTTGGAGCCAATAATAATCCAAGATTATTTCTTTGGAAATACTATTCCGCAGATAAATCCCCGCGTCAAGTCTGGACGGAAGTGCCGGAAGAACTTTCACAAAAAAAAAAACTAATTATTAATTCGTATGCTCCCAACAGGATATGATAACTCGGAACACAAGGTAACTGACCGATAACTTGAATGAATTAATTAATTATTAATTCGTATTCCCCCGACCGGGATCTGTCTTAATAACAGAACCAGTCGTCCTCACGGTACCGCTCGTAATGATCTACCGACCCTCTTGTCGCCTCACCTGTCCATGGCGCACGTGATGCAATTTCACCCGTCCATAACGTTTGTAAGCGATCTCTTGATTCGTCAAATCTTTGGTCGGGCCGTAATTCGACCAATCAAGCCATTGCATCCGATTATTTTTTATAAGTGACGCAATTGCTCTGTGATAGATGAAATTCTTTATACCGCGCGTTTTGGAATAGAATCTTCCAGAAACAAAGGATGATTGCATCATTCCTTGTCCTAATTACAACTGCGTCACGCTCGGACTTGATTTTATGCGTCATTATTTACCCGTCAAAATCAGAACAAAGGGAAAGTACGTTTTAATTCCGCTCGTAACGACGATCAATTTCGCGCGTTATTTTCCTTTTGGATAAATCCCAAACTTCTCACCCGTCTTTTATGAAAAAATAAATATACTCCTAACAGTTATCTGGTGCGACGGGCAAGGATTGTTGAAGTAATTGTGGAGAGGATGTTTTTCTACAGGTAAGACTCGCTGTCATTGTACTCAAATAAGTAAATCTTCTCCGTATTAAGAGAAAAGTTTAATTCAGGCGATAAAGATTGTATTTCTGTGTCGTAAATTGTTAATAAAGAAAAAATTATATCAAACTAAATTCACAAATATTTAACCATGAGATAGTTGCACATGGCGAAATATTGGTGAAAGTAAATGTACATCAACTTTTTCTTAAGTCTCTTCTTGAGACTTGTTAATTGTAGTTATTATTTTATTATATTATAGCTGTACCCGACCACGCGTTGCTGTGGCTCAGTCTGGTTAAATGGAAAAGAAAGAAAAGAAAAAGCATACGTTTTTAATATGTTTAATTTCATAATGCTTGTGGGTATACAATATTTTTGATGTCTTTCAGCCACTCTTAGTTTGTCGCGTTTATCGCCGTGCTCGCAAATGATCGTATCCCTCCAAGAGGTCAATTCACGATATGATTTGAATTCAAATGAAAGATCGATTGCACTGAAAAAGAAGAAAGAAAGTTATAACAAAAAAATATAAAATTGAGAAACATTAAAAAAGGAACTGAATAATATTATTAAGTTCGTAGACGTCTTTGTTCTTGGCGGCAGCAATAGCTCGTTCACTATGCCAATCGTGATTCTTATAATTGATTTAAATGTAGGGAAATACTTTTTCACCAATTCTTCTTTTGACGTCACAATCAGTGATACAGTAGTCTTTTCGCCAACGCGTCATTTTTACATAACGTGAAGAAAGCAGTTAACGTTGTAGCTGGTGGATTCAGGGCTATTTGTTGCACATTTGCAGCTGTGAAATAAACGCGTTGTCCATTTTCTAGATGTACTGCTAAGTGAACAACAGCTGGCGTTCATGTATGGGAAATGAAAGAATTCGCTTTACAGCTTCATTGCTGCTTATGTATCTTCCAGCCTGATACTGTGCGATTTCATCGATATGTATAACCGCATTCCCATCCCGCATTCAGGTTGCACGCCAAAAACTGCCATGTAGCTGCCTTTATTCACGTACTTACAAATGTATTTGATCGATTCAACGGGGTTACAGTATTCCACGTTTATGTGCGCTTTGTATGTTTTTGAATAGCAAAGGCGAATATGGAACAACCCAATGGTTGTCTACTTCGATGTCACCGTTTCACATTTGTATGGTTGCTAATTTCCCGCCATCTTCTGTTGATCTTCTTCTGTATAAAGGATATCCATCGTTTCCTGTAACTGTGTTGGATACTAATGCTCGAGGATATCGTTTAGATCATTTTCCGTCTATCATGCATGGTGAATTTGGATTCAGTGTACCGCAAGGTCCATGTATCATATTTTTCGTCACAACTTCATGCAAATCCTTATCGACGTCGGCATCGGGTATTTCAGCGCACATTACATTGTCGATTTTGTTTGAAGTGATTTTGTTATAGATCCAGATTAGTACTATATATTCGCATGAGGCCATCCTCTCTTTTGCCATTCCACTGAGTATATCCAGCAACGCACAGACCCAAACAATTCATGTTTTACCATGAGCTGTTGTATATCGTCCCAAGCTGGATTGCATGTGAATGTAGTGAATAGGTCTTCACATCCGTAGTAATGAACATACGCAATTGCATATTGAGCGTACTCGTGCATATGACGTAGACTGCCTGTATATGAAGATGGCCAAATCGTTAGTCTTCCAACGTTAGTTGTATTACCGTCATTTACAACTGCATCTCGCAAATGAACGTATTCTTCAGAGCGAAGCTTGGTTTGATTAAAACGGATGAATATCAAACTAATTTAAAAAATCTACATTTCTACATACGATTTGATATATTTTGAAATATAAACATAGAGATAAAATTAAACTCTATATAAAAAAAGATACATTTGATATTCCTAATGACCTATTTCAGTCACTATCAGCCTGTCGCGTACATTCTCTTGAGAACGAACCAGTTCTGAAACTGCAGAACGCGATCGCCGTGCTCGCAACCGTGCATCCTCAAGTCTGGCTACACGTTGTTCTGCTGCTTCCTCGACATTTTGATAAACTAAAGCAGATAGATTGCACTGAAAAAGAAGAAAGAAAGTTATAGCAAAAACATATAAAATTGTAAACCTTTAAAAATATGAGTGAAACATTAAGTTATGAGACAATGAAATTTCCGTTCCCAATTTCCAGCAATTGATGTGAGAATATCTCAGCTGATCAATCGTTTTGCAGCTGGACACGCATTTGTCAAATATTTGTCCAATAGGAGTATTGTTAATGAAATCCGGAGATAATTGGAACGAATTAAATGTTAAGCAAAGAGAGAGGTTATTGGAATTAATTAAATGTTAAGGAAAGACATTGCAAACATTGCAAACTACGCACGAATTTAATTTGGATGTGACATGTTTGATCGCCTCATTAATGAACAATAAATATCGATTCTAATAAATAGCAAGTTATTTAGATAAATACATTACAAAAAACAAACAATAATGACACATTAATACATCTTTTTACAAATTAGCAAAAATTTGTCAGTTCGTTTAAAATAAATATGACGTTTGTCAAAAATGTACATACCAGCATCACGTTGTCTCTGTGAAGCAAATGATCGCGTCACTCCAAGAGATCAATTCACGATATGATTTGAATTCAAACGAAAATCAATCAAAACAATTAAATTTTACCGCTAATTGAACAGAAAAATAAAAAAATAAGTTAAAAATACTAAGTGAAAAAGATATTCTTAGAGGTAGATATGTCAACAACGCACATTACGAAATGAAAATGGCGGATAAATTAACGCAGATGGCGCTATACAAAAAAAATTATATAATAAAATAATATTTTATATAATTAAAATAGTAAAGCTATAAATAATTAAATAATTATTTAAAAATAATAAATTTAATATAAATATAAAAATATTAATATATTTAATATTAAATTTCATTTTATTAAGTGTATTATATTATTATTTATTATTGTTTATTATTAAAAATTAAAAATAATTTTTTTTTATTAAATTAAAAGAGACTTTCTTGAATTAAATTCCACAGAACCATTTCCTAATCCTAAAAAAATCGTTAACAAATCGAAAAAAAGCAATGCATAAAATCAACTTTTCCTAAGATCTAAGAAGTTTCACTTCTACCACGTGAGAGTATCACGCATCTGTTTTTTTATACATACTACATAAGTTATATTTATTTTAGCGATCCTCGATCTTTTTATACATATAAGTTATTGTTATATCTTTATTTCAGATCATTTTATAAATATAAGCTATATTTGTTTTAGCGATTATATTTATTTTAACGATACTCGAAATATTTGAAAACAGATAAAATATTAGTTGGATATTTTTTACAAATTTAGTATTACTTCTGTCAAATATATTTCCTGCGCTTGCGCTATAAAGTCCTGATTCAGCCATATTAAGATTTTCTCAAGCTGCTATGACACAATGGAACTTATCCTTATTAACACAAATGTTAGTTTGACGTATCTTGGATTCTAACCTATTTTTCCTCTGTAATAAATTTATTATCAGTTCGTGTCTCGACTCAAAAATAAAACATTTATTATATATAAAATTTATTATTTATTTTTAAACATTAAATTATTAAATATTTTATTTATATAGACTAAAAATTAAATATTTGATATAAACTCCGAAACGTCGAAAATGAAATTTGACATGTGTCACAAATCTAGTTAGTCCTTGTCCCCGACAGGTTCGCATAGATATTTGTTTTTGATTTAAAAATTTTATTATATACACTGATATTTATATATAAATAAAAATGAAAAAACATTTCCGTTGACGAATATCAACTTTACTCAAAATTTCAAAGCAATCGGTAGAGAACTTCCGGAGATTAGCTGCCTTCAATTAACGAACATTTACATTTTTATTTATATAGATAGATAGATATACAGTTTATGGAATGAAAATATAAACCTCATTGCCAGATTTATATATTTATCCAACTACAGGGAGACAATGGCAAAAAATCTTACTCATCGCACACAATAACTGTAAAAAGGCACAGGTGGCGCCTCTATAAATGTTGAAATCATTTACCAAACTCGGAAAAAAAGGTCTTCAAATCTCCATTGAAAACGCCAATGCGCCTCACCAATATGCAACTAACTATATTATTTAAAAAAACGTTTATTGAAATTGCAATGGCCAATTTTAACAGTAAAAGTAATCCAATTTTAATTTGTTATTTAATTATGTTTACTTTGTCCCCAGTAAACTAGGCTTTTGCCTGTGTCTCACTGAGGACATATTGATGAACGTGATGATATATCGTTTAATATTAGAAATATAAAATGGAAATTATTTAACGATGTTGGTCACAAATAAATGCAAAGCGTTTAGAAAGATATTTGAGAATGAATGATAATAAATGAAAAGTCATAGTTATTGTCAAGTGTACGACTAATTGCAATGTACAGGTTAAAAAGAAAAATAGAACTCATTAAGACATTTTGGTATTTGGGAGCATGTTTGGAATGGAGCAGAACTTTAAGGTCAATTTGTTATCATCGAATTAATGAATTGTTCCAAATCGATCCAATAGGGAAAAATATTGTGATATGGTTTTTGCAGTTGCCAGTTCTGTAGCGTGGAATGATCTTCCTCTAAATGTCTAAGATATGGGAGGCGTGTGCAACTTTAAAAAAAAACACTTGAAGACCTTTTTGGTGAGGTCTTATAAAAAAATATGATTTTATATGAACACTGCTCATTTTCACTTTACTCCAACTAACGCCGATTGTGTTACCGTCACATCTCGGAAGATCTACAACAGTTTTTTTGTAGTTCGCCTTCCCTTAGAAAATTTGCTACGATTTTTTTACCAAATATGTTTTTCTTTACATATGTATATGCAGAGAAGTACATTATTTAATGGTCGCAGCTACTATCTTCCTATTTATACACTAAACTATTTTTTAATCTGTCAATAATAGTGGCTTAGGACCCCAAGTAGATAACAGTCTGCTCTTTAAACGGTGATGTATAAATCGATATTATACTCGTGTTATTAAAATTATGTTTTGAATTGAGAAATATGTAGAAAGGTATTAAATACTAATTGTACAAAGCGGCATGCTAGTGCAAACTTTGATGTATGGAAGCGAAACCTAACCATTGAAGAGCTGTAATAAAAGTAGAATAAATGCAGTAGAAATTCGCGTATACCGTAGTATACTTGGTATTATAATGTTAAATAAAGTAAAATTTATCGGATAAAGGAGTCACTTTTGTTATAATTAGAGTGATAGAAATAATTTTGAGATGGTGGCCACATTGAGATAATAAGTTACTATAGACTTGCGAAGGTAATATATAATTAAGGGAAATGTAAGAAGTTTGAGATACAGGAGATCATATATGACGAGACGTGTGGATGTAGACGATGCGAAAGATATCTACATTGATAGAAATACATGAAAAACTGTTATCTACGCCTCTTCTAAAAGGAACATATTTTAATGGCACGTGTATAGATATCAAATTCATCAATAACAAGAAAATATTTTGGAGTTTACAGCAAAACAAAAAATAAACAAACGAGCAAGCAAAATTTGCCTGTAATTATGATCTTTAAAGTTTCAAACTCGAAGATAAAAATAACGGAGAAATAATTTGTTTTTTTTAAATTATTTATTAAAGTTTATTATGAGACGGGGATATAGAAAGAAAAATTATTTATGAACTGTGAAACTTGATTTTACAATAAAAATCACTTAAAAAATGTAAAACGAAGGTTTAGTCACAAATTGTACGGATTCAAAAGATTATTTCAAGGAAATATAATCAATTTATAGGTCAAAATCCTTACAAAAATGCTCAAATTTACCCGTACTTATTCAATTTATTTATTAAATTGTCAAAGATATATTTATATGGTTAAGTCATTCTGGGAACGATAAGCTTTCATTTTTTTCTTCATCACCTCGTTCACACACGGAATGACATTATTGAATAAGTTTTATTTTATTGATACATTACAAATACGAGTATATAAACTGCTTGCAATAAAAAAGAACCACCCTCTTTTAATTTTTTAACTTTTGTTTAGTGTGTCGGACGATAATTTACGATCATCGTGAGTAAAAGCTGAGTGTTTACGAGCATTACCAGTTCTTCATGGAACGACCTTGTCAAATGAATTGTTCAATATTGATATCTTCAATTTCTTGGTGGATAAAGTGATGGTTCTGCTCCCACAACCATTCACATTTCCAAATCCCATGAGTTTTTCCATATATTGTACTTTTTGCGCAAACTGTATGAAAGTTTATCTACTAAAAAGGCATTTACCATATATGGTGTTTTGACACAAAAAAAGTTTTGTTGTTTATACGGAACTTAGTCATTTCAGATGAATTTGGATTGAGTAATAGTGGTGTTCCATTCTCGAAAGCAGAGCGAGTATCTTTAAAGTATTTTTCCTATGCACTATTATCTTTAACCGTAACGTGAACGCCGAAAGCAGGAACAGCCTCCCTTTTACCGCTTAGTATACTATTTTTTCTTTATGAAATATGAATGAAGTTAATTATTAACCAAAAAAAGTATAATGTATTCCATCTTAAAGAACTTTGGCTCTTCTCCAAATTTTCAGAAACAACATAAATATTTTGAGCATTAAAAATACATCACTTCTCCCTTCCATGAAAAACATTCTGTCAATTTATTGTCTCGATTATTCATCTTAGAAAATATAAAAGGTACAACCAAAAAAATATATTCGTATTCAGACATTTTGAAAAGAAATATTTTGAGATAATCAAGCATAAAATTTTCATGAATATTAAGCTTATTGGTGGAATACAGGAACCGAAGATGAAAGAGAAATTCTTTAAGGGAAGAAATTGGACAAGAACTTTTCAATTTGATACCCTTTGAATTTATCGCTTTATCTTATATGCAGTCTCTGCTTGTACATACTCGTATATGTGTGTATGATCCATCGATTCGCATGGAATCCTTAACATACCTGAATTAGCGAGGAGCAAAGGGATGCCATCTAACGCCTCAATCTAGCTTGGTCCTTTATTCAACTGAGTTTTCAACTAAGGGTGTTTTTGTATAATATTCATGGCCAATTGCTATTTTCAAGCATGCATATTGAACGCAACCTTAAATGTAATTCGAAATACAATTTGCATTTATTCATTTCACTATCACCCTGTTTCAGAATATTCTTAGCCTTGCGATCCATAAAAGATTAAAAAAACTACGATTGGTTGTATTAGGTGTTAACATAAGTTGTGTCCGTTTTTTTTTTTCAATTTAAAAATGAGCACCAAAAGTAAAACAAAATTGTAAATGTTATACGTCATTCACGTCGTCATTCAAAATTTTCTGTTCTACAAGATATTGTGTTTGCTTTTACGTTACATATATTATTTTATTTGATTACAACCCTTCAAAATGGAATGTCAAGTAGACGAAAGTGAACATTTTCGACACCTCCTTCTGTTCGCGTTCAATCGAGGGATTAAACTGACAAAGCTGCTCGCGATATTTGCGAAATGTATGGTGAAGATGCTATGAATGAAAGGACAGCTCATCGATGGTTTTTGCGTTTCAAAGACGGTAATTTCGACCTGAGAGACATGGAGCGTTCCGGACGACCAGTGGACTTCGATGAGGAACGCTTAAACCATATTATTCATCTCATTTTTAAACTGAAAAAAAACGGACACAACTTATGTTAACACCCAATAATTTAATCACCCAACTAATGCAAGTGGCTGCCAATGTTTATTTTTTTCCCTTTCGTTATTTAAAGTACAACTTGACGAGCTTATTGCCATATGGCAGTCTTTTGCATCTAACCAGATATATATTTATTTATGTAAAAGGAAAAATAAGTAAATAAAAAACTTAATTTATATTTTTGCGTTCACTACAGGTTTATTTTTGGGTTTTCTACCGGTTTCGAAGAACACCGTCTTCATCGTCAGGTGAAGATATAATAAATTGCTAAAAATATATTTCCTGTACAAGTGTAAATAATATAAGAGAAATGAGGTAGGGGGAGAGAAGTGGGGAGAGATGTGATACAATGGTAAATGGGGCGGCAAAAAATAAAATTAATATTTCGAGCAGGTCAGGGTCTAGATATCCAGGGGGGTGGATTTTAAATAGGAAACATATTAAGCAGAGGATATTTCAAATCCTAATAATAAATGTGTTCGTTTTTTTTCAGACAATGTGTGAACACATAAGTTATTTTTATTTTCACAACCCCCTGGGAGTCATGACCCACAGGTTGAGAAATGATGCCCTATAGTAAAGGGCAGGGGTTGGCAGAAGCGGCTCGCGAGCCGCATGCGGTTCTTTGCATAGACGTTTACGGCTCGTCAGGCATTAACTCCAATTTTACCTCATCTCAATAAAAAATTTTATAGAAAATACACATTTACAATATTGTATCAAAATGATAAAAAATATTTTATTCAAAGTATTGCCCGTCGCTAGCTACACATTTTCCCCATCTCTCTGGCAATTTGTGGAAGCCTGTATTGTATTCTGGTCGTTTTTCACGCAATGCTTGGTTCGAATCCATCATTTGTTGTCGGTAACGTTTAGAATTAACGGTTTCGCCAGGGTTTAGCAGCTCATAATAGATAACACCCTTCTGATCCCACCAAACACAGAGCATTGTCTACCGTCCATAGCGATTTGGCCTTACAGTCGATGTCGCTGGTTAGCTTGGAGTTACCCATAATCTTTTACGCTAAAGATTCTCAAAATATATCCATTTTTCATCGTCAGTCACACTTCGATGAAGAAATAATTTTATTTTGTACCTGGCGAGCAGCATTTCGCAGAGGGGTTTTTCAGTTTTCCTGCTGTCTTTCATTCAGTTCATGTGGAACCCATTTTATCCCCTTCTGGATCTTCCCCATGGCTTTCAAACGTATGGAGACGGCTTCTCGTGTCACATTTATTTGATCCGCGAGTTGTGCGTTTGAGCGTCATCCTCATCCAACAATGCTTGCAATTCGGCGTCTTCAAACTTTCTCGGTGGTCTTCCACGTTCTTCGTTTCTCGCGTCAAAATCACCACTTTTAAATTTTTTAAACCACTCAAAGCACTGTGATTTACCAAGAGCATGCTCACCGTAAGCTGTGACAAGTATTCAATGCGATTCTGCAGCAATTTTCTTCAAATGGTAACAGAAAATCAATGCTATTCGCAAATCGTAGTTTTCAGGCACAAAAACAGACATGTTCAACGCTATGAAAACATATGTAGTTGTATTAAACTTGTATTGTTGTGAGTTAAAAGTCTTTGACAAATGTAAACACAAGAAAAAGGCGCCAATTACGCGGTTTGACAGTCACTACATTGACAACTAGAGCCATCTATGAGCAAATTCCGGTTTTATATTTACAGACTGGTATATGCGGCTCTCTGGTACCGTTGTTATCCTGTTTCCATGAGAATTTGGCTTTTCTCACTTGATTAACTGCCTACCCCTGGTATAGAGCATCGAGCCTATACGATTCACCAAGAAGACAAAGATGCCATAAAATGTTTTCATTCATGCCTGTCCCCGATTCGATACTCTACGCCTTTCCATATCAGACAGAAACTACGAATCTCAGTATCGTTACACAGTTGTGTAGTTAAAACGGGCGTTCGATTCGTTATCTGGCGTCTTCCTCAAGGCGTGAACTTATAATTCCAACGCGTCACTTTTATGGTCATAGTCTGCTGCTACCTTCGAAGACAAGCCATATTATTCAGCACGAGTTCTACCGTCAGAAACTCAACGTCTATTTAAGGGATATTGTCTCAAACCTAAAAGAAATTGAGATTTAGAGATATTTTATTTTGTCAAATTATAGCTCTTGACAAGTTTCAATAGTAATCAAGTGCGATATACGCAATAATATTGAAACCTTCCGTCCAGTACTGACGACGGACTTAAGATCTGACGTCACAAGAAAGAAGAGAAAGTAAATGATACAGCGCAGTAAATCCACTTAAAAAGTGACTTAAGGTCAGGAGTTCAAATAACCTAGCAAGTTACCAGTACTTTCACATAAAACTTCGAAAACAGCAACATTATCATTTGACTCTACTACTCGTAGATTGTTTCGAAGCCAATCGGTTCGAATATGAACATATGTAAAGTTGAATGGAGATCCCTTCGAAAATTATTAACTCGATTATCAGCGCAGTACCACGAAATATGATCTGCAGATTGATCCAGATTACCGCAAAAAATTCAGACCGGGCATTAGAAGTGACTTTGTTATTAATACGGTTCATTTCAATCGACAAATATTTACAACATATCCATGGCATACAATGGTGTGCAGTATTCAATAAAAAAACAAAAGGAGGCAAAAAAAATAGGCACTCCATCGAAACGTTGTTGTTTTGCGACAGGAGTTTGAATACTTGTGCTTGCTATAGGAACGACTTGTAGCGATGGTTTGTGTGAATTCTTTTTTTTGTGATTATATGCGGCACATTACGGGATGAACTTTTAGTATGTCTGGAGTGATGAAGTATGAATGGTGTAATTCGCGTGATATATACATATGTAATTGAGTTCACCGTTTATCGAGTTAATGGGAATATAAAACTGGGATATTGTATAATTAACAATCGGAAAGAAATATCAATTTATTTTTCATTGTTATATTTACTCAGTAAGATACATTCAAAAACCTAGTTTACTGGGGATACGACAAATGAAAAGCAATAGACCTAGATCCATAAAAATGGTGTGTTCACATTAAATTACAAAATTGCGTTTTTTATAAAACAGTCATGTATAAATTTAACAAAATGCAAAAAATTTGAAGTCTGCGAGAATACAGAATAATTATAATAGATATAGCTAAAAGTATAAATATTAATTCATTTTACTTACAGAAAATTACAGTCAGAAAAAGGACGTAATGTGATAGGAATAATAATATGTATACTAACTTGTGTGATCCACCAGCTTACCACACATCAATAAGGAAAATTTTAGGGAAAACTATCTACGAAAGTCACGGTGTGGCTCCAGATTTTAGATTTGAATACTTAAAAACGTTTTGTGAGAGAAACTTTATAGATATTTAGTTATTTATTTATCTATTGACAATTGTCCTTTACCTAGCAAAGCAACAATTATACTGCAAAATATAACATATCAATATTGTCCTCCTCAAAATATAACATATCAATATCGTCCTCCTCAAAATATAACACATCAATATCTTCTTCCTTAAAGACACTAGTAATGAAAGATACATTTATGACATCTTTTAAAATATAATGTTTATAAATACCAATATATAGTATAACGCGAAAAAGTAAAACATAATCAAATACAATTTATTAAACTCAAATAATAAAACATGGTTCGGAAGTAAAATCTTTCTCAAGGGCCGGGCGACGAGAATACGAAACAATCGGACAAATTATTAAAAATATCCACCAAACCATTCATAAAGTTATCTAATTGTTATACTAAAACTGTATCCAAATATAAGTATGTCTGAAAGTACAGTATTCTCATTGTTTATTGTTGTTGCTAAATATACAATGTCAAATGTAATTTTAAATTTCTAGTCTAAAAACGTAGCCAAATATCTGCAAATAAATTGAATGAAAAACAAAAGGCAAAATAAAAATTATTATTTAACGGAAATTCCATGCCTCTGACGTTTTAATATGTACGAAAAAAATATTTCTCCGAAAGATTAATTGTTCTAAATGTCACGAACAATGACAAGAAATATGTGTTTATTTATTTATTCCAAGTATTGTTATACTTTTCAAAATTGTCCACTTCCATTTCAGAAGAAATCCAGATAAACAGGCGTCTGCTTTTGATAGAAAAATACTATGAGACGAGAAACGAGCAAAGAGAAGCGATTATTTCTATGTGTCATCCACAATCTTCGTGTCAAAATTGAATGAAATATTATAAGGAATAAAAGATGACTGCCTCAAAACAAAATTTATGTGTTTTCATGATTGCGTTACACACGATACTCGTATCTCTCGAGTAGAGATTGATATAAAATACGACTTTTTACCTTTAACGTTGTTAAAAAAATCTAACAATGTGTGATATTCTTAAACCAAATTTAAAAATGTAGTTAACTCTCACTTGCATGTTGCCAGCAAGAATAATGAAAGTTTGGAGAATCACAGGGACAATTTAGGAACAGCGAGCAAGAGGAGGGAGGTTAACAAGATCTTTGGTAAGTACTGCATTCAATATGACCCAGGACTTAGAGGGTTGAAAAAAGGTGGTGCATCAAGTTTCATATCTAGCAGAGAACCACGAATGTAAGACTATTGAATAAGACTATTGAATTATAGACCATTGAATTAAAGACTATTGAATTAATGGCCATTTTCTTGCTTCCTTGCCCCCGAAGGTCGTTTTTAGTTACATCTTACTTATACAAACAGGCTGTAGATTTTATTTCATTTTAAAGAATCTAAAACACGAATAACTTACAAATTAGCATTAACAAAATAAATCTGAAATCGTATGATGAATGTTCTCATTATTGCGTGTTAAATGAGGGATTATGATTAATATACATAGTAACATAGGAGTAGATCACAACTTATGTACAATAGTTGCACTAACTTCCAGCTTCTCAAATTCACCCTGCATTCACATTAGGCCAACCTTATGTAAAGCCACTTGGAACTTGTCTTTAAATCTGCAAATTTCTTCTTTTCAATTGTTTTATTTCTTTTACATTTTTTTTCACTGTAAAATAAACATAACTTTATTCTAATTGTTTTTTAAACTAATATCCATACTTTATTACTTTACATAAAAAATAAATATAAAACTGTATATTTTGAAACTCTTCGTAATGAATAAAATATTCGAACGTCAAAAATTAAACTGTATGAAGTGTATGGATGTAGAAAAGGCGAACGATGTGTGTCGTGGTAGGAAAGTCTGGCATTCTCTCTTCTCTGCCTACCCCGACGGGGTGATGCCGTAATGGTGTGTATGTATGTTGTGTAATAATAAAAAAAAACGCAAAAATATTGGTATTCGTAAACAAACACTTTCGAAAATCGCGGTATTCCTTATTTAGATCTAACGTAGGTTTTAATAAACCTTCGAGGTTGAAATAATCAATACATTGAAATAAATGATAAAAAAAAAACAAAATGAAATTTAATTACATTTTTCCTTTTTGATAAAAAATAAACCGATTAGGAAAGCAGTGGGAAACATTTCAATTGTATGCCCCAGGCGACGTTTAGAGATTTATTTCCAGAATATTTTATTCTCATACAAAGTTTTTTTTTTCAAACCACGTCATCATGTGGAATATAATTAAAAAACAAGGGATATTTTCAAAAGCTTTCTTACTTCATATTTTTGTTGAAAAATTACATTACACTGAATCTTTTGTTATTTGAACATTCAACATGTAGATTTTCAAAATATAATATTTGTTTTATTTTTATAACATTTTCGTTTCCATTTCTTTTGAACAAATTAAAATATTGAAAGAACGTTTTCAGAACCAAGATATAACGGGATATTTTTTATATTGAAAATACAATTTTTTACACAATGTATTATATATTTTTGGAAAATAAAGTCTAGTTTATTTTTATAACTTTTCGGTTAAATAACAATTCTTGGCCACTGATCTGAGATAACAGTGTTGAAAATTTATAACAAATAACGTGTCGGATCATTTTACCACGTACAGTAATGCCCTTGAAATAAACATATGTTTTTGTTGATTATTCAATCCTGCGAGAAATGAAAAGTATTTGAATGGTTGAAGTAAAATAGGCACTAAGTACCAGAAAAAAAAAAAAACAAAAAAAAACTAAGTATGCAGTTTTATTCTATATGACATATAGAACGAAACTGTATACTTAGTTTTTTTTTTTGTTCTCAGTGCCTATTTTACTTCAACCATTCATTTATTAATTAACACTTTCACGCGAATATATCTGATAAATTTATTGGTTTATAGTAATTTCTATTAATCAACCAGCTTTTGTTCCTTTTTTTTCGGTATTCATGACCGGCGAATCGAAACAATATTTGAGGAAAATATTTTTTTTTAAAAGATAAATTTGAAGGAAAGTAGGGATTAGGATAGGAATTGTATTGAAGTGAAGGATGAACAAAAATAATAACATAATGGTTCTTCTTGATTTTATTCGTATTCTTAAATATCGAAGCGAATGAAACGCATCTGATTAAGCCAAAAATATCGTTCCAAAATCGAGTTGAGTGAATCACAAAAGATTGTTGAGTTGCGTTTTGGCATACAAATAATTATCCAGTGACCAGATAGGCAGTCTACAATCAGAATTAAAATTGGTTTTTTTACGATGATTTAGTTATGTGTGCAAAGTGATGGTTGAAGAATGGATGCAACGTGGTCGTTAAAAGAATGTATGCAAAGGTATGGATAAAAGAATGCATGCAACGTGGTCGTAAAAAGAATGTATGCAAAATTATGGTTGAAAAAATATATATGCAAATTAATGGTTAAAGTAATGTGTGCTAAGTGATGGTTGAAAAAATGTACACAAAGTGATGGTTGAAAGAATGTGTGCAAATTGATGGTTGAAAGAATGTTTGCAAAATGAAGATTGAAAAATAAATGCAAAAAATTTTTGAGTTTGAATGTACAATATCTTCACATCATGCCCCCTATTGGTTTAAGCAGAAAAACATATCTCCTCTATATTATATCCTGGTACACATATTTCGCTTCTGCCATACTCATACGCTTTTTCAGGCATACTTTCCAATAAAGATTGGTATTGATAAAGACTAAACGTTCAAATAGCGTAGAAAATTTTGTCTCTTTGCCATCTGGTTTATATGTTGCAGCATTTTGTAATTTTTATTTAGCGTTTTTTGGTTTTGCTTAATAGCACTGAAAGAAATTTGTGATAGGCAGCTGATAAGGTACAGAACAATATAAAACAAGATGTTAAATGGTCTAAGACAAGAGTGTGTAGACTTTTGTAAACTGTACAACCTAATGGAAGTTATAGAGCGGCCTTTCCTAAGTATCTACTCCAACCTCTGTTTGTAAAGTTAAACAAATACTAGTCAGAGTATTATCACGATTGCTAGTGAATATGGATATTCTATTTTCAAGCAAACTATTTGTTCAGTATTCACTGAATACTTAAGTGAAGGTGTGCATCCACTAGTTATCGTTTATATTCACTGTATAATATACGTCCACTATGACATATACTCGTATACAAAACAAGGTTTTTTTTTTTTTACCTGGCGAGTTTATTGACATGTGGCAATCTCTTCCAAACAACCAGAAAGCTGTTTTTATAGGCCTTAAATATTAACCAGACATGAATCCTGTTTAAAAAAATCTGGGTTCCAGCGGGGATCTAACCCGCAACCTAAGGTTGTACTGTATACAAAAAAATATATTATGCATAATTTTTTCGGGCGCTGCTAGAGCTTTCAGACGTGCTTTGTTTAATGATACTGGTTTAGGAACGGTTGTTCCTTAAAGGAGAGATGATGAGGATGATTGTTGATAAATAAAAACTCGTCGAAATCGGAATGTGTAAAGAGGAATTTTATTGACAGACATCGGTATTTATAATGTTTATTGAATGTGTGCGGGAATGCGCCCGTGATATATCGCTGTCTCGTCTCTGCGTTTACAATACGTTTGTTGTCGCGTGTAGGTATTCTTTCTGTTTCGGAAGACAGCGCGAAAGATGTGTTGCTTTCTCGTTTCCTCATGGAATGCGCTCTCGGTTGGTAGCGAGTTGAATGACCGACGCGTGGACTTTGTCCATTGATTGTCTCGGATTGTGAAGGTGTGCAAAGGTCGTCTCGTGGGTTCAGTGACCGCGCATACGGTCGCCACACTGGGTTCGAGATCCAAGTTAAAGCA
This sequence comes from Odontocerum albicorne, assembly GCA_949825065.1. Taxonomy (NCBI): domain Eukaryota; kingdom Metazoa; phylum Arthropoda; class Insecta; order Trichoptera; family Odontoceridae; genus Odontocerum; species Odontocerum albicorne. Next base: position 17,399,349 of record OX463856.1, read on the forward strand.
CCCTGGAAGAAAGTTCGCTCTCTAAACAGCGCTTTTTCAAGATTGTCCGTTATCAGTGATTTTTGTTTATCTCCAGACAGAAAATAATTAAAACAATTTCGTAAGCTTTATTAGTCACTTTGTTTCACCCCGTTGCGGTCCCCGTTTCTATTTTCGTAGTTCAGGATGCTCAAGGTTAAATAAATCAAAAGCTCGCACACTAATCAATCAAATATTGTTGCGAATGTGGGTTTTATCCCTCGACATTCCCATCTATCCATCACATCTTCAAACATATTACAAAAGTTACACATACATTGAAAACAGGAAACACTTCTGGAATAATACCTGTTCGCAGAGGACAAAAGGGAATAAAATCAAAACATTTGCGAGATAAGCAAGATCACATTTCATAACACTTTGTATCCCGTGTTTTATTGCGATAAATAAAATTTGCATTAAGTCCCGGATTCGTGCTTTCACTTAATTGACACATGTTCTAAAAAGGAATGTACAACTTACATCTAGTAAATATATTTGTTAACAATTCAACCTTTTTAACGATAATCTCCTGATTTCTAAAATGGACAGTGAATATGGTATATACGTCGTATTCTGACGTCGCATCATCAATGTGAATTCAAGTGTCAAAATTTGAAGCTTCTTCTTCTTCTCAATGTCATGTCAAGTCCCCCCAACGTTAAATATCACTTGAGAGTAGACATCTTTGTCCCCGGCAGCTCGAAAAATATATCCAACGCCCCTTGCCAGTCCAGTCACGTATATTGCGGAGCCGGGAGATTTGCCTTCTGCCAACACCTCTTCGGCCTTCTATTTTGCCTTGGATGATCAGATGCAGTAATTTGTACTTTGGTCCTCAAAGTACACGACCCAAGAAATGAGAAGCGTATTCTGCGATGATAATCTAAACTTGAAACTTCGACAACGGTTAGTCAAATGCTACGTATGGTCAGTGTTATTGAATGGAGTGGAATCATGGACCCTCAAAGTTAGTAGTATGAACCGACTGGAAGCATCTTGAAGCTGTTGACATATTCATATGAATACTAACAGTTTCCGGGTCCAAATAGAAAAAAAGAATATACAGGATCCTCCAAATAGGTTGTTAACTAACATGTCTAAATATGTGTTGATATGCGAATATATTACACAAACTGGCAAAAAAATAATGCTGAGCTTGCAAAGTATGTGCAAATCACAAGAGAAATAAGACCCGGTACATGTTTAAGGCGTGTGACAAAGCTCTTCACAAAAAAAATGCCGTGTATTGGCAGATTCACTATCATAAACTAAATTATTGAAGGATTTGAAGCACATATAAAAAATTGTGTTTCAAATATCCCTAATCTTGACTTAGATGTAGCGATTTTAATTAACCCTTCACATAAATCGAAATTCCTCAAAAACAAACCGGGCACTGGGAAAGGTTATTTTGATATCGATCGAGTCTTTAAGTGGTAACACCTAATTCTTACATCACGCTTTCTTTCTGCAAGAGTAGGGAAAAAGGATTTAGCGCCAAATTTTCCTACCTCGACACATATTTCACCTCATTGATGTCTCATACAATTGCAATGAATTATATATATTTTTTTACATTTCCTTCTTTCAAAACCCATTTCTTAAAGTAAAATAAAGTAAAAAATGACTTTTAGTCTGCAAGCCTGGTGGCTGCTTAATAGGTTCAAGGTTTAGATCGTACTTGCAATCTTTATTCTCTTAGTTGGCACTTACCGAATCACTTACGCACACGGAAACCTTCAGTCAATATACTTTCAAGTAGTATTCATTATACTTGTTAGGGAGTTGCACAAACTGTATGGTGTTCCCGAGGATTACATGGCTTCAAAAGTTAGAGAGAAAACCATCTCTTTCAACCACACAAACATCATCTTCCCACCATTTTTCCTTATATTATACTTTCATTGTTTACAATATAGCCTGGCGGATTTATTGAATATGGCGATTTCTCCTGAACAAGAAAAAATGTGTTACAATGACATTAAGTTAAAACCAGAAAATAATTATTTTTTAAATCGGTGTTTCAACGGGAATCGACCCGCGACCTCTATTTTGGAAGTCAGGCGTTTTAGCAACTAGGCCACGGAAAGTCGTCGCGTTGCTTGATATTTAAACTGTTTCTCATTCAATAAGTTTAAAGCAAGGACAGGTACCGTTTAACGTATTCCATGATCCCGACATGTTGAAGAGCGTGGGTGGAAAACAACACTGTATTCATCCCCTATAACTGAGCCTTTGAATTAAGAACCACTAGAACAGTGAAGAAGTTTGCCATACCAAGTGTTGGAAATAACATTGCACGTAGACAGGCAATAATACTCGCACATATCTAGCGCGTATGAGAATTATTACCAGACAAACTCTTGGACCAGACAAGGATAACATTTTTTTGGATACCATTTGTAGACCTCTAGGTGAAAGTCTAGACCACGAGGATCATTAATATAATTAGTATATAGTTTGATAAATCTTGGGTTTGAGTGACAAACATAATGAAAGACGTTTACGAACAAACCAACAGAATATATTGTATGTGTATTACAAGTAAACATAATGCTTATTTTCCTAACAGGACCTCACCTAGCAGTGGCGTGGCCCCCTGTCTTTACCAAACTCGCCCTCCACAGGCTACGCTCACACGTTCATACATACGAATGTATCAATTCACTCACACAGAATCTTACCAACACAATACAAATTTTAATATTGAATGAATAAATGTGCATTATCCGTGACGAGTGTCATAGAAAACAGAGTAGAGTTCTTCCCCATAGAGTCACTGATAATACTGTATAGACAGTTTTATGCCATTTAACTCTTTTTGCTGCTGCTTGTTCCCAGTTGTGCACAACATTAATGTTTATAAGAGTTTCATGCAGTACGTCTTTATATATCTTGCACTTCCCAATGTGATATATTCTGCCTCTGTCAGCTCGCCAAAGAAGAAGTCTTTTGGGATGCTATAGTTAGGTGTGCGAGCTTTATGCCCAGACCAACGTAGATGATCACGTGATATCAGAATTTTGATAACGCAACGGAACGCATGATTTCCACCATATCAGAGATGGTGTGATGATAGCTTTATAGACTGCCGTTGTGATTTTCAGTGTTAGATCGTTATTATAAAAACACTTGCCCCCTAAGAATCCAAAACGCTTAAAAAACTGCGCTTAGAAAACTGCGCTGAGAAAACTACACTTAATCTATTCTGAATCTCGTTATCTTTGTTTGTTTTTCATTCTCAATGCTATCCAAGTAGTTAAAATGCTGCACTGATTCTATGATCTGTCTATTTATACTTACATTTAGATGGGAGTTTTCATTGGATAGAATATTGATCTTGCGAACATTAAATTTGAAAACAAGTGGACACATATATAGGTTTCCAGTATTTGGTAACAGATCTTAAGCAGAATAAGAAATCAGAGCATAGTCGTCGGCATACTATAGGCTCATGACATGTATCAGAGTTTGAGCACAAAAACGACGTAAAGTAAAAAGTCGTCCATCATGCCTATAACGGACGGCAACCCGTCTGGTTTCCAATTTTCTGTCAACAATAATAGATAAGATTATGATGAAGATTTCAAATAGAATGTGGGCCAGAACACATCTCTGCCGGACCCCAGTAATAGTGAGATAAGGGTCTATGAGAGAGCTGTCGTACGAGATTTGAGCAAGGTTGTTGGTGTGGTTTTACACAATTCCACAGATGTGTGTGGTATCATCGCCTAGCAACGAAAACTAGTATAAATTATTACAAAGCAATCAACAAATCAGCTGAATCTATTTTCATGATAGTTATAAATAAATTAAAATGAAGCTCTTCAGAAAAACAAAGCATTATAAAAATACTAAATTGTTCACTTTGGCAAAAATTTTTTATCATTCCACTTTAGCGTAAGTAGTTTTGTGTCATTGCTTATGACAATACGTCACTCAATCCTCCCACTATTTACTATATTGTCCTTAATTACATGTTTGTACATATGACTTATCGTAAACAAAATCCCTTGTATAAAGAACAGAAAAAGATCTTTTTAGTATTTTTAATAATATTATATTTCAGTTAATGGATTCAACCATGTGATATTTGCGACGGTTTGTCTTCGTTCTGCAGTATATAATCAATATAATAATAATAAGGCGCTGGAGGTGGTTGGGTTACGTATTGGGGATGCCGATTGGTCAAAATCTGCTTTGTTTCATCGTCCGCAAAATACTTGAAAACTCATTTTATTAATTATAACATACATATGTACATACATGTATACCAAAATGCCGTTTTCTTATTAGAGAAGGCAAAAAGGAATCCACCCCTGACTTTGCTATCACGATACGTATCTTTTCTACATCCGTTCACCTCATTATTTGTTTTTAATTTACAGATACAAGGGTTTGCGCTGAAAAAAAAAATCTGATGTTCCCGCGGCTGGGCTCGCCCTCTATTGGTGTGGGTGTATCTCAACTGTAGATATATAATGATTACCCCAAACTGTTTAAAAACATCTCCCTTTAATGTATTGTTTTCTTCATTACCTTGAAATACATAATACGAGTACATATTATATGCAATTTCTTAATTTATATGTACATGTATGATTTATGTGCATATGTACATACTATGTTTATATTAGTTAAAGTGTGCTTATTATTTTTTAACATACACTTATTCGATTTCTTGACTAAGATATTTTATTTAAAAAAATACTTATGGCAAGTTACTTAAATTTATTTAAAAAATCACTTATCGCAAGTTACTCAAATTTATTTAAAAAAATACTTATGGCAATTTACTTAAATTTATTTTAAAAAATACTTATAGCAAATTACTTAAATTTATTTAAAAAAATACTTATGGCAAGTTACTTAAATTTATTTAAATAAAAAAAATACTTATAGCAAATTACTTAAATTTATTTAAAAAAATACTTCTGGCAAGTTACTCAAATTTATTAAAAAAAATACTTATGGCAAGTTACTTAAATTTATTTAAAAAAAATACTTATGGCAAGTTTAAAATACTTACGGCAACCCTACGTAAATATATTCTAATCAAGACAAATGTAGTGGAGATAAGTCTTATGGCGGCCGCTAACTGGTTCCAGAGTCTGATGCCTTGGACTGTTAAGAATGACGTGAAGAAGAAGAAAATATGAACTTGAAATGATAATCTCTGCTTGAATGCAGAGCAAGGAGTGAAATAAAAACCGTGAGATTGCATTTTTGCGCATCTCGGTTTACATTTTTTCTTGCTTACAAATATAGTTTAGACACGCTCGGGCGCTACTATAGCCGCCATACGGAATTTTGAGACGTTTTGGCTATTTGGGTATTAGTTAAGCTGTGCAAAATACTCCATTATATTAACAGTATACTTCTTGATTGGTTTAAGTTGATAATTTTTTTTTGTTAATTTAACGCGTTTATTTTGATATCGCGAGTGTCTTTTTTTCAAAGTATAATTGCGTATGTTCTGCTTCCCTGAGCATTTCATTATGTATTCTGTCATACATTGTCACTCTATGTCATCTTCGAAGTGCACGCATTCCTTCAACATTTATTTGGCTCCTTTCAGACTTTTAATTCCCAATACGTGATAATGAGGACATGTTACATATATTACATACCAAATTAACTTGATAAAAAAACAATTGAACTAACTTCAGCAATTACGAAGCGTATGTTTGCCTCTATTTTGTTACTAATTACGAGAAATACAAGAACATGTATGACAAGATTTTTGGATGTGGACAAGAAGAAAATTGTGTGCATGGGTAGGAAAAAGGGGAAATCTATCCTCTTTGCTTTCATTGAGAGAAACACCTCGGGAAAGGAAGTAAAAATAAGTGTAAAGCGTATAAAGAGGAAAAATATTTTTTTGCTACACATACATACTCGTATATTATCCCGTCGTTTTTCTATCGTAAGAAAGAGAGAGAGAATATAACGCCAGACTTTCCTTTCACAAATCACATATTTCGTATCTTCTTCGTCCATACACCTTATCATAGAACTCTAACGATTCCTCTGATTTTTTAACATTTCTTTTAAAAATATCATTCACTTGATCCAATGATACTTTCCTTAGTCTTCCTCAACTACTCTGTCTTGTCACATTTTACTGTATATTTGCTATGTTGACAATTCTTCATATATTCGATTTGCATGCCTAATTAATTAATTCTTTGTTAAATATTTTAATACGTAAAAGAAACAGTAAAAGCCGAAACTTTTGATAAGACAATAATTGTAAAAAAATGTTATCAAAATCAAGATTCATTTAAAACATAATGACGTTCTTAAGAAAAGGTTAATGGAGACGCTAAACAGTAGAGTTGTTTAACTACAAATACCCATATTAGGCAGGGCAATAAAAAAACACTTGAAACATTTATTTTTTCCTGTTCTAAACCTAAATTATCGCTTAATCCGTCTTTTTACGGAGTTCTCGACCGGTTAAAATAACAGAAACGTTAACTAATTACACACTCTCTATTTCACTAAACTAACGTTAAATATGCAAAAAAAGAACCAACCCACATAGATTTTCATTTGTAACATACACGCTAAGCAAGCGGGCGCCCCAGGTTTGATTCCTTACGGATTGGTTCCAGACTGGTTTAACATCGGAATTTATGTTTTTATGTAGCTTTATATGCCACTTATCATAAATTCTAATGGCATCTGGATGGTCGGCAGACACGCCAATAGCACTGCTTATGTTTCAATTCTTTGACAAAAACTGAATATTGAAATTGACACAAGCTCCACTTTGTACACGAAGTTAAGAAAAATACTGTGTTTGTTTTGATCTTTCAAGACTGTATGCATACAGAAGTGTAACAGATTGCACAAAATACATAAATACACGCACATACGTCATTCACCCACAGGAAGCTTAAAGAAGCGACTGAAAAAAACTCTTAGTTTCCATTCAGTAATATAACGCTTTTCATCCCAATTTTTATTTCCTCTCCACTTTCTCTTCATTTGATTGATGATATTTCACTTAAACTTTTACTATGTATTTTGCTCATAAATTTTGTAAAAATAAATAATCATTTGAACATTTTTGGCGAACCATTACGTAACTTCCTTTATTCACTTTTGTCTGGGTGGCTGGAATATATTGCCATCTAGCAATAAGCTCACCAGATTGTTTTTACAGTAGAGTGTCAATAAATAAATTAGACTGGCAATCGTATTGGATGATCGCGAGGGATTGCCTACTTAGACTAGTAACTACAGGAACTGAAAGCAACGCTGTTAAAAGCAATTTGGTATTCATAACACACAGACTTTTTGAAGAAACTGCCTAATTCGAGCAAGGCTGTACAATAGGGGATGATTTTATTCGCATCCTGTACTTCATGGATGATTCTACAATCGTGGTTGAAATAGGTGAGGATCTTCAAACAATGGAAGATATTACATTTAACTTGAAAAATCAAGAAACAAATAATGGAATGTTTTTTTCAAGGATATGGCGTTCTTCAAACGTCACTCTCGTACAACACAATTCAATGTACAATAGATATTTGCAAAGTTTTTCCAATGAAGATTTATTAAATAAACTATATTTTTGTATACATACCATCACGTCATGTCCTTTTTTTAAGTATTTTAAAACCAATGCGGTTTCAGTAACTTTTAAATTTGAAATAGCATGCTATTCAAGCCCCAAAGTTAAAGTAGTAACAAATTTCTTTACAGCTACTGTAACAACGAAGACTGCTACTTAAAGTGCGTTATTTAACCCCATTTAAAAAATACAAGGGACATACTTAATAAAATAATTCAGTCTTTAGATGCGAAGCTGAAATTTAAACTCGAATAAAAAAGTATATTTTACGGCGTTAGCTTCACCTCAAACAATTCTCTTGAAACGTTTTGAAAGTTAAACCAAGCTTTTTAAAAATTATCCTCGTTAAAATGAAAAATCTGCTGTGATATGTGCACTACTTCTTTAAAATATTGTAGTATAATGATTCAAGGGCATTACTGAATCTGAGAGTGTGTTTTTGATTCAGTCCGTGAAAATGTATTCACTGGTTAAAACGATTTTCTGCTTCGACTTTCCCTAACACACTTTCCATTCCCATTTAATTATTTTTTTTCAATGTTTCGCCGTTCATTTGTCATTCTATACGTCACTTTTAAGCGATCCTCTTTTAGCTTTCCGCATTCATTCTATGATTCCTCTCAAAAGTTCCACATTTGTGATGAAGATGTCAAAAAGCTTAGTCAGGAAACTTGTCTTCGATCACAATGATGGACATGTTTTTTTAAGTCGAATTATACTGCTATTTGAGAAGTGTGTCTTCAGATGAAGGAAAGTTGGACTGAGATAATGAAGAGCAACAGGAACTGAGATAATGAAGTTTCAATAGGAAACAAAGTCAATGGAGCACTAAAATATTTAACAAATCTGTATACGCAAACCAAGCAATATCAATATCTGCTTAAATTTTGTTTTGCAACATTGTATTAGGGTCATCATTGATGTTTGGGAACACGCAGACGTGGAAAATTAATGAAAAGAGCCGAGTAAATGAGGTGGGAATGCGTGCACTGAGTAGAATATGTGATGTGTCAGAATGAGAAATGTTATTATAAAGGTTAAATTTCAGCTAGAAACTGATTTTTTAAGTGTGATAAAAAACCATTTGAGGTGTTTTGTACACGTTGAATGGATGGGTGATAAAAAACATATTTACAATGTAATCATGAGTCGGAGTTATGGTAAATAACGACTTAGAGAAGTTTAATTTGAATAAGCGAATGAAATAAAAAAAAGGAAAGGTGAGGAGTAAGACAGATACAAGGAACCGTATGAGAAGATGTACGTATGTGGAGTACGCAAATATTGTATATCGTTTGGCGCTATGCTCTTTATGCCTACCTCAACGGGGTATGAGTACGATTATTGCGCTTTTTGCAATACTTCTTTTGGGTTCTACTATAAAATATAAATAAAATAAAAATATGGCTTCTTTAAGTGTCACACGTCACCCTCTGAGGTACTGTGAAAAGGTTTTCTGGAGATTCCATCCAAACCTTAATGCGACACTTGGCCATATTTCATATTCTTCAAAAATGCCTTCGAAAAAGCACTGTCTCCTGAAATAACCGCTATATATTTTTTTCTCGAGATTTCAAACTTAATTTTACATTTAGTCTGTCACCCTTTAATAAACAACCAGTTCCTAAAACGCTTTTTACGTTTTTTTTTATATAATTGAAATTTAATGCTGACATTTGCTAACAAGAAAAATGTAAAAACTGAAGAATCGTTTTGAATTCCTAATTATAATTAATTAACTAACCTTAACTAACACATAGAAGTATCCAACATAGTCCGTTGAACACATTCTTAGTGTGATTGTATTGTATGTTTAAAATTTAAACTACATAATTATATACAGAATATTCTCTTGTTCCAAAGTTATAGAACTATAATATTATTTCCATAATACATCGATTGGGTAATGACTATGCTGCAGTCTCGGACATATTGTATTTGGTGACAGTCCTAACGCATTTCAAAAGTTCTCTTAGCGAGCATTTTTATTCGTTTAAACCGTAAATCCGACGTTACGGCGTGAATCTCATTGATTTTTTCCTCTCTTTTGTTTCGTTGATTTTATTTCTCTCCTTTTTTTCGTTGATTTTGTTTCTCTATTTTTTTATTGTATTTCTTTCAAACTTTTTGAGATCTCTGTAAATATGTTGAAGTTCCGATGTGCGTTTTTTTTATGTATTGGAGTAGATTAAATATATGTTATGTTTGAATGTTTTTGTTATTATTTTTTTAGATTGTTTTCTCTTTTTGTATATTAGGACCATTTATTACTTAAACATTGACCATCCTCAAGTATATAATTATGTGCCGTAGGTGATATGCATGTGCGTACTGCTATAATTTTTTGGTTGTCAATGATTCATGTAAATATTTATGACTAGTAATATTAAATTTATACGCACTCAAAATTCTAATTTGAGTTTAACTTTTGTAACATTTTTTAATGGTCGATAAAAGACCGTACATTATAATAAAAATGAAATAAAATATTCAAAGCAACTTCATAAAATGTCTTTATCACTTATAATAATGACTAAAAAAATTACACAGCGCCGTTTACAGATCAAGCTCTTTTCAAATGCACTATTATTACTCGGGATCCAAACCCTGTATCACTGTTATGGACTGACTAAAAAAAACAAGTCGAGTGTCAGGATATTAAGGTGATGGCTGCTGTCATTCGATAAGAAACTTTTCCGCATCTACATATGTTTAAAAAAACCACATATTATAATAAAATCACAGAATCACATCGAGGGTGGTCCGATAAGTACTTAGCCTACAAAAGAATAACAAAAATTTTGGAAAAGTGGCGATTTATTTCTCAACATAATCTCAAAAAAGCTGGCATTCGTATACAAAAATGTTTATATATTTTTATATCGGTGTATATAAAAAAGTTTAGAAATCAGAAAAAATAACGTTTGCGCCTCCTGCAGCGACAAACTCAAACTAAAGTTGACAGTTATGTCATTCATTTTGGACGTTTCGGAATTAATTTTAAATATTAAATAATTAAATCTATATAAATAAAATATTAAATAATTTATTGTTTAATAATAAATAATAAATTTTATAAATAATACATTTAAAATTTTCAAATACGTTTATTGAAAAGTCGCGACATGAGCGCCAATTTGCTGACGTAAAAATATACAAAGTTTATCAAATCGTATGTAGAAATGGAGATTTTTTTAATTAGTTTGATATTCATCCGTTTGAATTAGACCAAGCTTCGCTCTGAAGAATACGTTCATTTGCGAGATGCAGTTGTAAATGACGGTAATACAACTAACGTTGGAAGACTAACGATTTGGCCATCTTCAAATACAGGCAGTCCACGTCATATGCATGAGTACGCTCAATATGCAATTGCGTATGTTCGTCACTACGGGTGTCCAGATCTATTCACTACATTCACATGCAATCCCGCTTGGGACGATATACAACAGCTCATGGTAAAACATGAAGTGTTTGGGTCTGTGCGCTGCTGGATGTACTCAGTGGAATGGCAAATAAGAGAATTGCCACATGCACATATACTAATCTGGCTCTATAACAAAATCACTTCAAACGAAATCGACAATGTAATGTGCACTGAAATACCCGATGCCGACGTCGATAAGGATTTGCATGAAGTTGTGACGAAAAATATGATACATGGACCTTGCGGTACACTGAATTCAAATTCACCATGATAGACGGAAAATGCTCTAAGCGATATCCTCGAGCATTAATATCCAACACAGTTACAGGAAACGATGGATATCCTTTATACAGAAGAAGATCAACAGAAGATGGCAGTAAATTAGCAACCATACAAATGCTGCATTCTTCACGTTATGTCAAAATGACGCGTTTGCGAAAACACTGCTGTATCACTGATTGTGACGTCAAAAGAAGAATTGGTTGAAAAAGTATTTCCCTATATTCAAATCAATCATAATAATCACGATTGGCTGAGTGAACGAGTTATTGTTGCCGCCAAGAACAAGACGTCTGCGAACTTAACAATATTATTCAGTTCCTTTTTTAATATTTCGCATTTTTATATGTTTTTGTTATAACTTCCTTTCTTCTTTTTCAGTGCAATCGATCTTTCATTTAAATTCAAATCATATCGTGATTTGACCTCTTGAAGTGACGCGATCATTTGCGAGCACGGCAATTAACGCGACAGACTGAGAGTGGCTGAAAGACATCAAAAAGATTGTATACCTACAAGCATTGTGAAATTAAACATATTAGAAACGTGTGCTTTCTCTTTTCTTTCTTTTCCATTTAACCAGACTAAGCCACAGCAACGCGTGGCCGGGTACAGCTACTATTATAATAAAAACAAAGAAGGCAACCTTTAAAGGTTTTCCGCTTTATGATATTAACACATTTGGCATCAGGTGAAGTGTATGTGTAGTGTTCTTATTATACAATAAATTTTGTTACGACGCACGTCCCTATAAGAGTTGTATTCAACTGATTCCTAAAGCTGCTCACGCCACTCACACTTAACATTTCAACATGACGACCTCCGTGGCCTAGTAAGTAAGACGATTTTCTCCATTCCGGAGGTTGTGGGTTCGATTACCGTCGGAACACAAATTTTAAAAAAAGGATTCCAGTTTGGTTTTCGAACTGGAATCCTTTTTTAAAACGAAATATTAAAGTACTAAAGAATTTACTCTACATCTCGTACATATCAATAAGAGGTTATGGTTATAACGCGATAATGAAATATTTTAGTGAAATGAGGTATTTCTTTTTTTTTATTAAACGTACAACGTATAGAACCCGTTAACCGTGGGGTTATTAGCAGGTGTCGCATTAATTATACTACATATATGTTTAACAATCGAGTTACATAACTGATATAAAAAAAAAACAAAGAATACAATAAAAATGTATGTTGTTATTTAAAAAATGTTTGGGCTCTGACAAAGTAGACCTCCGTGGCCTGGTGGTAAGACGCTTGTCTGCTGATCCGAAGGTTGCGGGTTCGATCACGACTGGAAGCCAGATTTTTGAAAAATGGGATTCCAGTCTGGTTTTTGCTTAGGGCTCATTAAAACATATTTCTAGTTGACTGGAAGAGATTTCCACATGGCAATAAACTCGTCAGGTTAAATAAAAAAGTGGACGAAATTGGTAGATTATTATTTCATGTTTATATAAAGTTTTTTTCTTAAGGCTGGTAAAATACACATCAAATTTCGCAAGACTTCTATTTGTTGTAAATATGTTTGATATGCATTTTCTTTAACTGAAGTGCAACACCTTGTACACAAAACACTGCACACAGAGGTCTAGTTCATCTAGAGAATTGTTAACAACGATTCCAAATAATAAAGGGTTCCTTAGCAAATATCACTGATTTTATACATATTATATTGTATATTATTCAAGTCAACACCATAATTATCAACAGCATCTCTGACGCCATGGTCCTTTGATGACCCTTGTGAATCATTTCACTCCAGGTTCATATACCTATGAAAAACTCACTCTAATGGGTGGTTTAGAGAGCAGATTCTACTCAAGGGCGTTCTAATTTGGGTTTCAAATACACTATTATGAACTTATTAAAAATATTATGAAAAATTAATAAGTTTAGTTTAATGATAAAAAGGCTACTTTCTCACATCAGCGTATGTTAGGAAAACGATATTTGGTAAGAAAACAGCAGAAAAAAGGCCAAGGGTAAATGAAAAAAAAGAGACCTTTGCAGATCTTCCAATATGTTATACTAACACATTCGCCTTCAAGTGAAGTTTAGTGTTCATTTACCATATTTTTTTATAAAACCTTAAAAAAATGTTGTCTGCAAATGCAGAGTATTCCACGTCAAGGGAACCATCAAACTATCCAGGTATATGTTCGTATTTTTCTTGGAAAATAGTCGGAAATTCCTTTACAAAAGAGTATACGCCATTATCAACCACTTACCAGAGGTAATGATCTTTTTTTACAGGAGCGTTTGTCTCTTCTCCAACAACAGTCTCTAGGAACGAATAAGGTTCCCTTACAGTGCGATTGTACACTCAAGATAAAATAATACAATATATAGTCATACTTGTATGAATGAGCTGCCCCCTGACGAAGGTCATTCCTGTGATGCTGCCACACCGGATAGTGAAAAGGATAGTGATGAAACCAAAAGTGGGTCAGCTGAAACTTTTGAAGAAGGCCTTTAAATATTTATGAAGTCACCAATGTTTTCTCTAAAAATGGAAAAAGGTGTATCCCTGATCTTTTAAAAATATCGCGAGATTCTTATAACCAGCCCCATTGAATTTTTTGTCTAACTTTATTTTATTAAAATAATCGAAATATATCTTCAAATATCAGTGCCAACATTATCGGTAAAAATTGTTGGTCGGTTTATTTTCTTCGTTGATCTCGGTTGAACATTTTTTAATCCTCTTGGCTTTACATGCTTTCAGGTCATTATGATCAGTCTATGTCTACTTTGATGTATATAAGTGAAACATGGACGTGGATAGGAACCGAATGAATGCTGTAAAAATACGTGCATTGAAAATAATACACCGGGGAAAAATGAATAAGGAAACATAATAAGGAATCAAGTAATTGGGGATGAGTGTGAACTTAAGGCTGATGTGTTGAATAAGATGAGCAAGAACTTGCTGAGATGGTTTGGGCATATAGAAAAAATAAAAGAAGAAAGTCTAACAAAACACACATATAGTGCGAATGTAAATAGAGTGCGTGCGAGATAAAGATCAAGGAAATTATGGATGGATCAAGTGAATGATATTTTGAAAGAAGGTAACGTAGAAAGTCAGAGAAATCGTCGAAGTTGTATGACAAAGTGTTGAGGTGTGAAGGAGGCCGAGGATGTGATAGGAAAGTCTGGCTCGATAGAAAAGCCTGACGCTGTGTTTTGTGCTTACCCCAGCAGAGAAATAGTATACATGTAATAACAACGTTTTTGAGGTGATGATTGTGATGGTTTACATTAACGAGAATAATGAAATACGTTTTGATGAGGAAAAAAGATGATATATTATGAAGTAAACATGATGCTTGCTTTCCTAACCAGACCTAATACGAGTGAAATGTGGCGTCGTCAGCTATCTACATGCGACTCGTATCCCACATGCCACGGTCACTGGTTGACACATTTCGTCAGCTATCTACATCCGACTCGTATCCCACATGCCACGGTCACTGGTTGACACATTTCGTCAGCTATCTACATCCGACTCGTATCCCACATGCCACGGTCACTGGTTGACACATTTCGTCAGCTATCTACATCCGACTCGTATCCCACATGCCACGGTCACTGGTTGACACATTTCGTCAGCTATCTACATCCGACTCGTATCCCACATGCCACGGTCACTGGTTGACACATTTCGTCAGCTATCTACATCCGACTCGTATCCCACATGCCACGGTCACTGGTTGACACATTTCGTCAGCTATCTACATCCGACTCGTATCCCACATGCCACGGTCACTGGTTGACACATTTCGTCAGCTATCTACATCCGACTCGTATCCCACATGCCACGGTCACTGGTTGACACATTTCGTCAGCTATCTACATCCGACTCGTATCCCACATGCCACGGTCACTGGTTGACACATTTCGTCAGCTATCTACATCCGACTCGTATCCCACATGCCACGGTCACTGGTTGACACATTTCGTCAGCTATCTACATCCGACTCGTATCCCACATGCCACGGTCACTGGTTGACACATTTCGTCAGCTATCTACATCCGACTCGTATTCCACATGCCACGGTCACTGGTTGACACATTTCGTCAGCTATCTACATCCGACTCGTATCCCACATGCCACGGTCACTGGTTGACACATTTCGTCAGCTATCTACATCCGACTCGTATCCCACATGCCACGGTCACTGGTTGACACATTTCGTCAGCTATCTACATCCGACTCGTATCCCACATGCCACGGTCACTGGTTGACACATTTCGTCAGCTATCTACATCCGACTCGTATCCCACATGCCACGGTCACTGGTTGACACATTTCGTCAGCTATCTACATCCGACTCGTATCCCACATGCCACGGTCACTGGTTGACACATTTCGTCAGCTATCTACATCCGACTCGTATCCCACATGCCACGGTCACTGGTTGACACATTTCAACCACACAATTCACACACACGCACACGACTATCGTACCCAGACAATTCGTAACAATAATGTCTGAATATAATAATCATCCGTTTACAAATCATCTTATTATTACAAAATAGGGAATCCTTTGTAATCGAGTATGATTGTTCTCTTGATGCAAAATTATGTGCAAGCGGTGGCCACTTCACCAAGCACATAGTCTTGACAGATCAAACCAAAAGTTCCGAAGATTCAACTCCCAAGACAATGTTTATCTGCTGCAGCTTTTTGATAGGCACCGTTTTTTTGTGCACTTTTTTGTATATTAATAGCGCTTTAATCATTTGTGGTTATGCACATAATGTATAATAGCATTTAAATTCAGATGTAAAATAATCTAACAGTAAAACCAGTGTGAAAGGGAACCTGGGACACCGAAACTTAAGATCACGATACCTGACAGTGGGCAAAAATAAAAGCATAATGCCGTGTTATACAGTTGAGGAATAAAAATGTTTCTATAACAACCTTTATTCGACCTCTCAAGAGTTGTTTTTAAAACATGACCTTCGGCTGGTGTAAATTGACGAGATCCAATAATTATTTATATCAGTATACTGCTTTGATAGATCAGCCGTGAAATTACGATTAATGTTATAAAAGCTCTTTATCTTAAAATCTATAAAAGTTATTTTCCTTTAATTGTACCTCGTGTAAGACTCGATATTATATAAAACGCAGGTCCTTCGATTGCCCTTTTTGAAACATAAATAACGTGAGATTATTTCAAACATTTTTTTCTGAAACATTTATAATAATAAGTAATGGGCAATTCATATAGCGCCGTTTAGAGAGCAATCTCTCCTCAAGTGCACTCTAGCTCATGACAAAAGCCCATTTATAAATTTCTCCCTCCCAAAAACGGATTGTCTTTAAGTGGTTCCTAAAACTGCACAAACCACTCATATATCTGACACTACGAGGATAAAATAACTTAGAAATTCTCAAAAGGTATTTAAAAAGCCTCAAGCATCCGGAATATGGTTTTTATATGTAAAGTAAAGATTTTTACTGACTGTCAAAGTGAAATAAAAGTTTGATATGTAAATGTAAGTTTTAGAATGTATACTGATAAATTTAAGTTAACTGGATTAATTTAACTTTTTAATTACTCATTAAACTTAATAAACACGATCAAACAATAATTAAATTACTTAGAAAATATATTTCAATGCCTTTATAAACGCGTGGGACTATTTCCAAACTTCTCACAGTATTAAAACGCTACCATCCCGATCACTGTTAGATCCTGTACCAAGTAGCTATCGCACCAGATAGTTACAAAATGTTTATATAAAATTCTCAAAACAGATCATATAATCAAACGGACAAGGGACACGCTTAGCAGTATATGGTATGTGTGGTTGGTTGTAATAGATTGAAACATGCCCACCAGATTATACAATTATCAACAAAAATTGTTTTTAACCCAAACACTCAATTTAAAAAATCGAAGAGAATGCTGTCTCCTAATTAGGCTCTTCAACATGTCTGCAGGAATAATTACCCATTTTTTAAATCATAATTTTCATAAAAAATTTAACTTATTTCAATTGCTTTTCAACCCCAGTGTCGAATATTTGGTTTATTTTTCAACAATCTTTATGTGTACGTTAAAACTTAAAGAAAGTTGAAAATGTACTTGTATATACTTTATAGTAATTTTTGACGTTATGAATCCATTTTCTCGGTAAGTTTATAACTAAAAAAAAGTCTTAGACTTGGCAGTCACCATAACGGCTCAATTTCATCAATTTTTGGTGGTATTGATGTGTATGTATCTAACCAACAAACTCATTTTCTTAAAAGTATCCAGAAATTATGAGTTTTCCTCCGGATGTGTCAGAAAAAAAAACGATAAAACAACGATAGAAAAATTGTAAACACCAAACAAAAATTTTCAGCGGTAAATTTAAAAATAAAAAAGATTTACTGGCGCTATGAAAGGGGTGAAAAGGGGAATAAATCAAAGAAATTGTCTCATGAAGCTGACAAGTATTGTATTATTATTTTCTGATGTCATAGCAAAGTTCAACGTGCGAATATTAAAACAAATAAAGGTAAAAAATAAATACATACGATATTTTCTTACTTGAGTCTCGAAAATCTAAATTGTATACGACCCTCTACCAATTTGAATGATTCTGTGTAAAAACCTCCTATATGATCGAGTTGAAAGGGGCATTGAAAGAAGGAAAGCGACAGAGAACATGGTAAATAGAGCACTTAATAGTATACACAACAACCGCGCAATATCAACCTTGATGTATGGAAGTAAAGTGTAAGTGCCCACCTTGATGTATGGAAATAAAACTTGGATTGGGGAGAAGAAGGATAAGAGTAAGATTGATGCTGTAGAGATGCGTGCACTACGGAAAATTTGAGGAGCATCAATGTTTGAAAGATAGTGGAATGAATACATCAGAAATAAATGCATGGATTAAATAAATGGTTTGAGTAAGATGGAAAAAGGAGATTTAAGATAGATTGTACATGTGGAGAGAATAAATGTTAAAAGAATGAATGAGCGAGTATACAAGACAGAAGTGCAAGGTGTGCGTGAAAGAGGTAGACCTAGGAAAACGTAACTAGACTAAATTGACCAGATTTTGACAAAAAGTAAAGTATGGGGTCTTTCAAAATGAGTGTTTTTTTTTATTATTTTTTTTTATTCTTGAATAAAAAACACTATTTGCTTTGATTAAAAAAAACTTTTTATTGGTAATTCACATTTAAACACAAAAAACAGTATCTGCCAAATGTTCACGTCTTGCAGCTCCACAGATGTCAACTTTTTTGTCAAAATTTTCGATGACATTTTGTCATAATTGCGGTTCTAACTCACCAATAATGCGAATAATTTCTTCCTTCAGCTCAAGAATTGATTGGGGGCCATTATTATAGACCTGGCTTTTCACGTAACCCCAGAGAAAATAGTCCAACGGTGTCAGATCACATGATCTTGGTGGGCAATTAACATCACCGTTTCCAGAGATTACAATACGTAAAATAATTCAACGATTTGAACGGGGTGAAAAAAATTCAACGATTTGAAATAGGTCTAGTTTTTCTAGCATCACCATTTCATACTTAGAAAAAATTAAGTATACTATTTATTTGTATTATCCATAATTCATAATTTAAAATGCATTTCATTTTAATAGAAACATGAATGTTCGTGAACATAATAATAGCGAAAACCATTAAGTTGTGTGTATAGAAAATCACTTGACTAGGCCGTGCAATTAGGATTCATTCAACCAGAATTTTTGGAGGACACATGATAAGGAGAATCCTATTACTCGTATATATTTCAATAAGTCGACCATAGGCGTTGGAGATATTCGTCCTTTGTGTTCTTCCTATCACTTTTTTATGGGTAACGTGTTTAAACAATTGCAATAATTTATCGCCGTTATTTGATAACATACCTATAAAAATAGATAGTAAAAACTTTACTCGCTGTTGTGTTGAGTAAGATAAAAAGAAGCATTGTGAGATGATTTGGGCATGTACGAGTAGAACAAATTAATGTAAAATAAGCACTCTGAGATGGTTTAGGCATGTACAACAAATTAATGTAAAAAGAAGCCCTCTGTGATGGTTTGGGCATGTAGAACAACTTAATGTAAAAATAAGCACACTAAGATGGTTTGGGCATGTAGAAAAAATTAATTTAAAAAGAAGCACTCTGAGATGGTTTGGGAATGTAGAACATATTAATGTAAAAATAAGCACTTCTAGATGATTTGAGCATGTATAAAACAAATTAATGTAGAAAGACTAACAAAAAATACGCAATGCAGATTTGAGTGGAAGGCGTGGTAGAGCAAGACCAAAGAAATTATAATTATATCAAGTCAATAATATTGTTGATATGTATGAAAAATTAGTTTTTGAGAAAGTTTATGGATGAAGAAGAGGCGAAGGATGTATGTCGAGTTAGAAATACTCGTATGTCTCCCGTTCTCGCTCTAAATTTTATTACCTGTATACATTTGGAAAATTGACGTGTGCCGTGATTTTATTTCAAAGAATGTTATCTTTAAATCAAAATTCTTTGAATATTTTAAATTTTAAATTATATATCATGTTTTTATAGTTTTCTTTTATTTTTAACTCAAATCAAAACTGATAAACTGGAAATTTTCATTTTAAGCTTTGTCACGCTACAGCTATGGGTAATAAATTCTAAACTCGTTTAAATTGGAAATTATGTCAGAGGAAAAATATTCTTAGCATTTTCCTCTTAAGAAATTATTATTTGCTTAAAAATATTTTTAGAATCGAAATAAATTTTGTGTTTTGTATTACACTTTCATTGTATATAGTACAACCTGGTGGTTTTTTTTTCATGTGGCAATCTCTTCCAACCAACCAGAAAGGTGCTAGAGAGGGTTAAGTAAAATCCAGACATGAAATCCTTATTTTAAAGATATCTGGGTTCCAGCGGGATTTAAACCCGCAACTCCCGAGCTGGGAGACAGGCGTCTTATCAACTATGTCACGGAGGTCATCTCTAGGAAGTCTGTACTGTAGAAATTTTAAATTAAAATAATACGAGGTAAATAATATAATCAATTGTACTTTGTTTAGTCAAACACTGTTTGTTCCAATTTATACGAGTATAACGGTATAGTCCTACCGGTTTCAAGGTTTTCAC
This sequence comes from Odontocerum albicorne, assembly GCA_949825065.1. NCBI lineage: Eukaryota > Metazoa > Arthropoda > Insecta > Trichoptera > Odontoceridae > Odontocerum > Odontocerum albicorne. Next base: position 17,419,795 of record OX463856.1, read on the forward strand.
GCCGTCATCAGGGGAACACAAACGAATATTGTTAATGCTCCCCTGATGATAAGGTGAACACCTTGAAACCGGTAGGGTTATACTGTTATATAAAGTGAAATATACAGTGTTTGACTAAATAAATTACAATGTCTTTATACATCCACAGTGTTAATGCCTTAACAGTTATTGTGTTTCTTAATTGGTCGTTAAATAAAAACATCTGATTATTATTTGTATGATTATCTTACATTTTAAATTTTACAATGTAATCAAAAAAACTATGACGGGCCGGATACCGGGCATATCCGGCCCACTATCGCGGGCCGTAGTTTGGAGACCCCTGCCTTAACTTTAAATATATGTTATACTATTAATAGTTGAAGAATAACATCACTTTTAACAAAATGCCAAGACTACAAAAATACATGGAAAACACATTCCATAAAAAAATGTTACTTAATTGTAGGAGTCAAGGATATTTTCAGTCAATGATTGACTTATCCAAAGATATCGACACTTTAGAAAAGTGCCTCGAAGTTTCCTTAACTAGCTTAAATAATTTTTAATGTAAATATCTACGGTCCAATAAGCAATAAGCACATGTAGCCTTTACGGTGAGAAGGGTAGTAGACTGATAAATTATTAGTGACATATAATTTTTTATCACTCTTTCAGAACTTATTTGATACACTTCCATTGTAAACAGTACAACCTGGCGAATCCATTACCTAGCTCATTATCCTCCAGCCAATCCAAAGAGACTTAAAGTGAAAACCAGACCATGACTCTAAAAAAATTAGGTACAAACGTAAATCGATCCCATCAGCTCCAAGCTGGAAGAAGAACAAACCCACAAACGTTCATCTTCCTGAATGTTTATAAGAAAATATGAGGTAGATTTTTAAAATAAGTAATTTTTGTATCATTGTTCGCTACAAGTCTACACAAGAAACTCGTTTATTTTGTTTTTATCATAGTAATTTCATTGTTTTTTTTTTCATAGTAAATAAAATAATATTGACTGGAAAAAATACCTTTCAAACTAAATATTGCATTTATTTTTTATTAATAATTTTAAGTTTGTAAATGCGTTGTTTGTGTGAACAATGAAAGTTTAGAACAAGTTGAAGAATTCTTCTATTTGAGAAGTATGGTATATTCCATCAAGAATGTTCCACCAGAAAAAGGAAATTCTGTTCTGAAAATTTCCATCAGACGACGGAAAGATGGAACGAGATATGGAATGGCGAGCTGCAAAGATTTTTCGTAGAAAATCAGTCCATTTCATAAACTTCCCCATGAATCCAAATGCATTTCTTATGTTATGATGGGACGTTATTCTGCACACACTGCAACGTCGTTATATCCAAAATACAACCAGTTATTTTAATATAGTATTTAAATAGTCCACCTATATATCAATTGTTCATTTGAAGGGAAGAAAATGCACTTTCTTTGCGCAAATAATTTACAACGTAATTCCGAGAGAGAGAGTATGGAGTTTAAAAATAAAAACAAAAATAAAAGGACAATTTATATGGAACCGTGGAGAGCAAACGCGACTCAAGCCCTCTTCAACTTATATGTTAGTTCAAACTCAGTCTTAAATTTTTGTAAGTTTTTAAGTGCTTCAAGAATGAACGCACCCCCCATATATGTATCTGAAACTAGAAGGCAGACAATTCCACGTCTCAAGACCAGCAACGTCATAGGACGAACAAAGTTTTACAATAATACCCCACCCTATTGGATTGGTTTGGAACCACCAATTTATGATAGGAAGAAGAAATTGACCTTAAGGTCCTACTTGTCTCTAAAGAAACATCCCTTAAATACGGATTCAAAAAATATAATGGAGATATCCCATTAAGGGACTTGAATTCAATGAGACAAAGTTTTAAATCAATCCGTTAGTTATATGTTAAGATAAAAAGGAAGTGGCTGCGATAAATTGTAATTTTATCATTAAGTAACGCACACTACATTTTTTCGAGCATACAGTACTTAAGTGAAGAAAAAATAATGCGTAAATACGTTGGGCGAAAAAGATAGGAAGAAGTTTCTCGCGGATGTGATGGAGTGACCAAATTAAGAAGGCCACTGGCACAAAAGTAACAGCAACGTCAAGGACGGTAGGGGATGGACAATAATGAAGGAGGATTATTAAGAGTCGTGCAGTTGATTAGGATAATTGCTGTCTTAAGTCATGAAGAAAGTGACAATGAAAGGAATATCAACAGTCAGGCACAACACAGAAATTTTAATTAATCATCCAAACAATAGAATTATTTTCAAGAATAAAAAGTAAGCAGAAGGCTTTGTTGACAAAAATATCCACCCTCCTTCATAATGAAACTGGGAAATGGGAGCTATTTATTTTATATCCCATCGGAGTATAATTATTTTTGAGAGCGTCACAAATGCTTTAATTTATCTTGAACATCCTCGGTGATTAGAAGAATGCCGTTTCCAAGTTTGTTTACGACCAGCTCGAGGACGATGAAAAATAAATCGACCATTTCGATTACTCTCTTTTACTTTTTTTTAAATTTTGCCTCTGTGAATGCACATAAATCCTTCATTTTTTATAGGGTGAAATTCATTAAAAAAATTTAAGGATCAGTTGGATAAGGTCTTTTGAAGTGTTGTAACGCGTGATTTAGATTATGGTGCTGATGTTTAGAAAACGTTTATCTTCAGGGTTTGTTCGTAGTCAACTTTACCATAGGTGCTAAAATATCTTATCCATCTGATACGAAAAACTCGGATATTTTAAAAAAATATTTTAGAAAGATGTTTATTAAATAGAAGGACAATAACATATCGCTGTTGAGAGGGACGTCCTTGAGGGCACTTTTCTTACCTAGGAATTCTTATTTATCAAACCCATTTTATTGACAGATTAAAAATATTGCAAAAACTAAACAAATTGATAAGACAAAATTATGAAGATCGTATCTTAGGTCACTAGGTAAGAAAATTACTGGCATCTGCATAAGTTGTGAAAAACAAAGAAATCTAAAGCATCATCAACTATGACATGTCCATGACTATGACATGTCGAATTCCATGGCTTAGTTGGTAAACCCCTGGTCTTACTGACTAGACAACGAAAGTTTTGTCACTTCCGAGGATTAGTAAGTGTACAAGCTAATTTGTTCATTCGTCAATTAGTGTTGAACCCTTTTTTTCAAACTATCCGATTCTTCCTTTTGTACGTCATCTCCAGTAATCACAAACCTCTCTAAACTATCTCCTTGGCCACGAAAAATGTGTACAAAGACGTAAAATAGTATTTGCGCACATTGCTCGTAACTAAGGAGAAGTAGAAAAGGAGGAGTAGAAAAGGAGGAGTAGAAAAGGAGGAGTAGAAAAACCAATGTGTGAGTGAATCCGCCAGAGAGCGAACCTGGAGCATTCGTTTGTTTAACGTGAATGTTAATCATTAAGACTTGTTCTAATAAGTCACGAGAATCGAACACTTGAGAGTACAACAAACTCGATCTCAACGTGTCATCGTTACGTTGGATAGCTGGTTTGCAAACAGGACGTGACAAAACGATGCTATTTAAATTACATTAATTATTAAAACATTGTTTCCAAGTAGTTCACCTCGGTAATGTTGTTTTATTTTACAGTAAATCGTGATAATTTTAATATTCAAGGCAATTCATGCATGTGTTTAATAAAGAAAATCGTTAAAATGTTAAAGAAATTAAAACATGTTGAGTGTCTTAATTTATTTTATTTGTTTTGACTTCATATATTAACTACACATTACGTTATATTTTATTTCACTTATTGAAATCAATATATGTGATCTTAGTAAGCCGTTAGGCGATATCCCAACCCGGGGTTGCGGGTTCGATTCCCGTTAGGGCTAATTTTTTTTAAGAGTCCGTATCTGTGTTTCACGTATTCTCATTTATTAAATAAAGGTGTTCACCAAAATATGTCACATGGGAATGAAGCTGTCGAGTTGTACTGTATGAATTAATTGAATAACCACTACCCGCAACAAGTATAATAGAATGCGCATCACATAGGAAATTATTAGGGGACTTGACATTGGTGCCACCGTAGATGATGAACTCGTATCATGAACATATTTGTGAAACGAATATCCTGTTGCATGTAAGCCAAGAAGCTTCAGTAATCGTACTGGTTTCAGCAAAAGTGTGATACTCGTACAACACAGTATTCTGTTTTAAACATTGCATCATATTAATATTAAAAAAATTGAGATGATTGATTGAGCGTTGTTTCGCAGCAGAAATTGCTTCATGAGATTATTATGATTAAAAATAACTGAAAGAAGCTTCAATCGGTAACTTTTAAACTAGAAAAAAACATTGTTCCATGGTAAGAGACTTACAAAAGCTAACATATCTGTACATATTTACAAAGTTAGTCTCCATAAGAAGTATTCTTAGTGGTTTATTATTAAAAAAATTATACAGGTTTTGTTAAAAAAATTGGCTAAAAAGCCTAATCGTTTTTTAACGGGGAATTTTGCTACTTCTTAAAAATAAACATACGTTTTATAGAAAAAATAAAAACAAACTTGAGAAATCTACTTAATTTAAATATTAAATTTTGGGAATTTCTAGTGTATCTAGTAGAAAAATTAACAAAATTTAAATATTAAAATTCTAAATAAATGTTCCTAGTACAAGATATTCCAAGAAAATAAGATTGAGCACATCACAAGTTTGAAGAAGTGAAATTTTTTTTATTTAAATCAAATGTCCTGATGATACTTTTTAAAAGCTCTAATTCTTAATAACCTTCATTCCTAGAGACAATTACGGTTTTATTGACATTTGGTTAAAGCACTTAAATTAATTTGACGATAGCCAAATAGCATCCATAATTTCCCAAAGTCCTGTTTAAACTATAAATCACATGGCAGAATCATGGGCAGTGGCGTCCCCGATCAGACCCGATAGGTGGCGGTCCAGGATATTTATATAAGGGATGAGGCCTTAGCATGGAGAGTCGATAAATTTAACCGTTATGTAACTGCCTTCATTGTCCCCTTTTCGGTAAAATACAATGGACTAAATTGGCTGTGAACCTATCTCTGTTTTATGTGACACCGAATGAATGTTTACAATTGGAGAGTTGAAATTTTATTGGGGGCTAAGCCCTATTATGTAGGACTTGATATATAAAGAAAAAAATAAATTATCCTAGTTTTATCCAAGAGGTTAAACTATTGATTTAATCTGATTCTAAGTTTATATTCGATATCAAAGTATTTTCATGGAACTGTAATATTTTAATAGATTACAGAATGTTTACGACATAATTGTATGAGTGAAGATATGACCAACGAATATATGAGAGATTTAAAAAATATTTAAATAACATAACACAAATTGTAATACAGATATACGAGACGACGTTGTAAGATTTAAATCAAGTCAGTGGTACACTTAGATACTATATAAGTACTCAAATCTTACAATGTCAGGATCTTCAAAAAGCTTCTCAGATTTTTTTTGCACCAAATGTGATGTCCATGCAGTGAGACTCTGAAACAAGTTACAAATCAATGTTTGACTCGTTCTTTATTTGCCATGCTTTAAGAAGCGACTAAAAAAAATCTTAATTTCTTGTCAGTTCTATGATTTGTTTCGTTTCTGATTTTCCTTTCCTCTCCACCATCTCTTCCTCTTCATTTGATTGATGATATCTCACTTTTACTTTAAGATGTATATGTCCATAAATTTCATAAAGATGAATAATTATTTAAAAAAAAATTGTGACCATTTAAGTTCCTTTATATATTTTTGTCTGATCAGTTGGAAGATATTGCCGCCTTGCAATAATCCCGCCCGATTGTTTTTGCATTGAAGGGTCAAATAAATAAATGCATTGGAATGAAACGTGAAAGTAACAAAACATACACAGTCTGGGTGTTGTGAGGAAAAAATTATGGCAGGTGTCTCAATAAACCAAAAACCTTTTTAAGGTAGTGTGAATTAATGTGAACCGAGAAACGGTGTGTTTAGTTGGATGAAGTATAACGTTATAAGATGATCTGTGCATGGAAGTGATGATCCGTGATGAAAGATTGAGCAAACAAAATGATAATGATAATACTAGTGGGAACGTGGCATACCTACTTCTAGAAATCTGAGATAAATACATACGGACCATCTTAGGTGTAAGGAAGATGGACCAACATCTTTAAAAAATTAAAGCAGTGAAAATTAACGGGGTACCATCAGAGTTGCTGAAAGAAGGTATGCTTATTATTGAAAAATAAATGACTCCAACTCATTCAAGGTGAATACGCAGAGATGGGGTTTCTAGAAGGTAAGAAGCATTTAATGTAATTGTGGGGATAAACAAGACTCACATCACATGTTAGAATATCCATGTTTGAACATCACGACTACATGCTCCGGGCAGGACCTAATTGATGGAGATAATATAAATTTGAATAAAATTAATATAATACTTTTTTTTATTTTGTATTCACCACTGTTTTATTTCAGTTCACTACCGGTTTCAAAGTCTTCCTCGTCAGGGTAAGTTGAACTTTATGGTGAACATAAAACAATGAGAAATAAAAAATAAATATTTTGTTTATTTTATTAAACATTTCTAACCAAGACACCACAAAGTCAAACATTCGTCTTTTCGAAGATTCAAGAAGCAAACGATGTAGCAATCTCTATTGCCTTGTATTAAAAACAAGTGGGATAAATGATAGTCTGGATACGAAAATGAGGAATTAGATAACACCAGCTTTTTTCTTAGGCAAAATAACCCTTTTGTCAATAAAAATGGATGGAAATAATAATAAATAATTTTTGACTTTCACATTTACATAAAATCTATTTCAGGAAAAAATCGTACTCTGCATGCGTTTTTTTCCATATTTTCGTCTCATCCCAATATTTATTAAATCTCATCTCATCTCACCAGCTGCGTCATACAAAAACTTTTAAGAATAAATTTAAAACATTTTTTTATCTCCTCGACACCTGCTATCGGCTTCGTATTAGAATCTCATAGGTATAAAATTTCTAACATAAAGTTAGTTTCCTCACAACTTTCAAGGACTACCGTTTTTTAAGAGGGCTTGGAAAAATACACATGTTTTATATAAAAATCCTCCCAAACGAGACGATTCTTTGCTCTTTACAATGATTTTAGAAAAAAAATTATGAATATTAATTTTTTTTTAAACTCGGTTTCAAATTTTTTCGGTTTTTTTTGCCCTTGCTTTCGTGTATGTTAATTTTGTTTTACATAACATCATTTTATTTGATACAGCACCTAAAAACTAATCTTCACATTTGCAAATTTAAATGTAGCACATTTGCAAATTTACAATTCTGCTCAATGAGCGAAACCGGTATACGTAAAAAAATTGTCACTCCGACGAACACAACTCTAATAACATCTCCCACAACACAACTCCGATAACAACTCAGTTAAACATTTTGTACAACTTGAAATGAGGCTGGAGTTTTTGCAATATAAGTGTAGAATCCAGTCAATCATCGTCATCAACATTACGCCATGTCCTTACTTGATAAAGACAGAAATCTAGACTTCATTCTATTCTGGCATGCACCTTTCACTTCTACTTCATCCATATACCGCGTCATGCATACTCTCGTTGTAATATTCTCTTTTTCGGAATTAGATTTATATGGTAGCGTCACGTTATTTCAGATCTTCCTAAACTTTTTGTACCTTTCATATTATTCGTAATACGAGTATATTATTATTGAAAATATTAAATCTCAATACCCTTTTCTTCTTATGTACTACATAACTTGCACAACGGAACATACGAATATTTTAACATTAAAACAGTTAAACCTTTCAATCTTTCAAATATCACAAGAAAAATGTACCACAGTTTAGGAAACACTGCTCTTGAGCATCATGTATGCCAAAACTATATGTGCACGAAAAATCTATTTCTCCATTTTTAGTAGTTTTACAAGAAATTATTTCCTGTTTTACAACAATTTCTTTTTTGTTTTACAACAATTTCTTTTCTGTTTTAAAAATCTTGTGAAATATTTACCACAGGTTTTTTAAACCAATTTATGAATTTTGCGTGCTAGAAAACTCCATTTATCACCAATGTTCTCTTTAACCATACAATTCACTCTATAATTCGCATGAAAAAACTTTATTCATTTAAATAACGATATTCTTTATAGTCCAGAAACATTTAATTTCTATTCATACACGAAACAAATATTTAAAATTCACTTGGAAGCGAAGTGTTTCGAAAATTGTATTTCATTTCCTTTAAAAACATTTATCTTCATTCAGTAACATAAATATTCCAAAAATATTTAAAATAACCAAATTTTGGTATATTTTCCAAAAATCCATTGAAAAACATATCATTAATATGAGCTACATAATAATTTTCCTGAAAACCCACACTTAAATGCGTCGAAAGCCCAAGCATTAAGTCCTGTGGAGCTTTAGTCTCGGCGAGGTCATTTTAAAAGCTGCACGTTTTATATAATCCTTTAAAAATCCAAAGAATAACGTCCTGGGATAGCTTTTCATTACATGTAATGAGACTCAGGTAGTTTTCTTTGCAAAGCCTTTAAGGAAATTGTAAAAGTCATCCTGATGGGATTTTTTTAGAAATATTAATTGCAATAGAACATTGAAAAATATATGATAATGTTAAAATTGAATATTTCACAGGATAGTGAAGAAAATGTTCTTAAATTTAAGGGGATTGTAGCTTAATGATAAGGTATTAAGAACTCAAAAGGAAATATAGAAATATTCATACTTACATATTATTTATAGTCAAGGCGTTAACAGACATGTTTATTATTTTAATCAAACACTGTTTATTTCACTTTTTATAACGGTATAATCCCTCATCATCAGGAGAGCACAAACAATACTGAATTATGTTCGAACTGGTACCAATATACATATGCATCTAACAGTAAACATTCAAGTTAGGAATTGTGGATGGAGGGAGGCAGGAAATAATTTCAGTAAGCCAATTAATTAACCAAGGTTCTATTTGTAAACAAAACATAATGTACTCGTAATAAAAAACAATCCAAGTTATATAAAGCCAGCTTTAATTTCAATCTCCAGAAACGTCTAATTAATGGGAAAGACAAAAATGGAATGCATAACAACAATCATATGTATAAACTTATATATGACTGCGATAATGTCTATATACTCGTATGATGATGCAAAATTCTTACATATCTAAAATAACGGAAACGAATAAGACAGATTAGAGGGCCTGAAAATATCTTAGCCAGTATATATATTTATTTAATTAACGACACAACAGTGTCTTTATATACAATTGAACATGTTACAGGTTATAAAGTACTTAAAATTATTGACAAATAATACAAAACTTTATCTTAAACTAACATGAAGATACAAAAGCAGTAGTAATAATGAATTAGTTATTGTTTTAAAATTATTTAATAATTATATGTATGTTTAAGTTCAATATATGTTATGTACTATATGTATACCACAAAATATTACCAAACTTCACCAAGCAGACTTACGTAATTGTCGAAGACTTATTTTATAGAGGTAAAGAGCTCAGATTTGTATTTAGAGATGTATATTGAGCCAAAAATATTTCGACGAGGTTTCAAGTATTTGTATTGAAGTGTTACATACATACACGCCATCATATTACATATGTTTTGAGGTAGGCAGAAAGAAAAAACCTCTACGCCTGTATATTAATGCGAACAGTTTTTGTCTTGTCCATGAGGCTGGTTCCACATACATTCATCTCGTCATACATGCTCTCATTTTTCTCATACTTCTTTCTATATTGTCTCATACTATCTATATTCATCCATTATATTCTTGATCTACATCTTCCTCACTTGTCATTATTTCATGCACATATATTTTTCTCTTAAGTATTTTGCAGCTCTGAATGTGGTTAAACCATCTGCAGATTCTCAAGTAAGTTTTAATGAAAACATTCACCTCAAACAACCCGTCATCCTTTATCCAATCACTTCTTACTCTTTAATACACAGTAATACCCGATATCATATGCAAACCACACATTTCTACAGCATTTTTTTCTGTTCTTATCACTCCATTTTAATCTTCACACTTTGCTTCCATACCATCAAGGTTCGAACTAGTATACGTTTAAAGTGTTAAATAAATCAACACAATTATTTGAAGAATGTGAGAAAAGGAAAGTAGCGCTGTGACCAAATTTTTGTACAACTGTTTTTCTCTTTGATATAATATCCGAGGAAAGCTTAAACAACAGCCAAGAGAAAACAAATTAAACAAACATAATATTCGTCGATTTTCCCATATGGTTAAGTAACGTTTTAGACTTTTGGAAGAATTAAATATATTTGTGGTTTTTTCATTTGTAAAGATATTTCAAAAATACTCCTCTTCAAATAATGATAGTAACTATACATGTAACCCCTTTCTCTAATATTTATGGGAAACTTATTCCACGCCATTAAATTAGCTAGAGGAAAAAATCCCATCAAAATGTCGCTGCGTTGATAAGGTCTACAATTATCTAGATATCTTTCCTGATTATTCTTCTGCATTTTTAACTTAATTAAATTTTTCATCGAAGGTACAAAATTATCAAAAAAAAATTATGTTTTATAAGTTATTTTACAAAATAATCTTAAAATACATTAAATAAAATGAAATTAAACAAAACCAAATAAAAAGACATATTTAAAATAATATTTATGAAATAAGAACAAGAATCAAAATGATTACAAAAAAATAAGGCTTTGACTATTTACGCAGTTGACCACATAACACTAGACCATCCCTAGTCAGCTGCCCATACCTCACTGACAAAAATGCGAATGAATAGTACTTATAGGTCAATACTTCATTAATTCTACAATCAGCCTACTTTTATTGTTCAACAGACAATGGAAAAATATGTCGACATTTTCACTAATTGATTTTCCAAAAAAATATGTTAATTTAGAGGTACTGTGTTAACAATGGAAAATAACCCTACGGTGAGTATGCACTAACGAAATTCGAATATTGAAAAGGTTAAACATTTCAGGACAATCAGAAAGTTAATAATTTAATATTTTCCTTTTGCTCAGAGATAATAAATTCAATATTCGTTCGAGATAGTTATAATTTATCTCAATTAAAGGATTGCGTAATTTAAAATTAAGAAATCTCATAAACGTATGTTTAAAATAGTATACCGTCAATATTTTGTCAAGCATCTATTTTCTCCTTGTTCCAATCTTTCTCAATAAGATATTTCGCTGAAGGATAGGACGATAGTGGATGCGGTCATTAGATTGGGTACTTTCTCATATGTTGAAAACTTATCAGTGTAAGACGAAATATAGCTTTGTATATGTGATAATAATAATAAATAAATATAGCTTTAATGATATCAACATAATATGTACATATACGAGTATAAACACATTTCAAAATTGCATGTATATTTCAAGATAAATAGCAAAAATTACATTAAAGAGAGAAACTTTCAAAAGGTCTGGGCTCATCTCTTAACATTTCTCGGTTAATATACATCCCACCAATATAGGGTGAGCCCGACCGCAAGGACATCAGATGTTGTTCAGCCCACACCCTGATAGTAATACATTTAGCGTGGAGTATACAATTATGAATTTTGATAAGACCTCTCAAAAAGGGTTGTTCTCAAGTTGCAAACGTCACCCATATCTTTAAATCTTAGAGATATGTCTTTCCATGCCACGGGACCAGCAACAGCAAAAGCCTTGTCATTATCTTAGGATAGCTGAATTATGAGTATTTTTATATCTCAATGTTGATGTTTGTATTGCTGTTGGTAAATTTTGATAGAAATACTAAATAGGTATACAGCAGAGGGTCGCAATTTCTGAAACATTTCCTTCAGGACCAGGAGACTCCGAAACTGCCCTTTGTTGAAAAGTTAATCTATATATGTATGTATTAATTACCGGCGTATAATATATAATTATTTCTATAAAAATAAAGCAACACGTTCGAGAGAAATATTCGAGTACCTACAGGGTACCATAAAAGGGGAATACCCTTTCCTTTCATATACTCAGCCGTAATCTATCTAATTCTTGCGTCCAATCATAATGAATTTAAAGCGGGTTTTGAATGTAAGAGCACTTAATTAGTTTTTAATTTACATACATTTGTGCTTGATATTTTTTTTCTATTTTGTTCATAAATTATTTAACGTTATAATTATGTATTCGGTTTTATTTTTTTTCTTTCAATTTTATAGTCGATTTAAATTTTTTTATATGCTATTTTAAAGTTCATATTTTTAAATGAATTTTGGTTTTTATGAAGGGTGATCGTCAAAAATTTACAAATAAATTTAAATACCCCGCACTGTTGAATCGATGTGGAACAATTAACGTATTCGATAAATATAAAATCAACCTTCAAGTTCTACTTACTTTAATTGATCATCACAAAACGAGTAAAATGTATGATGGGTCCTTTCTGCAAATAAACCTTCGTTCCTCCTTGCCTTGATTCTAAAATAACATTAAGAATAAATTGAATGCTTTTTCCTTTCTTTTTACTGTGGTTTAAGTAATAACACGAGAATTAAAAGTCCTTTTTGTTATTTCCAAGTACATTTTTAAAATAAATTGACCATGGAAACTGCCAGAGCAATGGGGAAACTGTAAAATGACTAAGAATAAATTTTTCAAATGTCTTAGGTGACATAAAAAGTAATGAAAACATGTTGAGTCTTACTGGATTCAATTTCATTTACAATCATTTAAAGTATAATTCTTACATTTCTATTCTTTTTGGATTTTTTTTCATGTAAGAATTCTTAATCGTTTTTTTTTTTTACATCGTATCGTGGATTTATACTAAATGGATTTCTTTATACTGATGCAAAACGACAATTTGAAGATTCAAAAAACATAGAAAAACATTTTCCTTTATCTTTGTAAAACAAATAAAAAAATATTGTTTACTAAAATCTATGCGAAATTCTCTAAAGTTCGTCTAAAATGAAAAAAAGTGTAAAATCTAAAAATGTATGTCGACCAAATAGTACAGTATTATCGATAATAATTAAGAAAGTTCTATTTTTTTGTAATAACACCTCTCCATTTTGCCTTTGAGGAGAGTTTTTCCTACAGGAAAAACTCTCCTCAAAGGCAAAATAAATAAAAATAAAAATCTCACAAACGGAGCTATATAAATTGCCCTTTTATTATTTATAGATGTCGCAATAAACTTTTGTGACTGAAATGAAATTCGCGCTATAATGATTCAATTATAAAAAAAAGTAATTTATGTTTAGTTACGTCGTGATGCAGTGTATGAATAATAGTCAGAAGAGAAGATTTTATAGTCAGTTTATGTGTCGGGGTGATATTGTTGTGTTTTTGGTGCAGTCTTCTTTTGCTATTTTTTTTTTCAATTTTTGATGTACAACATTATCGTGTGTTTGTCCTCACGAACCATTTTATAACAGTTTCGAGACGTTTCAAAAACTGGACAATTTACGGTGCATGGATAGGGTGAAATGTATTTTGTATTTAAAGGGAAAAAAATCGAAGCAAAATTGTTTTTTTTATAAATTTAAGTTTGATCGAAACGTATTGCCGTTGTTTTATCTATAGCGATATAATAGGTGAAATGGTTCCATGGTTTAATCTAATGAGAATGAACAAGATGAAAGTGTCAGTCATAAGTAGCTTGCTGATGGGTTACTACGTGGTGTCGAGTCACCTTTACAAAACGGGTATTGTGGAGGATCCCAGCTGCGTTTTTCTGTTATTCGTTACGTGACAGATTTTATTTTCTAAACACTATCGGTGCGACAATGAGTATTGCATTTCTTCTTCGCTTTGAAGAACTTTTCCACACAAACATCGATTGGTTAATATTTTAAGTTAAATCTATTGAAGCTTTAAATTGTCCAAAATTGTCAGGTTTTTTCAAATTTGTTTTATTATATAGACTTTTTGATTAATTTCTTTAGCAATTTTAAAATGGTGCCATAAATCTTCCTAGTGTGGGTGGATAGCCTAATAAAAAATTGGTGAAATAAAATAAATATTCTTGTATTTTATTGCATAGCTTTATTTCTTTGTTGTTTACAATTAAACGTTGACTAATTATTGTTTTGTATTACACTTTCGTTGTATATAGTATAACCTGGTGGCCTTATTGCTATGTGGCAATCTCTTCCAACCAATCAGATAGATGTTAAAGAGGCCTTAAGTGAAAACCAGACTAGAATCCTTTTTAAAAGTAAATTTGGGTTCCAACAGGATTTGAACCCACAACCTCCGAAGGAAACAGGCGTCTTACCAATTAGGCCACAGAGGTCATCTAGTTACAGGATTAAAGGAAAGTATTTATTTCTTGAAATTTGTTTTATCAAACACTGTTTATTCCACTTTTTGTGAACAGTGTTTGATAAAACAAATTACAATGTCTTTAAACCTCCACAATATTATTTATTTAACACTTTTATTGCAAATACAATCTGGCGAGCTTATTGCCAGGCGGCAATCTCTTCCAACTAACCAGACAAAAGTAAATGAAGCAAGTTACGTGGTCGCATAAATCATTCAAATGACTATCCATCCCCACAAGACCCATAAACATATTCGTGAGCACATGCCCACGAACCCCACAAAGACGGACAATCACCCGAACATTATTTTTCATATAAAGTGAGATATCATCAATCAAAAGAAAAGGAAGGGATGGTGGAGAGGAAAAGAAAAGAAAAATCAGGAATGAACACGTTATTTTACTGACTAGAAACTAACAGTTTTTTCAGTCGCTTCTTAAAGCATGCCAAGGATGGAGCGAGTCTTATATCGGTTTGTAACTGATTCCAGAGTCTCACTGCATGGACAGTAAAGGACGACGTAAAAAAAGAGGAGTGGTGAACTGGAAAGACCAATAAACAATCTCTGTTTGAAAGTAGCGCTAATCCATGATTGAAAAGACGCTGAAAATTTTCGGGGGACGCTGAAAATAAAAGGGTGCGGCGGGACAGTTAAGGATATTATACAATAGAGACAGTATGTGAATTTGGCGTCTATTTCTAACATTCAACCAGTTCAATGCCTTCTGGCATGAAGTTATATGATCGTACTTACGTAGGTTGAAAATGAATCTTAGACACACATTTTGAAGACGCTGTAATTTGTCCAGTACTATAGTTCCTCTGCAATGTTAATGCCTTAACTATAAATAATATATTTATTTCTTGCCGGCGTGAATCGATTAAAGCGGAAAATTATCTTATTTAGTATAACACTGTTTAAATGGCAATGTTAAATTTAATTTGTTATTGTTTTTTTAATATTGTCCATCAAAAAGGTAATTCAATATTTCAATAAAATAAAAAATAGGTTAATAAGAAGTTATATTGTTTACATATTTTGTGTCACATTTTTCTATTGCCATAGTAAAAAAATCAAGCACCGAAAAACTATTTATTTTGTACAATCTACAAAATCTGAAAAACCATTCAAACAATTTGGATTAACAATAACCAGAGCAGTATATCTTTCAAAATCTACTTGAAAATGGGATTTGAACCAATCGAGCCTTGGCGATAAAAAAATTCTTTAGCAATAAAAAAATATCAATCATTGTCTCCGGAAGCATATTTACGAGAGTAAATTTAATATCGATTGTATCAATCTTTGATGATAACCAAAGGATCTTCAGGTTATATCCAATTTCATATCAGATTTATTCGCGAAAGATAAGCGTAGAGAAAAGGAAATCAAAATTTATGAGTAACAAATCCTAATTTATCGTGTTTGCATTTGGGGCAAGGTACTGCATGGAATACTTAATAGGGGAGTCTTTGTATCAAAAGAAGAAACTGAAAGTGAGATAAAATAAGAAACGATATATTTGAGTGGAAATAATTTATAACCCAAGCCATATTTTAGTCTTCATTTATGTATGCACGTATGCTGATCAAGCTGAATCTAGGGGTGAGCCATCGAAAGTTTTTGAAAAAGGGTTCGAACCCTTATTTTGGGTGAATGTTTGAAAAAAGGTCTTGTATAAATTTCACCTGTTTTGTGATATTTGTATAAATGATAAATGAACGGTAAATAATCACTATCTTTATAATTTTCTTATACTTTTTATTAAGAATATCATAAAAGTTGATTCGATTGGGCCTTCGATGAAACCCAAATAGGGTGTAATGGTATTTAGTTATATAATATATTATTTTAAATATCTGGTTGGTTGGAAAAAAATCCCATGGAAATAAGTTCAACACTTGTTGTAGTTGTGTGATTTAAAACACTCATTTCATTCGTAATTCAAATTCAAAGGATAATTTTATATAGCGCCGTTTAGAAAGCAAACTCTCCTCAAGGGTGATTTAACTAAAAACACGAATCCACTATTATTAAACAAATCACGTCTGATAGCTGTAGCAGCGCCTGAGTGAAAGCTTTCTTCGCATGCAGTATAAAGACAGTCTGCGAGAGTCGCTTACTTTGTGCGAGGCGCCTGAGGATTGGTAACGGGTGGCTCGGGACCGTGAGAGGTGGAGAGCCGTATTCTCTCGGACTGATGGTTTCTCAGCAGCTAGACGTGTGAGAAACAGTCAGCACGCTGCAAACATGCATCAGCATGGCCAGGCGGCTCAGTAGGATCCACATGTCTGTGACATTTGCTGGAGAGAGTGTGAATCTAGGATCGGGCTGTTTTCTCACAGAAGATCACATAATCCACGTGGAAGAACGGTTCAAGATTGACGTTGGGGTGGCGAGGGGATCCTCGACTACGAGGTCCGACAACGACGATACAGTATAACCTGTTGGATTCTTGCCATGTGGTTATATCTTCTAATCAACTAGAAAGGTATTTAAGTGAAAGCTAGACTGAAAACCTTTTTTTTTAAGTCTGGGCCAAAAGAAAGGCGTCTTACCAACTAGACCATGAAGGTCGTCAAACGGATTCCTTTGTTACAACGATTCGCCGCAAAATATGTGGTCCAATTTATAACAATGGCGCGTAGAAAAATAGGTACAACGAAAAGCGCTACACCCTGTATGGTAAAGCTAGCGTAGAAACAATTATAAAAACTTCTAGACTTCGCTGATTTGGGCACTTATACTGCATACAGGATACTGCCCCTTCAAGGGAAGCTTTAATTATCAAGTCGATAGGGCGTAGGAGAATAGGGAGACCAAAATATAGATTGCTGGATGGTGTGACGGAGAATTTCCGCATACTGGGTATAAACACTTAGAAGAAGGATGCTGCTGAGAGAAATAAGTAACAGAGAACTCTTCAGTCAGGCAAAACCCGTCCAGAATGATTGGGCTAGTGATGATAATTCAATTGGGCAGTAATGATAATTCGATTCATGATTTAAGGTGTGTCAATATCACGATACGTTCAATAGGACCAAGCAGAAAGAATAGATATCTAGGTATTTAATATGTGAAAGATACCTTAGTTAAATTTAAACTTGTTTTTCTTAAATGTTCACACCCATTGTTAAAGTTCAGGAGGTCAGACATAAGGATTGTTATGCCGTGTGAATTGGGTGATGGTTGCCAAATTTTTGTTTTGCAGTTTTCGCAAGTGCTAAAAGTTGGCACAGTAGTATTTCCTGCATCGCGTTATTATTTGACAATAAAACTTTTTCTCAACCGGAGCGATGGCGTTCTACAAATAATAAGAAATATTGCCTTCATTTTGCTAACTTTTTAGACGGAAGCGCATAAGGTGGTGGGATCGAACTGTACAACTAATATGAAACATTACATTCATTTTGCTAACTTTTGAGAAGGACGCGCATATGGTTGGTCAACAATTTTTATATTTTCCTCTTGTACCATTAAAATGACGGTTGGTATATAATTTAAAAAATATGATATATTTTTCAACTTTAATAAAGTCTTCAAAAATTACTGAAATATCACAATTATGATCGGTATAATTATTTTTAATTAAATTGCAAAATGTTAAGTTTTCTTTTTCTTTCAAATGTTTTACAGAACAAATACTTCAATTTAACGCTGAAATTTATGGATTACACTTTTTAACTTTAATTTTCTTTAACATTTTATTCTATTTGATTAATGAAGCCCTAATATTTTTTCTTTTTTTATGTTACCATGTTATTTGTATGTAAGATAAACGGAAGAGAACAAGTACAAAACAAAGCATTAACCCAACATTCAGTAGATATAGTATGCGAGTACGGCACAGCTTTGCTTTCCGAGTGTACGTAAGACAACACGACTATAGAACCACCTCAAAAAATAAATAAAATAAATGAATATAGGCAAGTTGATATCAACATAGTATGTATCAATACATCCCAAAATCGCACATATTGGTACAAGTATATCTCAAGATTAGTTGCAGAAAAAACATTTAAGAGAGAAGCCATAAACAGGTCTGGGCTCGTCTCATAACATCCCCAGCCAAGATACACTCCATCAATTTAGGGTGAGCCCGGCCGCGAGGACATCAGATGTTTTTCAGCCCACACTCTTGTTCATGTAGACTAAGGAAAAACCAAAAAAAATATAAACGTTTTATGGCACAATTCGTTTATTTTCAAGTTGCTTGTGCACATATTAATGTATAGGGTGTTTTGTTCTTTTGATCATATTTTCTGCCTTGTTTCTCGATTTAATTGATCCCCTCATTGTAGCTGTAAATGATGGACTGCGCGAGCACTAAAAAGTTTTCCTTTTAAGTATAAAGTGGCTTTCCAAAATGTCATGCAAAAAAGAATTCAACACCTCAACTCTACCACCTACGAATCCCTCACGATAAACACGATACCACGGCATCCGTCTCAATGAATCGTACAGCTTATTCGGGTTAACAACGGTACAATCTCTATATTCAATAGCTAGAACATGGTGGCATATTTTGCTTTGGCAAGTTCAAGACACCTACAACCAACCATAGTCACTTATATCACTACATTAAAAGACTCACACAGAGAGAACCGTATGCTCCGAGTCGGTACAAAAAACGTCTAATAGCATCTCACTATAATCAATCATCCTGGTGGCTTACGAAAGCAACTGCGAGAGCCCAATTAAATCAATCACATCTTGTTTTTTTTATAGAAATCAATTGAGTTTAAAAGGTCAATGTTCAGGTCACTCAAGAAAAAATATGGTCACAGCATGCCAGAAATCATGACAAACGTTCGCCTAAAACATCTAGAGCAGCGTTTAGATTCGAGTTTGGAGGTTGATAGATTGTGCCGATCAGCATCATACTATGCTTGTTATATTGCCGCATTTAAATGCTCTTTTATAAAGAAGCCCACACCACCACATCTAGTAGGGTTTGAAAAAAAGAAGTAACCTAGGATCAAAAAGCTAGCAATATCAGACCCTGGTGACAACCAGGTTTTGTTGAGACAGAGCACATCTGTATCATCGTGGGAGAGCACATGCGGCAGCTCATCAATTGCAGTATTGAGGGACCGAACATTCCACTGCGCGGCATTGAACCTATTCCTCCCCCCACGCGAAGGACCTCTAAAACTAGAATTATACATTTGACTGCTATCATGCAATATTATAATTAATAAATGCCACATGATGACTGATTGCAAATTGATTCGCTGGCACACAGTTGAACCATTAAGGTGATAATATGGTTTTTGAAACGCAAACATGCAAATTTGTGTGGATTTAATTTTGAAGGACAAGATTCATCAGCATTTCCCTCCTTTCCACAGTTTTGCGCTTCCTTGCAATGCTTGTGGGAATAGCCGAATAAATAACAATTACTTCAAACAGTTACTTTGGTGAAGTCCTTCACACGGCACACATACCAATTACTGAATATCTTCAGCTAGGAAATGAGATTTTGTCTTACCACAGTACCACAGTGTCTTACCACCTGAAGCATACGATGGCATGTAGGCTCACTCCAAAGACCCGGTAAATGGCTGATATGCTTCCCAGGCTAGAATCACTCAATGCTGGTTAGGAGTTAAGAACTGCCCGAGTCATCTCTTCATGCGTCATTTATCTAGGCACATTGAAAATTATAATTCGAGGATCTTTTTTTGTTGGAAATCTTGCAAACATGCCATTTATGTTTATTAATCAATTAGTTTCGTTGCATCTTTCGCCGTTGATGTTTTTACAACAACGACTTGCTCTCAAATTCTACGAGCACCCGTGACTTTTACTCCCAACTAAGCGAGCTTAATATGAGCCTTCAGAAAAGTCTTTATTTCTTCCGATGTTTTGATGCTGTTGTCCTTAGGCCATATGCAGGCAGCTGGTTGCGTCACCTTTACGACGCGACCACTGTCATTCGACGCTCTGGTTATCGCTGCTTAAGAAGGGTTTGGTGTGGCATTGGTGCGGTTAATTCTTTTCACCGCTGATTCGAGAATTTTGCTCATCACTGGGGTGATCTCCTTCTCAGTGAAATACAGCCGATAACAAAGAGCATCATTTCCAATTTTCAAGCTTCTAATGTGATCCTTCACCTCGGTTAAACGAAGTCCCATCTCGCCAATGACTGTCAAAGTGTTCTGGATTGTCCTGAAAATAAAAACCTGCTAATCCGTATTTCATTTAATGTTAACGAAAAATTCTCGGAGATGGATGAGGTTTTCATCAACTTCCACAATCACAGAGAGCGTCGAATCTCCCCCCGTGTTTGATTCCTCATCGTTCACAGGTGAACTCTGAACAGCTTCACACTTTTCTCACCTCTTGTGCAGTTTCGGAGACGTAGGCCTCATTTTCTCTGATATATATAATAATTCTTGCGAACACTAAATATATTAAAAAAATAAACAAATGTCTAATATAAGATTTACACCTAAATTATATGCAATCCCACACAGCATCGCACCGTACACAAAACAAAGTACCTACTTATTATTCTTGAATAATGGCCGTAAACTCATATATTATATATAAATGCGTATACGGTAATGTAAAGGAATGAAAAGTACTTACCTTTTTGACAAATCGTCAATTCAGTTCCCTTGACAGTTTGTTAACAACATTCAAAGACAATAAATTCCTAAAAAGTATATAACAGTTCAATTGTCGACGCTATTATGACGTCAAATGAAACAAAAAAAATTAAATACACAGTATTTCCGTGAAAATGTGTCGATTCCCCGAATGAACAATATTGAGAGTTTATTTTACGACATCACTACATTCAAATTCATAAACAATCGAATAATAATTAAATTCCGGCTAAAATAAATCGTCAAAATAACTTTATCGTCACCACGTAAATGAACACCATAGAGGTATATCACTATGCAATACCTGTAGCAAAGTGGCATCATTCTTCAATCACAGATTGTATATTATTTTATAAACACGCAGTTAAAACAATTGCATCCTTAATTCATATGCTTACGCACACCCAAAATTCAAGTTATCTCATACAAATTTCAACTACATCAAAATTCCATGGAACATACCAAAATCATATCCAACAACTCGTCATTATACGCTCTTTATTCACATAAGTCATTATCATGAAATCATATTACTCGCGTTATTACATGTGCTATGCCAACAGCATAATATTCTCAACTAGCACATAAATATTATATCTTCACTATAACACTCTCTTCATCCGAATCAGTCATTTACTCAGTATGTGACAACCTCTTTTAGTCTCTTACTCTTAGCTTTCCCTCTACCAAAACCCCCTTAATACATTTTTTTACATAAGAAGGCCTGATATTATTTATAATTTCTTTTTTTGCATGTGCGAACATCTCTGAAACATATTTTGATTATTCAGTAGCTAAACCAAACGTACAGTTTTTACCGAAAAAGCCAAAAATAAATATATCTGCTCAGAAATCCCCGATATTTTTGTACAATCACACTGATATCTTTACATAGAATCATGTTGTTTTTATATGATTACCACTAAGTTCCAAAATATCCAACCTGAACAAATTAAAGCGAGTATGAACAGATACAACTCGACCATGCCTACAATGGTCTGACGATCTTCTACTCGTAGTTAACATTTTATACACCAATCCTCAACACCAGATAAGTGACACTTTTACTTGTTATTTTGGACTTGGTTGGGCACCGTTATATTGGTATTCATTATCCAAAAGAAACAAAAAGACAAAGAGAAACAGGGAAAATGAGAAAACTATAGATCTTGCCAGATTTTGGACAGCAAATTTTTCCATGATAATGTGTAGCTCTTACGTATGCGATCCTGAGAAGATACATTTACCGTTATTTTTTTATATGAGAATATTACTGTGTATTGGTATATATTGTATTGAAATCCTGTATTTTGTGTATATGAATGTTAATATATGATACTCTTGAATGGTTTACGAACACGTGTAGATTCGTAATATCCCTTATTTATTTGAAATTGTGTTTTGTCAGAAAATGTTTTGAGTAAAATGTTCTTCTCTCAAATATCAAAATCGACGTCTCGCACGTGAGTGAAAATATTAACGAAAATCGTTCGAAGAGAGGTGTCGTTTTGAAAATATGCATTAAGTTATTCGTTTGATACGATTCGCTAAGGATTCAGATTTTCTAATAAAAATGTGCGAATTGTGTTTATTACATTGATTTAATTGCATATTTCTAAATTTGCAACCTTGTTTTTTAACGAATTTTGTTAATACTTTCACTCGTGAGCTAGGGATCAACTTTAAATATTTTTACTCGTGAGCTGGTGAAATTTCGTTCCAGTTTGTCCAGTTAAGTATCAACGCCCCACTGAATGCCTTTTTATTTATTTAATTTGGACGACCTCCGTGGCCTGGTGGTAAGACGCTTGTCTACCGATCCGGAGGATGCGGGTTCGATCCCCGCTGGAATCCAGATTTTTTAAATGGAATTCCAGTCTGGTCTTCACTTAGGGCCCATCAAAACATCTTTCTGGTTGATTGGAAGAGATTGCCACATGGCAATAAACTCACCAGGAGGAAAAAAAAAAAAAAAAAAAAAAAAACTACCTGGCCTGAAAAAAATAAGACGGATGACTACATTATTTGTCTAAACGATTGGCATGTGTCCCATCTATCTAAGCTATCTGTGCTCAGTAGTATGTCAACTAGAGATAATATAAGACGTGATGTTTCGTTATATTCTGAAACAGTAAAAAGTGGACATCGCACGGTTATCAAGTTTCTTACAAAAGACAGGAAAAGCCTGGCAGAACTAAAATAACTTTAAGATACTGACGTCTTTTAATTACTGCTGGTCTTATCTCTTTTTTTTAAAGAAACTTGATAACCGCTAGATACTCAATATCAAACATTTCATATTATAGGTGTAACAAAGCAATGTGTCTTCCGTCGGTTTAGGTTGACATACTACCGAGAGAAGTGGTTCAAATTTTAAATGTAACATTGCCTAGCAATGTGATGGGCGTAACTTGTGTGGTATCTATCTACACAAATTCAAACTTCTTCAGGCCGGAAAATTTTGGACCTAAGTGGCATTTTTGTCTTTCATTTGTGTTCTTCAATTAGGCACGCACATGTCACTCTTATTGGAAGGACTCAGGTATTGGTCGTAATGTAATATGTATATATTTTTTTATTTTTTGTTGAAAGGTAGAATTTCCGATAAAATGTCTAATATTTTATATATGACATGTTGCTTCATTATTGTTGTATCAGATGTTCATTATTTTTTAACCTTTTTATTGCCATGCTAAATTTAAATCTATCTGTTATTATATTCTTGAAATGTGCTAACGTCCTTTCGCGATTCCAAACTAGAATTCCAGTTTAGTTTTTTCTCTTTTTATTTTTTTTCATATGATAATTTTATTGTGAGTTTTTTACAATGTGTCGTATTTCTTGTTTTTACAATGTGTCGTATTTCTTGTTTTTACAATGTGTCGTATTTCTTGTTTTTACAATATGTCGTATTTCTTGTTTTTACAATGTGTCGTATTTCTTGTTTTTACAGTGTGTCGTATTTCTTGTTTTAACAATGTGTCGTATTTCTTGTTTTTACAATGTGTCGTATTTCTTGTTTTTACAGTGTGTCGTATTTCTTGATTTAATTTTAGTAATTCAAACAAAATATATAAGGTTTTGAAAACTTCTCACCGATATGATTTCAATTTTTATTTACTGATAAGTTGGCTTGATCTAAATGATCAATATTGCGTTACTTTCACGCAAAATTTAAATCTTTATATAGTAGATCGTAGTTTTAAGCAAACAGACCAAAGACAAGGAAGAAATGTGGTATTCTATGATAACAGGCTGCTCAAGAACTTATTGAATCCGGAGTGATAATAAGTGTCTGAGGTTTTGTACGCCATGGGGCTGGGAATAGAATAAATTTAAATATGTAGAAAAGTGTTTAAATAATAAGAGTAACACATGTACATACTTTGTCTGGTCTCTGGTATCCAAGTGCCAACCGCCCTACAGTTGTATTATCTAATGGCATAGCCGCAATCCGCGCGCATACGCCATTCTCCGCCGGCGAGCTCATAACACATACATATACGACATGAATATATGTAGATAACAATATCTTCTTAAAATAAAGGTAAAAACAATACATTGTGTTGTTTATACATCTAACCAGGCAGATCTCATACTACCGCATTCAATGTTTTTTTGGAATATTTATCGAAAAATAATTACCAAGAACTCGAATGACATTATTACTGTGGTAGGATATTTAAACATTCCGACGAGCCGAAACTCCTTCTTCCAATAATGTTGACCACTTTTTAATCCCCTTAAATTCTTTGCACTCCTAAGAGGTTGTGGTATTGTTAATATTAACTTACCGTAGACAGTTTAATTGTGTAGATAAATTGTTGATAAACTTAGTTATTTTAAAGGTAATTTGTTTCTAACAAAGACGCTACCTTAACGCTAACGGCAACAGAGGGTGATATTATTAAAGTCTTGATACCTTTTATTTAATATTTCTAAGTGACACCTCCTTGAATAATAATAAAATATTTATATCAAAATCGCAGGAAACTCAAAATATCTGTGAGTAACATTTCAACTCTTGAGATAAAGAAAAGAACTCTATGTAGTTTTGTACTCGTGGTATTTTCGAATGAAGAAATATTAACAAAACATATATACAATGCAAATGTGACTCTTAAGTTTGGTAGAGGAAAATCAAGGAAACTGTAGTTGAACCACGTAGTGAATTAAATTTTGAATGGAGAAGAAAAAAATGAGAGTAATCGTAATGCTGTACATTATGAGATGATGTATAAATGACGAAGAGGCAAAATATGCTTTTTATTAGACATCATTTATTAATTTTTTTTTCGTTCCTTTGCACATTAAAGGTTTGCTTAGTTAGAACAAGGACCAAACATAAAAAATTTAAACAATTAAAAAAATTAAGGCTTATTTGATAAAAACAACAGTAAAAAAGTTTATGTTACACAAATACATGATAATAAAATGTAGTATATTAAAAATATGATAATAAAATGTAGTATATTAAAAATATACAAAAAAAATTATTATTTGAAGTATTACACTCAATTTTAGAAATTTTACCAGATGGAGCTGAGCGATAAGTGTCACACGTCTATGGTATATGTGTATGAGTATCGAGATAGGAAGTTCCAACGCTATGTCTTCTCTACCTACCCCAACAGAGGAACGATGGGATGGTGTGAATAAATTTAAGTTTCAACTAACAGACGAAAAATAAAAAATTTATCCTATGGATAATGAATAAAATGAATGACCTGTTGGACTACGTATCTTTTTTAAATCTCAGATCACGGTTCAAAAAGCGGAAGGTAATTAACAATTGTATTAAGGGAACTGTAGAATCCATAATAAACGATCCTGAGATTTACTGGAGTAACGCCAAGTGCAAAACTGCAATGTCTTCTATATTAAATAATATTAGATTTCAAGATAAAATAGTGAATGCAGACAACGATGTTTGTGAAAAGATTGTATTTGGGAAATTCGTTAGATCTGTTTACGATTGGCATGATTCCAGTATTTCACAGGATAGATCGAAAAAAGATACCATATCGAGTGTCTAAGATAGATCGAAAAAAGATACCATATCGAGCTCTTTCCATTTCGTAGGTCACAAATATTGTATAATAATAAATAATAGTAATTATAAATAACAAGTAGGGTGATTTTTATGTTCCAGGTTTTTATGATTTTATTTGGTTGACTTGCTTGGCACATGATTTAAACAAAAAAAAACACGTAATTGTATTGATTATATGGTCTTCACATTATGTATGGAATATAATAATTTTTCAACTGTGAATACCCGAGGAAAATTGCTTATTTTTTTTGTTTAAATCATGTGCCAAGCAAGTCAACCAAACAAAATCGACCTGGAACATAAAAATCACCACAAAAATCATAACATAAAAATCACCACTAAAAGGAAAATTTATAAAGCGCCATTTTGAGAACAGACTCTCCTCGAGGACATGTTTGTTAATAGATTGAAAATACTACAAATAAATATACATTATTTAAGTGTAAGGATGTTAAAGTGGTGGCTGCAGCCATTTAACTAGTTACTTTCCCGTATCTGCATATGTTTAGAAAAACTGCAAAAATCTTACCAATGAAAGACGAACTACAAACAAAGCATGTCGGTCTTCCGACATGTGAGAGTAATATGTATATTTTAGGCTTTTGGTGTAAATAAATATAAGTTTATTAATAGCAACATAATATGCAAATACGAGTTTATGCATACATTGAGGCAAACGGACGCTCTTATAACGTTTTACTCAATCCAAACCTAATTATACATTTTGGCCACCATTGTGAGTATTTTTCTAAACGTCAGAAGTGTTGCGCTCCGCATAAAAACAGTAATCTGGTAATATCTCAATAATCTTTTGAGATATTTGATATTCTTTGTGACTACTGTCTGCCTACTGGTAAGGAACAATACACAACAACTATATTTTTGTTATAATGACATGAATATTTCTGTTAAACCGAAAGTTTTCTTTTTGAGATTATGTTTCTATCGTGTTTAGCTAATGTCAGTGCAGTGTATTAGGGAAGGCAAAATCGTGCTACTATTACTATCTGTTGAATATTTTTACAAACAAATCATATGTTATGTAGGGGCAAACGGACACTGTGTTTAAGGGGCAAACGGACATAGCTTACCTTGTATTAATTACTGACCGTTTGTTGCAGATCATGGTGCGTAATCGTGAAAAGACACCTGAACGATGCAACTGGAGTAAAGAGTCAATGTATCTGGCAGTAAAAGCTGTCAAAATTGACAAAATTGGTATTGGTATTGGATGGGCATGGATCGCATTGTTCTGATCCCGACGAAAAAGCTTTCGAAAATAATGTGCACCGTCTTTGCTTGCCGCCACATAGTGCATAAAAATTACAACCCCTTGATGTTTCATTTTTTGCTCCATTGAAATTCAATACAATGAAAGTAGCCGTGTTCATTTACGTCGTTATCCAACAAGTGGAATAACCAAAACTACATTTGCATCTCTACTTCAAAAAGCATGGAATCAGGCGGCAACTGTTAGTAATGCTGTCAACGGCTTCAAAAACTTCAAGAAAAGGGCGCAAAAGGACTGAGTCCAGAGTATTGACCACCAGCAAATTTATTTCTGAGCTGAATGCTAAGAAGCTACTCCAACATGGGAAAAAAATTAAAAAGGAAAAAGAAGCAATACTAAATCTCAGAAGAAAACGGAGAATTGTGGTTCTTGTAATGATGTCTATAAAGAAGGGGAAAATTGGGTTCAGTGCCTTGAGTGTAATGTCTGGTATCACGTTGCATGTGATTTAAATGGAGAAGACCCTGTTTTCAGATGTGTACGATGTTATATTGAAGATAGTGATTAGGTGTCCGTATGCCCCTTTGTAAGGCGGCAGAAGGACACTACTTGGATTATTCGTTTTTTATTTGTTTTATGCATATGTCCTTTTTTTTAAATACATCCATTTATTTAATCAAGTGTTTTTTTAATCGTTCTGCATATTTTTTTATTTTTTTTCGCTTTGTATTTCTGTACTTTTTCACATTTTATGTTAAGCGTGTCCGTTTTCCCCAGGTTTACCCTATATATTTATGAGAGACCTTCATTAAGAAACGTCCACGTCCATGTTTCGCTACCATACATCAAAGTCAGCACAAAAATAATGTTCTGGACTACCATCTTAGCAGATTTTCATACTGTCCGGTTCAAGTATGTTAGATATTTTTTAGTGTTCAATTGACTTTGCCGTGCGTAGTGTTCGTACATATGTGTTATCATGAATTTTAATAAATGGTTCCAAAAAGCATTGTCTTCAAATGTTTACTTAAGCTGCATGTAACACCCCTATACTCGTATCTAGCACTTCGCGGTAGGTCTTTCCACGCCACAAAACCAGCAACATAAAGGAATTAAATGTTATTAAAAACAAAGGACTAGATGAAATTACAGCTGTTTTCACTCATAAGTACGGACAGTCCTTATCTCTGCCATTAACTCGGATTTTTAACAAACCCTCAAACACTGAAGTTTTCCTTTAACTGTGAAAGATAGCAAAAGTTTCACCTTTTTTTAAGGCAGAATACAAAATTATTACCCAAAATCATAGACCTGTATCAGTGGGGTGAAAATGTTCCCCTTTTTTTTAATTTTTGGTGATTTTTCAAAATAATCAATCCAGATGAGCAGCTTGCGGGTTTACCCTTCAGAGGTTCAATATCGTACTGTATTACACTTTTGTTATATAAAGTACAGCTCGGTGGTCTTACTGCCATATGGCAACCTCTTCCAATGATACAAAAATATGTTAATGAGGCCTTAAGTGAATACCAGATTGAAACCTTTTTTCCTTTTCTAAATGTGTTTGTGGCGACCGTATGCGCGGTCACTGAACCCACGAGACGACCTTTGCCCACGTTAACAATGCGAGACAAACAATGCCAAAGTCCACGCGATCGGTCATTCAACTCACTACCAGTGAACACCGCATTCCATGAAAAAAGAAGAGGGCAACACATCTTTCTCGCTGTCTCTCAAAACAAAAGGATACCTACGCGCGACAATAAACATATTGTAAGCGCAAAGACGAGACAGCGATATATCTCGTGCGCATTCCCACACACGTTCAAAAAACATTATAAATACCGACGTTTGTCAATAAAATTCCTCTTTGCATATTTCGATTTCGACAAGTTTTTATTTATCAACAATCATCCTCATCATCTCTCCTTTAAGGAACACCACGTTCCTAAATGTTAATGGAAATTAAGCCGCAACATCTGGGTGGGGAGACAGGCGTTTCACCAACTAGACCACGGAGTTCGTATACCTTTATTTAGAGAAATCAAATTGTCTTTGTTGTTTTCTAAGTATATTTAAAAAAAAATTAAAAATCATATATTATCGAGTACTACACAACGTACCCAGTTTTTTTATCATTACTGAGGTTGATGCAATGGACCTTAATCCTTATAAAAAGTTCCATTTTAACTACCATTTTGACTTCGCCAGAAAATTGGGCAGTTCATTGAAGTGTTGGCTAGTATGTGGCTGCTGGAAACATTGTATTCAGCATAGAAGAATTCTCAACCTGGGTTAAAAGTACTTTAACCCAGGTTGAGAATTCAATTTTTTTAAAAGAAAAAACAAAATAGAAACTCTCACAAATCAACATAAAACACAGTAGATTCAGAATATCTCAAACAAATATAAAACTAGGTAATATATCGCAACTGCGTAGATCCTTTGGTGTGTATAATAAATTTCTTTGTTAAGATTTCGCATTAAAAGTTAAGTCGAAATAAGTATATTTTATCTTAAAACTCGGAGAGATATTAAAATTACGACTGCAATTAATAAGATGAACGATCTTTTAAAAAAAAATAGAAAAATAATAACTCCACGATATCAAACAAATATCATTGTCGAGCAGTTTCTTTCTTCATTTTTGCAAATCACAAAACGTTTATGTAATTGCAAGATAACGTCCAAGTTTCTTGAACTTTTATAATAAAATCTTTTCAAGTTTTCTTTCGAAAGATATGAACTGAAAAAACTGCTACGACCTCTGAGCCCCTGAGGAGACTTTACTTTTGATAATATTATTTTTATGTATTCAGTTTTATACTCGTTTTTAAATTGTGATTTTTCTTTTTTCCAGATTGACGTGTCTTCTTTCAACGACATCGAACGGAAAAACTTAATAGTAAAGACAACAGTTTATAATAAATGTTTAAATATGTTATTTTAAATCAAGTTATTGTTAGCATTAATGTTTGCTTTATAAAGTTCCTTATTCTAAAAAATATACCATGATTTATAAAGTAGAATTATAAAAATTATTGTTATTTATCATAAACATACGTGCTTATCATGTGCTGTGCTTAAAGTTGCCTATTCATTTTGATAGGCCGAACATTTGTGCATTCAGAAAACGAATGACACTACGCACTTCACATTTGGCGGGATTTTCGATGGGCGCAGCCATTTTGAAAGGTTAGAGAACAAAGACGCACGACCGTTCAGCAACAAAATTCGGCTCGCACTGAAGCGGGAAGAAGGAGCTTACTGGCGCGCATACGATCGCGGTAGTGGGGGATTGGTGCAGGGCATGGTGCGCAATCGTTCTTTAATTTCTTTTTTTTTTTAACGAAAAACGGGTTTTGGCGAAAAATCCCATTGGCGAAAAATATATAAAAATATGTATTTATAAATTTAGAGAAATCTAAGTACCATGATCGAAAAAAAGAGTATTGATCCATTATATCTTCCTACTACTAGGAAGACATTTATTTACGTAATTTCTTTAACATTATTTTTCTTAATTAAATATCTCAAGGTTAATTTTGATACTGAGACGATGAAAAAACAATAATATATTTTATTAAATTGTATTTTTTTCAAATCGTCAGAATAATAAGTTTGTGGCGGTAACATCAATAAAATCGGCAACTCTAACTTCACCCGGAAGAGCCATATCATGATCATTTACTGTATCGAGTAGTCAACTAACTCAAAGGCACAAATTAAACAAGCGGATAAAAGCTATTTCAAAGGATTTTATTCTGTGTTCCAAGCTTATTCAGTCCGTTTATTTTTATTTGGAGAATCATCAAATACAGTATATAAACACCACACATGAAAACAAAGTTGTTAAAATCTGAAACTCGTCGTTTTTCGACTGAAATATAAAATATATCATTTATAATAATGAATTAATAATAAATGGGATTGAGAAAAGTGCGGGAATGGAACATGGGAAATTAACTAAGTGTATAAATACAATGCGGTTTCGTTCGGAAATGGTAAAGGCGACAAAGAATTATGGCATCGTCTTAGCAACCCCTCGGCCGCAAGACAAGGGATTAAAAGCCAATAAATTTCCCCCCGGACATTTATAATAATCGTAGAAGAGGCACGGAGACGTTCAAAACTAACTTGAATATAAATTAGAGAAAGGAAAATACTTTGATTTATTCTAAAGATTAACACCGTAATAATACAAACGCAGTGAAATATTGTATAGTCTAAAACTTGTTACCTACTTTATTTAATTACTTCGACAATCCTTCGCAGACGAGTTTCATTCCATCCCGTGCACTCTGAGGTTAAATTAAAAGTCCTATCCTGGTTCTTCACACCCTCCTGCCGTCTAGGAATACTCTTCCAGGAGCTTGTTTCGCTTCATGGGTGTTTCTTTTCCGGTTGCGTTTCAATATATCAATGATTACAACATCTTTAGCCACGTTACATCGCATTATGTTCCACTGCAACCCAACTGGAGGTGTGTATACGACACATTATGATACTGAAATTGTCTTGTAATTTAAACACACCTTCTGGTACTCCTACATTGAGTAAGAAGTTATCATCCGAAGTGTTATAGAAAAATGTGGTGTGTCTTCTCGATGATCCGTAAAACTCACGAGTCAATCAGAGATCAAATAGGATTGACAAATGTTGCTAACAAAGCAACACAACTTCAATTGAAGTAGGTGTGTTTTGAGAGGAGATGATACTTACCAAGGTAATCATTTACATACAAGTTTGATTGTCATTCCATTATGTGCTTTCTGAGATGGCTTAAAAGTACAATTCTAATTCCACACACCCTTCTGCAGTATAAACATATGTTACACTTCTAGGCGGCATTTAGCGATTTGATGAGAGGTACTCTTATTGTATTGTGATTTTTTTTCCTTTTAACACTCGCGTCCCGCCATCTTAGAAATTGCCATCCCTTCAGTCATGGTGTATTTTCATTGATTACGTTCTTGGATTACTGCAACCCAGCTCGGGATATGTACTCGTATATCACATAGCACGAGACTGGACATAAGGCCGTCCATCTTACTTATTTTGAGCCACCCTGGTTTATTTTCCCTAACTTAAGTTTAGAGAAAAGTAAGTGATTGACGATTCGATATTCTGGCAATGTGCCCAGACCATCGAAGTTGCTGTCAGATTGCTTATATATAAGTTTCGTAAGTGCATCAATAACTCTTAAAACTTATGCGCACATGACTTGTTCGTATAGATGGTTCATTTGATTACCTAGAAACATTGTCTATCCATCCAAGGGTGGAGACCTCCACGCGACGTCCCCATTCACTCCTATCTTTCACCGATCTCTATCAGCGAGTGATTTTGAAATTCAGGACACGGTTAATCCATCTGATTCAGTCTCTTCTTAGTCATCTGCTATCACGGAGCTAAACCAAGAACAGTGCTATTCCATAGTTAATCATCATCGAGAGCACGCAACTATCAAATTGGGGTAGAAATAAAGAACAAATATTCACTTCATTCTATTTTGGCACATATCTCAGCACGATGCGCGTGCTAGTGTGGTACGAGTATCGCACTGAATTTTTTTGTAAGTATTTGGTTCTGACCTCGCGACATTTTATTGCTTTCGAATGTTTCAGGTATTTGACCACCTAACTTTAGAGGCTATAATAATACCAATAACTACAGTTATTTTATATATAATTAAAAAAAATATGTCGTTGAAATCCCCTCGAAATGATCAACAACCCCCAGATCCTCAAACCATGAGACGGTATTTATAGTATACCAATACTAATTCAATAAATGATCCATAGTCTAATCGATAACGTGTTAGACTTCCACCCTGGGGCTTCGGATTCGATTCCCGATGAATGGGTTGAACTATTTTGATATGTTGTTTTTTTGTTTTTTAATTGTTACTGTGTTATGTACAAGACACTTAAGTGTTGTTTATTCTTTACATAAAAAAAATAATTGTGTTTTTTTTATTATAGATTACAAAATCAAATTAAAAAAATCTTAACTAAATCATTATAAATAAAGTAGGTATCTGAAATTAAAGTAAAAGTACACCTATCTGAAATCAAATTGAAAGTACACCTATCTAAAATCAAATTGAAAGTACACCTATCTGAAATCAAATTGAAAGTACACCTATCTGAAATCAAAGAGAAAGTACAAAAAAACTAAGAACAGTGTAAGGTTTTAACGTGTGTATTTGTGATTGAGTGATGTAGTACGTGATAAGTGAACAATAAATGGGGGTCGGAGGATGGTGACGTAATGTTCGCATCCTCACTACGGCCGTTGTTCGCGGTCCTGCTTCTCTACTTGAGGATACCACCTTCAAAACCGGGTAAGTCAAATTGATCAATTGTAATAATTAAAGTTAAGTGCTTAATATGACCTTTTTTACTTAACGGTGTAGAGACATGGAGATATGTAGACTATAATGAAGTGCAGAAGTTAGTTTAATTACAAATAATCTGTTTGATAAAAGAAGAGTTTACTCTCTAAACGAAGCTGCATACAATTATTCTTTGAATTGAATTTAATTTAATTAATAACAATTCATAAGTTTCTTTCATAATAGGGGAAAGCTCAACTGAAATAAAACGACTTTCAGACATCATCTTTGAAAAAATCTTGATAACCGCGATATTCAGTTTTTAACATTTCAGAACGTAACGGAACCACATATTTCTATCGGTTTATATTGACATATAACTTAGGATAGAGATATCAAATTTTATCTTGTCAGTATATTATTTTGAATAGCGAAATGGGTATTGAAAATCAACAAGCATTAGGAGACTCCATTTTGCAATGAACGGTCAGTTTTACAAAATCTTAAATTTAGAGAAGCCGTTATTTTTCTGTTCATTTTGTTAAGACGTGTTAAATTATCAAAAGAAATCATGATATTCTTCTTTGATCTCGAAATAATTTCACGTGATCAAAATATTATTTGCGTCATACATATTTGTCGGTTATATCTTGGCTGTCGGAAAATCCTCGCCAATCGATTTGATCTTTCCGAAAATGCCGACGCAGGGTGCAGGTGTACATACGTGACGTACTCATCCCCACCTTCCTGGCTGTCCAACTTCTTCGGGGCGAGAGCTCAGCGCCCATTCCCGCGCGGACCGCTACCAAGCAGAGAGGTAATAGCTCTCTGCTAAAGTTTATAGTAATTCTTTTAATTAATAAATACGACTCGAGACCAGTTCTAACCTCAAGTGTAATGGAACAAAGAAAGATTATTGAATAATATTATTTGTAATGGGAATCCAGTGAGAGAGTACATAATTACTTCATTGTTTAGCTTAGACAACGAGAATCCCCTTTTTTTAACGAGGCTGATTATCTACGAAAGACGCCACGCGAAGATTGCGTCATATTCCGAGATTACTTTACGCTCCTGCAAACCATCCGGGAGCTGTCTGACGCCTTTGTCAGAAGGCTTGGAAGAAAGAGTAACTTCTGGAACCCGATATCCAATCAGAACTCTACAATTACGCTTCGAGGGGTGTGCGGACATCGACGAAATCTGTTGCATCATTACAACGAACAATAACGTAAATATTTAAAGGTACTTTGATTCTTTTTTTTTGTTATTCTTTTGGTGATTTCAAATTGCATTAACTTGTTTTTGTTGTTTTACGACGCTTTCAGAGCGATCGTTAGAGATAATCTCCCTTGCAAAGGATATAGATCCTGTAAAGTTAAACTCTTCAAATGTAACTAATAGAGTCTAACCCTTACTAAAAATCTAAATATTCCTATCTGGATCATTTGCAGATAGTGAAAATAAATCATTTTAATCTAAATTGTTACTGTGTTTCATTATTGTTGCCTTTCCTCTGATGTACGTACTGTGATAATTTGAGTGTTACCTGTCAAAATCTGTGACCAAAGAGATCTGTGTTCATTATAAGCCGCTGAGTTATTCGTGGGAGACTTAATTCTGATAATTATAATAATTAAAATTAAATTGACCTAAAAGTTTAGAAAATCAGAAACAGTCGTAACAATCTGTAACGTTACTCTAATGCGGTGGGTGTGGCCAGCTGTAGACTTGAACTTTTTCAAGCTGGAAACTTTTGGATGTAAAACTGGGCTATGGCAGACACAAAAGACGTGTTCAAGGATAAAAAAAATTGGGATCTAGCATCCTTACCAACCCCAATTAGGTAATAGCTACATTAAAGTGATGATGAAGACGTTTATTTTTAATCAAGTTAGCAAGAAAAATGGGTCTTGAAAGCATCGTTCCGGTCTTGACCTAAAATGTTTAAGAAAATTGATATTTTTTTTTTCTTGTACGTGGTTCGTTCAATTTATTTTAAAAGTCTTGAGTTATATTTTATTTTTGCTATTCCTGTGAGTCAGGCAGACCTTTCCCATCAATCCATCAATTAAGGGTCTCGATAAAAAATCTTCCAGGATGTCATGTTCTAAGCAAACTCCCTTTCGTTTCTGTCTGATAAACAAGGACCCAGGAGGGCACTCTCAGCCTCGTGTTGAGATTTTAAATGAATCCCTGAAACCCCTTGTTGATAATATTTCTTTAAGTTTGCTAGTGAGAAATATTTTTGATGTTGAAAACGTTTAAAATTAAATTCGCTTTTCTTTATACTTTATTTCCTTTTCTTTCGTATGGTACCCTTTAAAATAACCTAGATGTTTCAGGTATTTAACATATTAAAGAACGTGGCCGAGTAACTTTTCCAATTAAAAGTATATTTTTTATACAGCGCCGTTTAGATAGCAAACACTCCTCAACGGCACTCGAAGTGTTGAGTTGGAAGAGATTGCCACATGGCAACAAGTTCACCAGAATTTTCAACAAAAGTGTAATACAATATAATATAACGGGTGGAATCTAAAGATAAGGAATCTATGAAACTCGAATAACTGCAGAGAAAATGCATGTTCTGAGAAAATTTAAAAGTTAGTTAATAAATCAATTCATATTTCAAAAAACACCAAGATTGAATGTAAGAAATATACGTTCAGTTGACTAACTGTTACTTTTGTATATTATCCTTTACTGTCCCGCAACCTCCTCTTAAGTCATCGAAAATATTCCACATCTTTCCGATCGTATACTTGCGCTAAACTTAAGTGTTTATTAACTTTCCCTGATTACCCCTCTTATTTTATTTGCATTGTCCTAAACTATTCATAAAGTGAGACTCTGGAACCAAATATTAACCAATTAAAAACTTACTCCATCATCGGTATATTTAAAGTAACTGAAAAACTTTTGATTTCAAGTCAGTGATGTGAAGTGTCTCATTCCTGAGTTTCTTTTCCTCTCCTTTTTCTTTTGATAAATAATGTTTCCCTTTTTTGTTCTTTATAAGGTTCATACATTTTGTACAAATTAATAATAACAGAAGACTAGATTATCTGAGATCGCATTAACCGAGGCAGTAATAAAATTATGTAATTATAAACATGTTTCTTAAAAAGAGTTTTTTAAAACATTTTCATATTGATTTATTGTATTCAGAGACGCGGCTTAGATTTTGGCACCCTTCATGCTAGATTTTTGCGTTATAAGAATTCTTAATTTAGCGCCCTTTTTAGAACATTCGCGAGTTATAATAATCAAATAAATAATAGTCACATTTTCAACGCAAATTGATTATAATAAAACGAGAAACATAAATGATAATTCTCATTCGTGTGAAACAATTATACTGTAGCGATGTTCGTTACCAATGTAGCGTGTGTCCTATTAGGACGTGCTGATGATGTTGATGTTGACATCGCTATATCCGTTTTAGTCGAATTCTGCGTTCTTTTTCGTTCGGGGTCATCAATGTAGCGAGTTGCTTATCTTGATACGTCGTGATGATTTTGATATGTATTTAAATAAATATAGAACTCAGGAATGCGGATAAAAGCGAAAGTGAATAGCGGGTAAATAATAACAAGTCTTGACAGTTGGATGAATAATAATGTTTATTTCTCTACAAGTAGGTATTTTTATAGTAGTGAGTGAATGTGCTCGCGATACATATTCTGTCTCACTCTTGCGCGTGCACTGATTGACGGGTAGGATATTTATTTGTATTCGGAACGGGCCGCGTCAATGCGTTCGCCGTATATCCCCATCTCACTCATGCGCGTGCTATCACGTCGAAAGCGATGTGTTCTCTTTCTACCTTGGTATGCAGTGTAAATAGTGTTCGCGTGTGAATAATGTTGACGTTTCTAGTATGTGACAATTGTAAATAATTCAGAGTTTGATTCATCGGTCGTTGACCCTGTATGTTTACAATTTTGACAATAAATTATGTTTGACAATTCAATTTTATTTAGGGGACGTAGGTACGCTACAATACTTTTAATTATATATGCTTCAAAAAAAAAATTTTTCTTCAACTTTCACCCTTGTCGGTCGGGTGGTTATAGCGCAATACATTGGTCCTAGGGCCTGGACCGACACAGCTTCTCCCACCATGCTCCTCATACCTCCACGCGGTGACCGACGGGCAACGGACTTGAGGGTGAAGTTGATGGTAACCAATCCGTCGGGGGATCCTAAAAGTACGGCTTAAGTGAGAAGCAGTGAGCGTCTGTCTCGCATGTTAGCGGCGGCTCACAAATGGTGGGTGTGGCAACTCGACATATTCGGGTACTAGTCACATACACCATCGCTAATGGGTATCCAAGCTCATTAGAAAGATCCGATAATGGGCCATTACATGACCGATGACAGCGGATACAGCCCAAGTTAGCTGGGCCACTCTGGTTCCACGTCCGATGACAATCGGTGGATAAAAAAAACCCCAGTCAAACAAACCGAAGCTTTATGGAAAAACACGTGCAAAGATGCACTACCCTGTCTAGCAGCGAGGGTGATTCTCCCCTCGGTGATCCAGAGACTGACATCATGTCAGAGCCAGCTTGCAGGATTCCAGGGGCAAGCAAAATAAAGCATAGGAAACAAATTCGTCCAAGAAAAAGGTTTGAAAAGCTAAGGGCCGCGACTTGGAACCTGGGAACGTTGACAGGAAAGAGTAAAGAACTTGCGGAGGTTATGAGAAGACGCAAAATAGATATTGCATGCATCCAGGAAACTAAATGGAAGAATACAAACATTGATAAATGCCGCTATCTAGAAACACAGAATAATGAATATAAATTATATTTCTATGGGGAAAATAACTCCAGAAATGGTGTGGCTATAGTATTACACCAAAGGTTCCATGACAATGTGATAAAGATCGTAGCAGTGAATGATAGGATCATTATGATAAAACTCGTAGTTTGTAACGCCATATACAATATCATTTGTGCTTATGCTCCACAAATGGGATGCGATGCGGAAGAAAGAAATTCATTCTGGGAAAAGCTGGAACAATTGATTCAAAACATACCCGAAAATGAAACTATTCTTATGGGCGCAGACATGAATGGGCACGTAGGAATATCAAATACCGGTCACGAAGCAATCCATGGTGGGTTTGGGTATGGGCCGCGTAACCAACAGGGGGACGAGCTGCTGAACTTCGCAGAGGCATATGGCTTAACGATTGCTAACACATATTTCCGTAAAAAGTTCGAACACCTTATAACCTACAAAAGCGGAAATGCAGCAACACAAATAGATTATTGGCTGTGTAGCAAAGAAATGCGGAAAATGTGTAGAAACTGCAAAGTCATCCCTGGAGAGCCCCTGGCAACCCAGCATCGCCTAGTGTTGCTTGAACTACTTGTGCCAAAGCTTACGTTGCCCAAAGACCAACTTAAACCGATACCAAAAATTAAATGGTTCAACATCTCAAAGGAAAAAGGCAAACAACTAAAATCTAAAATGAAAAGTTGGATGATTGAAAATGTGCAAAATTCCGACGTACTTAACCCAAATGAAATGTGGGAGGCATTGTCACAGATATGCATACAATATGCTAAGCAACATCTTGGAGTTTCAAAAGGTAAACTAAAAACTAAAAAAGAGTCCTGGTGGTGGTCGGATGATGTACAAAGGGGTATTAAGGAGAAAAAGATCGCTTTTAAGAACTGGTCTAACTGTGAAAATGAAACAGAGAAAGAAGGCCTCCTTCTATTATATAGGGAAGCCAAAAGAAAAGCAAAAAAACTAGTAGGCTCTGCCCAACATGAGGCGATGAAAGACATATACGAAGAACTGGAAACACAACAAGGAGCTCAGAAAATATATAAAATTGCGGCACAAAGAAAAGAGAGGGCTAAATCAATCAGAACCCCTAAGTACATAGAGGATAATGAAGGCAAGCTAATCACTAAAGAAAGTAAAATATGTGAAAGATGGAAAGACTACTATTCAGAACTACTGAATGAAGAATTTCCGAGAACCTCATATCCTTCAGAACTACAAATCTTTGGGCCAATTGTAGATATTACTCCTGCAGAAGTGGGGTTGGCCATATGTCAAATGAAAACAAAAAGAGCAGTAGGACCAGACAATATACCAACTGAATTTTGGAAAGAATGTGGTGAATGGGGACAGAATTGGCTGTGTAAGCTCTTTAATAAAATATTGGCCGGAGCCCCAATGCCAGATGAATTCCGAAGAAGCTTTCTCCTTCCCTTCTACAAAAACAAAGGAGACTCCAGGAAATGCGACAACTATAGAGGCATCAAGCTAATATCCCACACTATGAAAATCTATGAGCGAATTGTAAACTCGAGAATCAGGAATTTGGTGGAAATACATGACAACCAGTGTGGCTTCGTATCGGGAAAGTCAACAGTAGACGCCATTCAAACCGTTAGACTCCTTGTCGAAAAACACCGTGATGCCAAGAAAGATCTTCATATGGTCTTCATCGATCTTGAAAAGGCATTTGACAGGGTCCCTAGAAGCCTAATTTGGGCAGCACTTAGAGCCCACAGTGTACCAGAGAAGTATGTACTTGCCATCCAGAACATGTACGATAACGTGACAACGCAAGTGAGATGCACTTCAGGAACTTCACCAGAATTTCCTGTAAAGGTGGGGGTACATCAAGGATCGGTACTCAGTCTGCTACTGTTCATCTTAGTCATGGACTATTTAACTAACCAGGAAATGAACAGTCTCCTAAAGATCCTACTATTTGCAGACGATATCGTATTAATAAGTGAAAAACACGAAGACCTGCAAAATAGTCTGGAAAGATGGAGAAGAATCTTGGAGGACAATGGATCAGAAAGAAAACAGAGTATCTGTACCTACCATTCGAGAACACAAATGCTGTCACTCCCGT
Source organism: Odontocerum albicorne (assembly GCA_949825065.1). NCBI lineage: Eukaryota > Metazoa > Arthropoda > Insecta > Trichoptera > Odontoceridae > Odontocerum > Odontocerum albicorne. The sequence continues at coordinate 17,460,294 of OX463856.1, forward strand.
AATGCAAATGGATGGAGAAACATTACCAAATTGTGACTCCTTTAAGTATCTTGGGTCACTCATCCATAGCGATGGAGGATGTGCAGCAGATGTAACACATAAAATTAGTGTGGGATGGATGAAGTTTAGATCAATGACAGGAGTTCTATGTGATCCGAAAATGCCAGTAAAGTTAAAAGGAAAAGTATACCAAACAATTGTCAGACCCGCACTCCTCTATGGCTCCGAATGCTGGACGATGTATACCTCTTACTCTAGGCAACTAGAAACTGCTGAAATGCGCATGCTAAGATGGTCAGCAGGTGTGTCCCTAAGAGACAAAATAAGAAGCTCACACATTCGTGGAAGCCTGGGTGTTACAGACATCAACAGCAAGATGGAGGAGAGGCGATTGAGATGGTATGGGCACGTTGGACGCAGAGCACCCGATCACATTGTGAACCAGGCAATCTCCATGGATCTTCCTCGAATAACAACCAGAGGAAGACCAAAGAATTCATGGGTGGTGCAAAGAGATAACCTGATGCAGAGGCACGGCCTGGGGGACGTAGTACGGGACAGAAGAGCATACAACCTGAGGACGAGGAGAGCTGACCCCAACAGTCTTCGCAGACAATGAGTTGGGATGGAGCCAGGGAGAGAACTTTCACCCTTTTGGGAATTTTCTTTCTAATCATTCAAATACTGTTTCATTAATTAATTTTAGAATTTTGAACCAAAGTTTGTAAACTATTGGAATATTAATTTATAAACTCATCTATACGCGGTACTGTCGCCCACTTTTTTTTCTTTTGCGATATGTGTACGTTACAAGTATAATACAAATTTACTATTTATCAAAATTATAAATCATATTATTTCGAAATATTTAATAAACGTGTACAAAATACTGACAGTCAAATATATAGCTTTTTAGTTCATGGGTTTAAAATACTTTGTGTATAATGAACATTATGTATAATATGTATATTGTAAATTGTTCAGTCAAACACTGTTTACTTTACTTTATATAACGGTATAACCCTACCGGCTTCAATGTTTTCACCTCATCATCAGGGGAACACAAACATGACTATTCTTATAAAGAAGAATAAACAGTGTTTTACCAAACAAATTACAATGTATTTAAACATTCAATGTTAATGCCTTAACTATAAACAATTCAATATGAATTTAGTTTTTTTTACATTCTTGCCAAATGGAATTCGTTAGTGTGAATTTCAATATTCGCCGATCTTCAATTTTGTCAAATTATTAATAAAATTGAAGATTCTGAAAGCGCCGACGACACCCTCGTATTATCGACGCCCCTGGCGACTATCCAGATGCCAGAGCCTACAACGCTACTGTTTGTACACGCCTTGGAGCAAACCTGTCCCAGGGTAATAGAAACTCCCGAAGTACTTTAATAAAGAAAATTTAATTTAAATATTCAAATAATGTACATAATCAAGCATACAACTTAAACATCTTAGATATCCCATCTATTCCACTTAGAATAATGTAAAAGTTGACATAAATAAAGTGCCTATCTAAAATTCAGCACCAAAAGCTGTAGGTTACTAAATACGAGGATATAATAATTTGATTGATTGATGCCGTTTAATGAGAGTGAACTACCCCAAGGGTGCCGTGATACAATTTTCCTTGATGTAATTTTTATTAACTCTTTAAAAACAAGATTTGGTATAGTTTATTTAAAATGATAATTATTTGTTTATTACAGGTTTTTAAATAGGAAGTGTAATTCTTAAAGACCCATTGTTAGTACATAATGTAAAATTGATCAGTTGTAACACAAAATAATATATACATTGAAAAAAAATCATTGTGTTTAAATAATTCAGGGGTAGTATTGAAGTCTATAGTTAATATAAAATAAAACACTTAAATTTGTTTTATTTCGCGATATTTTTAATATACCAATAAAAACAATATATGTTATTTCTCAGTTAAATTGATATTACTAAATAAATTACAGGTTACTAAAACCATACTGGCGATTTTTGCATTACGGAACGTATCTGAGAAATATTTGGGAAAGATGAAAAAGGTTTTATGTAATGAAAAAAAGCGTATGATCGTGCAAGAGTGAAAATTGTGGAAATGATCGAAAGATTAAAGCGTGAATCTTAAATTAACAAGTACTTTTACCTCACTCTTTAAAGACATAAGCATATGTGAAAGAGTAAATGAGAATTGAGAGGTCGAAAATTACTTAACACATAAAGTAAGACACACATATAACATATGTTTTATTAACATAGTAAAAGTAGCGAAGGAATAAAAATTTACATAACATGTTATACATAAAAATATTATAAAAGAAACGAGATTATTTAATACCGAATTTTCGCTGCTGTTTTCTAAAGCTGCTGTTTTTTTCTTCTTCTACACAATTGTTGGTTCAAAGTTGGTATCATCAGTAGAAATATTGGGTGTACAAATAAGTCACCGCCGTTTGACAAAAGTTGGCGCCACCAGTAAGTTATGGTTAAAATTGTCAGATGTAAAATGTCATTATCGTAAGGTTGGACATCTGTCAACAACATGACCTTGAAATATTAGTGAATTTTTATCAGTATAACATATTTTTTTGTGTTCGAAAATGTCAAGTTTTGAGCCGAATAAGCGTCATTTGCGGGAACTTTTGATTTACTTCTTCAATTTGAAGAAATCTGCAGCTGAGGCGCATCGATTGCTTGTAGAAGCATATGGTGAGGCTGCCTTAAGTGAGAGAAGTTGTCGTGAGTGGTTTCAAAAGTTTAAGAACGGTGAATTTGACATCGAAGACAAAGAATGTAGCGGAAGGCCGAAAGTGTACGAAGACGCGGAATTGGAAGTATTATTGGATCAGGATTCGTGCCAAACGCAAGAAGAACTTGCACTTACATTAGGAGTGACTCAACAAGCAATTTCACATGGGTTGAAATCATTGGGAATGATTCAAAAACAAAGAAATTGGGATTCATATGAACTGACACGGAGAAACTTTGAATGCCAATTTTCCACATGTGAAATGCTGCTTGCCAGGCATAAACGAAAGGGTTTTCTGCACCATATAGTCACTGGTGATGAAAAATGCATCCATTATGATAATCCAAAAAGGAAGAAATCATGGGGATCCCCTGGTCATGCTTCAACATCTACGGCTAAGCCAAATATTCATGGAAAAAAACTCTTGTTGTGTATTTGGTGGGATCAGCTTGGTGTCGTGTATTATGAGTTGCTCAAACCGAATGAAACCATTGCTGGGGCTGTCTACCGAACATAATTGATGAGATTGAGTCGAGCACTCGAGGAAAAGCGCGCCCACTACTACGCCAGACACGACAAAATTATTCTCCTGCATGATAATGCTAGTCCACATGTTACGGCACCGGTCAAAACCTATTTGGAAACACTCAATTGAGAAGTTTTACCCCACCCGCTGTATTCACCAGACATTGCTCCTTCTGATTACTACTTGTTTTGATCGATGACGCATGGCCTGTCTGAGCAGCACTTCACATCATATGAAGATACCAAAAATTGAGTCGATTCGTGGATAGCCTCAAAAGATGATGATGATGACTGACGCGGTATTCGTATGCTGACAGAAAGATGGGGAAAAGTAGTGGCAAGCGATGGGTACTACTTCGAATAAAACATGAGGTTCCGTTCTTTCACAATAAATGCCCATTTTTTTATAAAAAACGGCGGAAACTTATTTGTACACCTAATATGTAAATGTCTGATTCTTTTGGAGAATAACGCTCTCTGGTTACTGTTAGAAAATCTGTAACTAACATTTGTTTTATTTTTTATTTTTAGTAATTTCTTTATGAATTTCTTCATATTGCATATAAATATTTTTTTATCTCTCGTTGGATTTTTAAACCTCTTTCAATATTGGAATCAATATTTATTACCATATTTTTTAATTTTTTTGCCTGATTGAATTAACTCGCTCACATTCATGAAAGTAAATAAATTTGGTAATAATAACAATAATAATTGTTCTGTTGAGTCGCCTTAACTTTGGCACCGTGGACTAGTGTTTAAACTATGTTATATTAAAAAGGACTATCTTCTTCAATTATCCGTTAAAATTAAAAAAAAAAAACCTTTTTTTTAATTTAATTTTTAAAAACCGCGTTAAATTAAAGCCGCGTATAAAAAAACCGCGTAAATTAAGGAACGGGTGTATGTTGACTGCTGGATGCTGATAACATGGTTATTCTTGCTGAAAATGAAGGCGATTTAAGATATATGATAAGTGAGCTATCTGAAGAATTCCAACTAAACGATTTGAAAATGAACGTATTAATGTTATGGTTACATATAGAGGTGTAGTAAAAATGTGTGTGATGTATGAACAAACTAAAAGAAAATGGAGGAAGTTGATGTGTTGTGTTATTAAGGAGTGTTTACGTGTAACGTGCGAGTTAAGAGGTGCATTGAAAGAAGGGTAGCGACTGAAAACGATGTACTTAATGTAGTAAACAATAACCGCGCTATCTTAATGTAGCAAAATGAAAATTTATATTAATGTATTATTTATAGTTAAGGCATTAATATTATGGAAGTTTAAAGAACTTGTTATTTGTTTTATCAAACACTGTTTATTCCACTTTTTGTAACGGTATAAGCCTACCGGTTACAAGGTTTTCACCTCATCATCAGGGGAGCACAAACAGGACTGAATTCTGTTCGAAATGATACCGAGATACACGATTCTAGCGGTTAGCATTTGGGTTGGGGATTGAGGGTTGAGGGAGGCATGGGACGACCTCGGCGAACAGCGGAGAGATTCTTGGGATATATGTGTTTGCCAGATGTTCACCTTTTTATATTTATGTGTTAGGGCCCACTTGAATGCATCAAAGTTTAACTTGAATTTGACAGAACAAGGATAAAAGTAAAATAAATGCTGTGAAGATGCGTGTACTTAGAAAAAATGTGGAGTGTCAATGTATGAAAGATGACGGAATGGAGATATCAGAAATTAATACATGGATAAAATGTACTTATTAAGTAGAATTAAGAAGAAGCGTTAAGATGGTTAGGGCATGTGGAAATAAAAAAATCCGAAAAAGTTACTAAACGAGTATACAACCAGGGTGTGCGTAAAAAAGGTAGACCGAAGAAAATATGATTGGATCAAATCAAACAGATTTTGGACAAATGGACGACCTATCTCTGCGAAGCTTGATTTCCGCCGATGACTGTAACAGAAACCATAAATTTACACAAAACTCAGCGTGGAACCTGAAATTAAGATATCTATGTGTAGTTTGATTTCAATAATTTACAATCTGTGTGCTGAAAAGAATTTCATCTGCTCCACTTATTTGTAGGTATTTTAGAGCGCATTGACGAATTAATAAACTAGTTTTAGCAACAACAACAACAAAAACACTTCATCTAACATTGTTATTGTTTTTTTTCAAACACTGTTTATTCCACTTTTTGTAACGGAATAACCCTACCAGTTTCAAGGATTTCACCTCATCATTAGGGGTTATACCGTTACACTGAACAGAACACATCACATTAAAACCGGTAGGGTTATACCATTACAAAAAGTCGAATAAACAGTGTTTGATAAAACAAATTACAATGTCTTTAAACCTTCACAATGTTAATGCTTCATATATAAATAATACTTCATTTAACGTTCATTTCAATTTCTTAAATAATTTATTGCAGCCCTGATCTTATCCACTTGCTTATTCTGGGCCCGTGGCTGATTTTCATGCGTTATCAGACATCATAATTCTACTTCCGAGTGGAATTGATTTATGAGCCTTTCTTTTTTCATTTTTCATTTTAACGCGTCTTTTCAGAAATGTATCCGTACTGAAATAATTTCGAATGAAAAAATAATTGCCTGAACCACTTCAAGTTTTATTAAACACAAACATTTCGTTACTTGATTAAATATTAAAATACAATTCTTAGAAAGAATTCCAATGTTATTACATTTTTGGAACAAGGCTAAATACTTTTATTTTGTGAATAAGAGTCTATAATAATATGCAGGACGAATATTTTAGCATTTTCAAATTGACAGAAACTTGTTTACTACTTCTTATGTTAGAGGTAATAATATGTACGAATTCAAGTGTTTCGATAATTCAATAGCAACTGATATTACATGATTAACATAGACTACGCAATATCCCAATTGAACGAACGTAACAATATCACTGACATTGTGTTTTATGGTCTAATGTGTCGCATTATAACTGCAGTCGAGCTCTTCTTTTTTCCCCACTTATGCATCATGTGCACCTTTATCTCCTGTGAATTCAAGTGTTTTGATAATTCAATAGCAGCCGATATAGCCTCTTATTGTCACACTCCTCTATGGCTCCGAATGCTGGACGATGTATAACTCTTACTCCAGGCAACTAGAAACTGCTAAAATGCGTATGCTAAAATGGTCAGCAGGTGTGTCCCTAAGAGACAAAATAAAAAGTTCACGCATTCGTGGAAGCCTAGGTGTTACAGACATCAACAGTAAGATGGAGGAGAGGCGATTGAGATGGTGTGGGCACGTTGGACGCAGAGCACCCTATCACATTGTGAACCAGGCAATCTCCATGCACCTCTCTCGAATAACAACCAGAGGAAGACCAAAGAATTCGTGGGTGGCGCAAAAAGATAACCTGATGCAGGGGCACGGCCTGAGGGACGTAGTCCGGGACAGAAGAGCATACTGAAGACGAGGAGAGCTGACCCCAACAGTCTTCGCAGACAGTGAGTTGGGATGGAGCCAGGGAAAAGAATAGCAGCTGATATAACATTATTATACTACGCAATATTTCAATTGAACGGTTTGAGATATGGGTGGGACTTACAGCTTTAGGAAACAGTTAAAAACAATAGTTTTTGGAAAGTCTTTTCAAAATTTCTGATTATATATGAACACTAAAGCCAAATTTGTTTCTATCACATTTCGGAAGATCTACAACGGTTTCTTTGTTTCGTCTTCCGTGAGCTTGATGCTGTTTTATAACCAAATATATTTATTTCTAAAGAAGATATACAAATACGGGGATGTCCCTAATCTAATAGTCGCGCTCACATCATATTGTCTCACTATACTTACATGTATATTTATTGAGTAATATTTTTAATCTGCTAATGATGATGCTTAGAACGCTTTATACGGCAGCGCTATAACAATAATTCTTCATTATTATTATCATGTTTGATTCATTCAATCGTATCCACAGTTTTCTGAGAAAAATCAAATCTGGACAATCGGCACTCTGGAAATAAATTAGTATATGTTTGATAGTATATGTTTGACTTTGGTCCATGCTCAATGAAAATTACATCGATCGTATACCTGACATGCCGTATCCCTTCGAGGGCAGACATGCAAAAATTTATACAATTTTCTATCCAAACACACAACTTTCTTTTCTAACACATGTATGCATCTCGTCATCCACAATCTTCATGTATTCTTTACCTTATTTTTAAATCTGGTCTATTTAATCCAGCTACGTTTTACTGCTACATTTTTATGACGTCGCATTACGGTTGAAACTACACTATAAATCAAGTGGTATCCGCGCATTCACTTATTACAAAGTTGACTACAAATAGACCTTGAAGATGAAAACTACAACGTTTCCGAAACGTCAGCATACGGTACAACACTCCAATATACCTGCCTTAAAATATATTTAATTTTAATGCAAGTCGAGTTATTGAAATGTATAATACTTACGTTGTATGCAGTAAAACATGGTGGACTTATAATCATGTGGCAATATCATTCAAGCAAGTTAATAGTCTTTTAAAAGGCCTAATGTTAGAACCACCTTATAAATTAAAATCTAATTTCCTACAGCAATAAAAGCCGCAGCTCCCGGGTTGAACCACTGATTTCTTACAAACTAAGCCACATATGTTGACTTAATAAAAACTTTTATTGGTGTGGATTATGAATTTTTGGAAATATTAGCGTTTTAACTTTTAGATATAAAAAAACACTATTGGGTTAAAGAAAATATTGATGCGTATTAATTAATATGCATTCTTTAAATGACCATTAAAGTGCGTTTTCGACCTTTTATAGAAATCTATTTTTGACAAATAACCCAATGACATCTTATATGAATACGCCCATAACAAACTTGTCTCCCTCCGTTTGCTGATTGTTAAGAAAGTGTATTTATAGTTTCAAATTAATTAAATATATAAAATTAGTATTCATATTGGATATACGTGGTATCATTATACATTTTGAAAGCGTAATCTTGCTGTATTTGCGCTTCTAGAATATATTCTGTATCAACTTATCATTGCACACTGACTGGGACCCCTACACCCTAATTTGGGTAAATAACAATTAAAAAGTATACGTATATAATTTAACCCTTTCTTTTACCAAATGATTTATTGATATTTATTTTAATTCAGGTTTCAGTTCAGATAGTTGTAAAGATGTTTTTATTTTTGTAAATGCTATTTTTAATAGTTGACGATGAAAGATGAATATACTTTGAAGTATAAAAAATTGGCAATATAAATGTGTTAATGATGTATATCCATCAATCCTGTCGTGTAGCTCATGACTGAGTATCGTGACTCCCATGATAACCCTTGTTAATTAAAAATTGATGATTGCTTCTAATACCACATATCCATACCCCCAGGTTTTCTCAGCTGCAAATTACAACTTTGAAATAGTTAATTCATTTACATACTTAGGCTCAACAGTTACCAGTGATAATAACACCCGAGAAGAAATTGACAGAAGGATAATGGCAGCAAACCGATGTTACTACGCTCTCCAAAAACAGTTAAGATCCAAATTACTGCGAAGAACCACAAAAACACTATTGTACAAGACCCTGATCAAACCAGTCCTCACATATGCCTCTGAAAGCTGGGTGATGACAAAACACACTGAAGGGTCCATCGCAGCATTTGAAAGAAGGGTTCTTAGGACAATATACGGCCCAGTGAGAGACCACAATGGTTGGCGTCGTCGATATAACCGAGAGCTATATGATATCTATAAAGAGCCCGATGTGATCAGATCCGTCAGAGTAGGGCGCTTGAGATGGGCTGGTCACATAATCAGAATGGACGACGACAACCCTACAAAACGCCTCAAGCTCTCAGTAACACAGGGACGTAGAAGACCAGGAAGGCCCAAAATGCGATGGATGGACAGTGTCAACACGGATGCATCGGCGCTGCCAGTGAGAAATTGGAGAATAAGGGCATCAAACAGACAAGAATGGAGGAAGCTCCTGGATTCAGCCAAGGCCCACCCAGGGCTGTCGAGCTTAGGATAATAATAAAAAATAATGATAACCCTTGACGACTCCTCTCCATCTATCCCGGCACTTCGCAGCCGGCCTTCGAAGGGCAGTTGTTAAGGGTAGTCCAATTGCGTTTCTCACATAGTCAGTCCCGCATACTGGGATTCTTCCTCTTGCGCGTCGTCCTTCGCACAATATTCTATATTTTTCTTAATACTAAAATACTAAATAGAAACATTCACACTCTACGTTCACATCCTTAGACATATTTAAATTCCAAGTTATCATATTTCAATCACATCAGGATATCCACAGCAACATCATTCATGCATTTAAAAAATTTAAATGTTCTTGATTTTTACTTTTGCAGATAACACAACGTAAAAATATTCCTTCGTCAAGTCGAACCACTTTTTTACGAAATCTTTACACTCAGTATATTTGATTATTGATGAGTTATTTACTCTATCTATGGATAAGTGCCTTATTCACAAAATGTTGTCACAATGGTTTAGTCTCAAGTTTATTGAGTGCCCTAATATGTTTAACTGTTAGACCTTATATAATCATAATACATTTTTTTTACATTCCCTTCTTGATATACTCGTTCAATCTAAGTTTTGCTGAATGGCGTTACAAATTCCACTATACAAAATAGCATCCAATGAAACCTACTGGAATGTCCATGTTATCGAAACTTGGGGGCTGATTTGCTAACACAACTTGAACACATTCAACTTTTACCCGTTTGTCGTCAAGGTGACTATTGAGTGGTGTCCTTAATTCCAATATATTGTATTGTAATTTGTTTTATCAAATACTGTTTAGTCCACTGTATGTAACAGTATAACCCTACCGGTTTCAAGGTTTTCACCACATCATTAGGCAGGACAAACGAGTCTTATTTGTGCTCCTTTGATAATGAGATGAAAATCTTGAAACCTGTAGAGTTATACCGTTACATCAAGTGGATTAAACAGTGTTTTATAAAACAAATTACAATGCCTTTAAACCTCAACAATGTTCATTAATGCCTTAACTATAAATCATATATTTTATTGTGTTGTATTATACTTAAGTTATATACAAAAAAAGGGGGGCTTTATTGTTATGTGGAAATCTCTTAAAACCAACTAAAAATTTATTTAATGAGCTTTAAGTGCAAACCAGACTACAATATATTTTTTTAAATCTGGCTTTTAAAAATAATCTAACCCATAACCTCCGGGTTTTATGATAGGCGTCTTACCAACTACGCCACGTAGGTGGTTAATCAATTAAAAAAAGTTCAATAACAAATCACTTGAAATAAAAGGTGGTGAAAATAGATAAAAAATATCATATAAAACAGTGGGGATTGAGATATAAAAAATATGCTCTGGAAATGGTATTAGATAGATCGTGATGAAGAAAGGCTACTCGTCAAGTAGGCCTTAAGTAGAAGAGAAAATGGTTGGATGATGACGAACGAGTTCACGGTTATAATCAACCAAACAGGGTATCAATAACTAAACGATAAAAACTTTATACTCTCCAAAGTTATTCTCAAGAAAAGGAAATCAATGACTTAAAGCATAAAACACAAAAAAGAAACCAAGGCAAACTGAAGTTCATCAATCAAATCGAAATCAATTGCTGAAGCTTTCGCCAGTTTTCTATCAACCCCGTCCACTTGACTGTTGTATCTATAGGCATATTTTTCATAAGTCTCCAGGCCATATAAACTTCATCCCCTAAGCCATTTCACTCTGGAAACGGTCCATCCTCCCGTCAGATCCTTTATTTAAACAACAGTTAACTTACGGTTGGCGATTTCCAGTCTTATGTCTGTCACCAAAATAAATGAACTGTTATCTCCCCGTCCCGATCGCTTGGCAAGTTTCCATATTTTGCCCAGCCTTTACGAAGGTCGACTTCCGTTAGTGAAACGTCGATTCCCTTTCGTTCGACTTACTTGTCCCTAGGGATTCATCTACCGGTATAAAATGAAATATCGATATTTTTTCATTTTTTCTAGGAAGAAAATTGATACGACTTGTCCTTGATTTTTTATTACATTTTATGTTTATTATAGTCGGTGTCCTTTTTTTATATCTCATAGTGAAAAAACGAATTACTCATGATGGAAATATTGATAAATTTTATTTATTTAACACTTAATTTTGCAGTTTTCAAAAATATTGATTTATTGTCAAGTAGCCATATCTTCAAACTAACCACACAATTAATTGCTTTATAAAGTTAAAGGATTTACTTTATTTTTGATGAAATAAAAAAAGCATATTTTACCATCATATTGAAAACAACAGAAAAAATAACAAATACAAATATAACAAAGCCATCTATGGCCTGAGTAAAAAATGGGTTATTGGAATGAAGGAAGATTAAAAGCAGGAAAAATACGCTATGTCACTGAAGGGAGATGTAATGCATTTTAAGTAATTTTTCGAAACACGTTGCGAGTTTATGTATTTAAATTTATTATGAATGTTTGAAAAATAAATCTGAGAATGTTGCGTCATAATAAAACAAATATCACCCCAAATATGCATAAAAAATATATAAGTAACTAAGTGTTAAAAAAAACTGATAAAAAAAGGTCTAGAAGTAGATCCAGTAAACGAACCACCAGGCATCTAGCTTGGAACTCCTGGGTGCTGATGTTTATCACTAAACCAAGGGACTGTAATAATACTGAATGCTTTATAGAACTTAAAACATCGCCCAAAGGCTGTAAAAATATTTATAAATTACTTCATTTAAATAAATTCTCGGATGTTAATCATTTATAAATTATTTTATTCATTCTTTATTTTTTTCGTTATTGGTGTCCTTTAAAGACAGAAATATTATCGAAAACGGTCAGAAAAACAGTCTATATGGCACTAAAACATATATAATCATTCTAGAAAGTATCAAAACCTACTCAGATTATAGTCCACAACACTATTTTAGTACCATCTATGACATGAGAATCAAACCTAGATGTGGAAAACGACTGAAAAGAACCGAATAAATGTTCTAAAAATGCGAGCTCTTAGGAGAATACATGGTGTGACACTGTATGAAAAAATAGGGAACGTTATCATTAGGGATGAATGTGGACTTAAGACTGATGTGTTGAGTAAGATAAAGAAGAGCGCTCTAAAATGATTAAGGGACGTGGAACAAATAAATTAAGTAAGACTAACAAAAAAAATATGGGGTTAAACTGTGTGCGGAAGGTGCAGTAGAGGAAGGCCATGGAAAATATGGTTGAATTGTTTTAATAATATTTTGATAGAAGAAAATGTTAGAAGTAAGAGAATTTATAGGAGCTGTATGAAAAAGTATATGGATGGGGACGAGGTGGGATCGTTGTGTCGATATAAGAAACCTATATAACCTGGTGGGTTTATTGCGATGTGATATTCTCTTTCAAACAACCAGAAAGTTTTTAAACAAGCTTTGCGTATAAATCAGACACAATTGTTACAAATAACTGGATACCAAGGGAAATCGAACCTGCAGCCCAAGATGGGCATCTATCTCATAAACGAGGTCATTAAAGTCATCCCTTGTTTGCTATAGTTATAAAAGTTCAATGAATTTAGATAAATAGGCTTTTTGTTTATATTTATTGCCGAGTAATAATCTCTTCCATTCAATCAAAGAATTATTTTACAATGTTTCAAGTCACATTATTGATGCTAAGAAAATTACTACGTTAAGTTATTATGAAATAATAAAATAAAAAGAAAAGAAAAAATAACAATTTTTTATTTATTTATTTATTTTATTTATTTTTTTGCACATGACAAAAAAAATACATAATTTGTGAAAAAACCACAAGTAATTTAATTTGAACACAATTTTCATGGATCTGGGTTTGTTGCTTTTCATTTGTCGTGTCCCCAGTAATCTAGGATTTTGCCTTTATCTCACTGAGGATATTTAGCATGAAAAAATAAATCGACACTTCCTTCCGATTTTCGATTACAGATAAACAAACCCCCGTTGCACATTCTCGTCAACCTGACAAACAGTGCCCCTAAATTACAACTGGAAACATCATGCGAAATCAAACTCCTCACACATTATCACTCCAGAAAAAAACAAAAATGTTTATCCCGTAATATACCGCACACAATCGTAAAAATAAAAACAAAAATATACAGAAATACAAATATTAAACAGCAAAAAGAAATCCACACTAAAGAGCTCACACAAATCTTTTCCACACGTCATTCATCCTGAAAGCCCAAGTACTCAAACTCCTGTCGCAATAACAACCCCGCTCCGATCGACTGCCTAAATGATTATTGCAAAACTATTCTTATTTTCACGAATAATAAATTAAAAAAATTAAATGAAATTATTTAAATATTTATACACGAGCATACCCTATTTATCTAAATATAAATGAAAGAGATTAAATCTTTTGAACCAATAATTCTTATAAAAAATTTCTATTAAATTTGAAATATAAAGTACCGTTTCTTTGTCTTGACCTCGTTACCATGCTCGTTAGCCTCTTTACTGGCCGGTCTTCCCAATTTCATTTTATTTATTGCGTTCGTCGCTTCGCCTGAATATATTAGCATTCACTCATTCACGGATTTACATGTTAATAAGCTAAATTAATCGATGTTGAGATTAGGGTGAGTGAACGGTTGTGTAACGTAAAATATGAAATATTTGATTAGGGTACAAAATGACTGGTAATAACTGTGAAATACTAAAAGTGGTTAAATAATATAATTAATAAAGGAACTGTCAGACACTACTTGTCAAGAAAAGTATCATTTTTTATTTATTTATTTAAATTTTAATATTATTACGTACAAGACAAACTGCCTATATTTTTTCCTCACTATCTGAAACAGCTGACTTACTCGTACACTCACGAAATTCACTCCACATATACTCGTATTATTAAAATATCAATTAGATTTTTAACTATTAGGGTATTCCTGAAAATTTTTCATTATACTAAAAGTCTGTTTTTTAATTGGCTTTAGTCGATATCAATATGTTATTCACCATTGTAACGTGTTTATTTTGTATTGCAACATATTATAAAAGCTTAATATAAACCAATGTATTGAGAATCTTCATTTTTAGATAATATTCACATCCTTAAATAATACTTCAATTAGATTGATCTTTGTCTGCCTCAAAGTGGTTGAAATATGGGTTACCTGTGCAGCATCAGGAAGCACTCGAAAGTGGTTGAAATATGGGTTACCTGTGCAGCATCAGGAAGCACTCGAAAGTGGTTGAAATATGGGTTACCTGTGCAGCATCAGGAAGCACTCGAAAACATCCCTTTGAGATGGCTTATCAACATATACTCGTATATGATTAAATAAATAAAAACAACATTGATACACTAAACGACACCTTAAACTGAATGTTACTTTTACATATTGGAAGATCTACAAAAGTGTTTTATTCGTTTTTTCTTGGTAAGGTCACTGCGGTCTAAATATAACAGATGCGGGGAATCCCTTAATCTAATAGCCACAACCGCTACCTTCCCATCCCTACACTTAATTTTTTTTTTATATATATATTTTTGATGGTCGATAATAGTGGGTTCGAATTCCGAGTTAGAGCACCCTGGAGGGAGTTAGCGCTCAAAACGGCGCTTTATATCTTGACATTTATTATCATTATTATTAATGTGATAAATACAGGACAAATATATAACCAACAAGCCCACCTATCGTACACATTTTAAATTATTTCTTTATTTAAGAATATATCTGTATAGTTCTTTAACATTTTCATAGTCCTGATGTCTTTTGTATTTTGAAGCGTACTATTTTACTTCAAGACAACATTGAATATTCTACTGTAGTTACCGAGCAACGAACGAATTGTGCTTTATCATCAGCCTCGTGGCGTCCATAACTGAACACAGCTCTTGTCAATTCTTCTCCCACCAGCAACTGCAATGCGGACAATGTAGTTTATGCTGCTTGCTGACTTTTTTCCAGCATTCCTTCGATCTGTTATGGGTCTCCACTACATCACCGTGCATTTCATCCATATTTTTATATTCATATTTGTTACTTTTAGTAATATTTATATTCATCCCCAATATGGAACGCTCTATTGCATGCTGATCTATGTGCTACATTCCTGTGAATATCTTCCTTCGTATGCTTCCAAGTTTCAATATCTCATGACATTGTCCATAAAACATGTTATATTGATCAAAGACGCGCGTTTTACGATTTTGAAATAAATTTGATTTAAAGACATTTCTTAGATTTTCATATGCGGTCCAAACTTACTGGAGCATATTAATATATCCACTGTATATACAACTCGTCAATTTTTAGAGGCTGTAAAGTTTAGACAATTAGTACTCGCAGTATGTTGATCCTTTTACACTAGCTCTTGACATACGCAAAAAAATATAAAAAAATTGTAGATTCCAATTATTTTTCAAAAGTACTCGAATAATATATTAGGTAGTTCTGGTTAGGTAACTAATTGTTGTTTACTTAATATTGTATTTATGTATTAAACCCGAGAATAAAGAAAGTGAGAAGCGATTTTATTAAAATGAAGGCCCTCTTAACAAGCTGAGACCTGAGCTTAAAAATGAGAATACATATGGTTTTCTGCTGCATCACCTCAACTCTCCTCCATGGAGTGGGGGGATGGATACTGAACCAGGATATATTATATATCATATAATTGAGGATTTTGAGATGTAAATCTACATACAGATCCTTTAAAATTTCTGGACTGGTCGTGTTACAAATATGGAATTGATTTTTCGTATATATATAAGGACTGCGAATCAATTAGTGCTGTGAAGGTTGGCAAGTTGAATTATACTACAGCTGGTATGACAACCTCCGTGGCCTAATTGGTAAGACACCTGAATGCCAGTCCGGAACAAATCCCGTAGGTTACAAGTATTTATTTTTAAATGGTTCTATTCTAATTTTCACTCAAGGCCTCTTTAGTATGGTATATTTCAGGTTTGATGAAATATTTTTTAACATGGTAATAATTTGTACTGTATACAACATAACAAGGCAGTGAAAGTGGCTAATTTTGGTTTAATAACATGTGGAATGATTTGAATGCAATTTACTGAATTGTTTCAGGCTTCAGTCAACAAAAATGATACGCATGACGTTGGTCAACCTCTGATAGGAGATTAAAGAAAACATATACACCTCGAGAAGAGGGTCTACATGTTTTCTGTAATTCAGAGGGTATTACGACCGTGTATCAAAATTAAATAAAACAAAATAACTCGCTAAATCAAAAGGCCACCTCTTTCTTGTATCCAAAGAAAAAAAATCAGAGAGATTTTTAGTGCCACATATACCAGGCATAACAATAGAAATTGAAGATTGTTTTGAGTATATTTGCTCAAATTTAAGCATTTTACTTTTTTATTTACACTTCTGCTACAGAAAATTAGCCGTGGAGACGTATCTTCTAACAGCAATTCAGTTTGATTTCCCTAGCCATCTTGACAACTCGCGATTCCACATTTTTGATGTCTCACAAAATATAAGCTTCTCAAACTTATTAAAAAATATATTAATCTTTTTTTTTTTCATCACTATCAAAACATGACATGGGGTAAGCAAAAACATGACATGGGGTAAGCAAAAAAAATATATATCTATTTCATGCATGCTCACCTAAAATAAAGACATTAATTACCCTATTCCTTTTGTACAATAAAAAAAATCAATCAAATTGGCCTTGTCTTTATAGATCTTTCCAAAGTTGTAATACCTTCTACACAATTTGTATGAATTATTTTTCTAAATCTATCATAAACCATTTTGTCTACATTGTCAAACAATTTCAACGCTTCTTTCTTCATCTTAAACACTGCACCTTCTTTTAACTCGCACGTTTTCCATATGTCCTCATTTTCTCTTCTTCCATACATTATTTTTTCCCACATCATACACAACGCTCTCATTTCTGTCAAATTTATCTTTCTTTCATCAATTTTAGCAACTTCTGAGATTCGCTTGCGTTATGAGCCAAGATTTTAGCTTCTTTTAAAATGTTTCTATCGATAAACACATTGTATAACCCATAATTTACTATTTGGCCTGCTACTACTGTTTTTTTATTATAAATTATTCCCATGAGGGGTTGTTTGGGTATAATATTGATGAGGCTTGTGAAGTTGCGATGTGGTTATATGTAAAAGCGTGTTTATTCTTGATATAAATTCTGAATGTTAATATTTCAGCTGAATACTAAAGCTTACGGAAAAAAATCATATAAGATTGAAATCACTTCATCATAGACCTGTCGAGTTAAAGTTCTTAGTCCATTAATATTGTGTTTGTTGATTATTGATTTTATATTTAGTTTATCTTAGATTCCAATGAATATTTCAATTGTGAATTTGAGAATTTTGAAAAAATATATAATCAAAGATTAAGACAACTGTATTACAGGTCCAGTGAAATGTTTATCCTTATCTATAAAATGGGAAATGCTTTACCATGCTTACCATAATGTTTCATTGCAATATAATTTGAGCTCATGTAAAATTACATGCGCAACATTGTCCAGACTGGGATTTACACCGAAACTAAGTACACATTGTTTTAACTTAGAATATTGTAAAAAAATCTTGATTTTATATTGTCACCCCCCTACAACGTCCATATTGAAAAAAAAATTAAAACATACTGTAGAATTGTTTACGATTCGTAAACTTTGAACTGCAGATCTGAACAACTGAGTTGGACTGTGTTATATTGTTAGAAGTGGTGAGACCTACAACTTTGTCAGATAGAGGAAAAATTTTTGATCTCAAAATATAACAAGTATTTAAGATAGTCAGCTCGCATTTCAATAATCCGAGACTAACTCAGCTTGCCATGTTACACGTGTCTTGCAGGCCCACTTGGCCAAATGCTTTATTATATAGTACAATTCTTACAATTCTTGAATAGCAAGACTGCGACCTTGTCAGATCGAAAAAAAATGTTAAGCCTTTCGCCATTATTTAAGGTTTTCAGGTCGTATTTCAATAGTCCGGAACTATCTCTGCTTATCATATTACACGTTTCTTGTAGGTCCACCCTGAAAACTGTTTTGTTTAATAAGGAAGTGATTGAAACCTATTATTTCTACAACTTTTACATAAAAAGACTGCACAGATTAGGCAAACAATATGGGAATTGTATACATTTTCATGTGACTTTATCTATTGTACTTCCAGGAGAATAGTGTAGCAGTTGTACATGTCAGGATGAATCGATTGAATTGTATAGGTTTGCTTTGTTGTATTGGTTAGTCTGATACATTTTTTTCAGTGTAATATCGTTTTGGGCCTTTTTTTTTCTAGTGTATTATTGTTGCTAACGTCGTTGCTGGGCCTCGTCTCTAAGTAGAGGACCTCCCCGCCATTTCAACGTCGATTCACTTGGAATAGAAAGTGGTGCCGTGAAGTTCTTTTTTCTTTTCTTTTTCTCTCATTTAAGTAAGTGAGCCGTTGCATATCAGCAAACTTTCCCGTCACACCACCGTACTGGATCCGATTGTACACCAAAGTAAGACGATTGGAATATGCCAGCATGTTTTTCTTTCTTTTAAAATAATAAATATGACCGAAGTCATAGGTATCCTTACACCCCTGAATACTAGGTGGGAAAAATTACTGTCATTCGAGGGGAGGAGCACAGCGCGAGGTTCGAACCGGCAACATTCCACATGGAAGTCCAGTAATTTACCATATCAGTATTATAACACGTATTACATATCAATGTTAAATTTTATTTGTTATCTAATATTTTGTATCAAAAAGGTTATAAAAGCGTTTAAATGAATACCAAAGACATTTCTATTTCGTTAAGATTTTTTTTATATTCTTAAAGAACTAAATTAAAACATATGGAGTCTAAAAACGACTCGTACTTAAAGTCCGATTCGGTGCCGGTGCCTACTTAACACAATTAACTGCGGATCAAGGCCTTCTCTCCCATAAAAAGACGATACCAGCTATTTTCTGCTTGGACTAATTCAAAAGGAAATCCTTCGATTGTTTTGCTTTTATTAATGCTTGTTTATTTTTCTTTTTCCCACGCCTTTAAGGACAAAGACAGCATTTCTTTGTTTCACGATGACAACACAAAAAAAAATAAACCGTCAAGTAATTTTTCTTCAACCATTATGAAAACATTCTGTTTTCCTTCCTATACCAACCAAAATGAAATTCCTACGTTGAGTTTTAGCAATTTAAATTCCCGAAGAGAGAGAGAAAGAAAGAGTGTGAGAGGAAAAGAAAAAATTTATAAGTTTCTAGTCAGAAAAAGTGGCAAATTGAAAAAGTTTAAGTATCACAAGAGAGTTGTACAGAAGAACGGGAGCTGGTTTTTAATTTCGGAAGCGTATTATACATTTAAAAGTTTCCGATTTGTTTATGAAAACGTTTGTTAAAAGTTTTTAATCTCGTGGGAAGTGTTAAAAACGGAGTTAATATTAATCCTCAACGTTACAAGATAATATTAATAAAATTATGTATGCGTGAAATACTCACTATAACTTTTTGAAGCTTATCAAACATAAAAGCCTTACTTAAATTAAACTGGATTATCCTTTGAGAAGAGTTCATTCTGAACAGAACTATTGACCCTTTTTCATACTTACATATTACATCGCATCATTTCCCTGTTAGATTAGGCAGATGTCAAAGCACCTAACTTCCATATAAAAAAATACTTCCAAATTTTTCAAAGCTTATCAAATATGAAAGCGATTTCCTGAAAATGAAATTTCTACATTACTTAAACGTGTAAATTCTGATCAGAACTATTAGAATGCCCTATTTTTCATCTACGGATATATTATCTACTTAGATGTCCTTCAGAAAGATTATTCCAAGAAACAAATGTTTAAAATTTTACGTAGACATATGACGTGGATATTCTCAAGAACTATCACCAACTAAGAGGCAGTCAGTTAAATCTGATGGAATTATCAACCAACCAGAAAAAAATGTTAACAAGGCCTTAAGAGAAAACCAAATTGAAAAATTAGATCAACGGGAATTCAACCTACGTCTCCCTGGTTGGTAGATAGGCTTCTTACCAACTAGACCACGTAGGTCGTATCTTGCCCATCCACCAAATTTTGTGGCACTGCAATGATAATCAAGTCAGTAATTTCCTGAATGTTCATTAGCCTATTATTTATATATCTTTAAACAAACCGTTCGTCTATTCCGATAACGTGGCGTTAAAGGGCCATCGTCGTTGCTGAGTCTCGTAGTCAAGGATACCCTCACGATTCCATCGTCAATTTAGTTGGGAAATCGAAAATGTGTCATGGAGTTTATTTTGATCTATTGGACACCAGCAAACTCACCGGCCAAACTGCTGTACTGGATTCGATACACATCAAATTGAGACAATCGCAGCACATCGGCATATTTTTATCTTTTTTATTAAAAACAATAGATATGACTGTAGTCATAGGTATCCTTATATCCTAGAATACTAGGCGGGAAAACGCCTGTGTCATTCGGAGAGAGTAGCACAGCATGGAGTTGGAACCGGCGACCTTCCTCACGGAAGTCCAGTGCGTTACCGCGTGACCATGCTCTTCTGCAGGATAGTTTTGCTGTGTTAAAGAAAAGGTTGGCTGCAAGAAGTTTTTTTAGAAGAACATGCAACTTGCTAACTGTTTCACTTTAGTGTTTACTACATTGATGATCATTCTCTTATTTTCATAAGATTGCAACGAGAACTTCCCCAGTCGGAAGACGATTGATTCAAGGGATCATCTCTAGGTCTAAAACTCATAAGCCTTGATTCTTGAGGAATTGTTTTTTCAACTGAAAAATTACCAGAACTTGAATGTTTTTTTTTCAACCTCACATAAAAGGACGAATATTTAACTTATAAAACAACTGAATTAAGATCCCTCTACGTGTTCTAAAAAAACTGTTATTGCGCATAACCCTGTGTGAAAGATTTTCGCCTCAAGTCCAAATGATAGTAAAAACAAAAGGTCTATTGATATTAAAGTTGAATGGAAGGCGCACCCTCGACAAGTTGTAAACTAATATAAATCCAGTTGTTGCTAAATAAAAAGTTCCTTATGTGTGCACAGTAGTCCCCCTTTATCCGCAAGGGGTACGTTCCAAGAAGCCCAGTGGGTGCCTAAAACCGCGGATAATACCAAACTATATATATTCTATATTTTTTTATACATACATGCCTTTATTCAAGTTAAATTTACAAATAAGTCGCAATGAGATATTACCAACAATAAAGCATTATAGCGGGTTGCTTATGTTTATTTGTCGTGATGATCTTGATTTGTATTCAAATAAATATAGACTCAGGAATGCGGATATAAAAAGCGAAAGTGACAGCGGGTGATAAATAATAAGTCTTGACAGTTGAATGAATGACAATAATAATATGTTTATTTCTCGGCGTCCGAGTAATTTATACCAATGAGTGAATACATTCGCGATACATATCTGCCTTGCTCTAGCGCATGAACTGGCGGTAGGTTAATTATTTATATTTGGAGATGGCTAGCCAATTCGCAGACGTTGTAAATAGTAAATATTGTTGTTGTTCATAGTGTGTGACAATCATTGAATTCTTCATCGGTCATTGCCCCTGTATGTTTACTATCTGACAATAATTCATTTAATTTAATTGTGTTTAACAATTCACTTATTCATTTTGACAATTATTTATTTATTTATTTATTTAGGTAGGTATTCCTACATAGCTCCCTTCCTAGTGAACGCAGAGAGCGCGTGTCCTGCGTGAACGTTAGGTTTCCAGTGCATCTGACGCCTGGACTGGTTATCCGTTTCCCGTTGTGAAGTAGGTACGTGGATAACAGCAGCGTGTGGCGTTTTTTCCCAGGTCTGTCGTTCAGATGGGTGATGCGGGAACGGGGGGTAGGTTTGGTCGTCTCTCACTAAATTTGAATTGTCTGCGGTGCTTGGTTGGTCGTTGCGTTGATCGTCGATGATTGGTTGTGTGGATCAAGTTGCAGATGGCGTCCGATGTGGAAGGTTAATCTGCGGTTGCTTGATGATGGTGGTGATGATGTAGATCAAGTTGCAGATGGCTTCCGATGTGGAAGGTTGATCTGCGGTGGCTTGATGATGGTGGAGTCTGCGGTGCTCGTTGCTGCAGCGTGGTTGTAGCGTGGTTGTAGCGTGGTTGTAGCGTGGTTGTAGCGTGGTTGTAGCGTGGTTGTATCGTGGTTGTAGCGTGGTTGTGGTTCCATAAACGCTTTTTCAGTTTCTCGCTTCCCTTTGCTGCTCGAAGGTGCACGGCGATCTGCAGCGGAGGGCATTTTTCCCAAATCTGTTATGGTAGTAGCAGATTGTAGATGCGGCCGGGGAGGGTGTTCGTCTACGTGTGTTGCGTGCCGTTGCTTGGTTGCGGTACGGCGGTCGTTGGCGCTGACGGTCGTCGGGTGTAGTCCTTGATTTCATTTCCGCCACTTCCAGGTGGAGCTGCTCGACTTCGTTGGTCAAAGCGCGGATGATATCCGATATGGAGGCCTGTGAGGGTGCCGGTGCTTTGGTGCTGGCGGGGTGTGCCGGTACGATGCTCATGGTTGCAACTTCCTGCGTCTGCTCCAGCATCTTGTCGGCCAGCAGTGCGAGTTCGTCGAGGGAGGCAGTTTTGGAGATCGTGTGGCTGATCGCCAGGACTGACCTCACATGGGCTGGCATCAAGCTTATCCACATCAGATGCAGCGTTGCGTCTGGAATCATCTCTCGAGCGTGGCTCCGCATGCGTCGCAACAGCTGTGATGGGCGCTGGTCGCCGAGCTCCATCTCTGACAGCAGTTTTTGGAGCTCTCTCGCATCACTCTCTTCATGGACGGAGATGAGTCTTTTTTTTATATCTTCGTACTGGTTTACGCTCGGGTTGTACAGGAGATCGGTGATCTGCTCGATGTCCCGCTTGTCAAGCTGGGCGAGGACCATTTGAGCCAGCTGGGTTTGGCTGCGGTGGAGGTCCTGAGTGGCAGCTTCGAAAGTGATAAACCATAGACGCGGTCTATCGCGCCAGAATGGCGTGATTCGCATCGCCAGTGCGATACCAGCGAGGTGCTGTGGGGGTGATATGCTTCCCGATGCGGTCTCTTGGTCTTCTTTTGACATTGCTATCGAGTCGGCGGTATTCGATATAGTCGAGGTATGTATTCAGTTTTCGTGCGGGGTCACCAATATAGCGGTTACCCCTCCTGTTTATCGAGTTGGCGATATTCTTTTTTTCGTGTAGCGATGTTCTTTTTTTCGATGTACGTGTTCGGTTTTCGTTCGGGGTCACCAATGTAACGGGGTCACCAATATAGCGGGTTGCTTATGTTTATTTGTCGTGATGATCTTGATTTGTATTCAAATAAATATAGACTCAGGAATGCGGATATAAAAAGCGAAAGTGACAGCGGGTGATAAATAATAAGTCTTGACAGTTGAATGAATGACAATATTAATATGTTTATTTCTCGGCGTCCAAGTAATTTATACCAATGAGTGAATACATTCGCGATATATATCTGCCTTGCTCTAGCGCATGAACTGGCGGTAGGTTAATTATTTATATTTGGAGATGGCTAGCCAATTCGCAGACGTTGTAAATAGTAAATATTGTTGTTGTTCATAGTGTGTGACAATCATTGAATTCTTCATCGGTCATTGCCCCTGTATGTTTACTATCTGACAATAATTCATTTAATTTAATTGTGTTTAACAATTCACTTATTCATTTTGACAATTATTTATTTATTTATTTATTTAGGTAGGTATTCCTACAGCATAATAAAATAGAAAAATCATGAAAATATGCTGTACACTTTAATTTATGACATACTGACGATCATGGCCGAGACCCAGTATTTCTATATATTCCATAAATAAAACTTTCAGACTTAGAACTACTGGAGTAGACACGAAACTCGCGGTTTATCATTGCACGTGTTGGTAACACTACCGCACGTGAAAGAACAACAATCACACACATGCTTTGCGCGCACGAGTATTGTGACTTGACGCACTCTTTTACCAGACTGAGCCCCTTTTTTATGTTCTGTAATAAAAATTATTTAAATGTATACTCTCTTCCCTCAAATTATCTTAATATATTGTACTCAACTTTCTTCTTGTGATTATGTGATAAATAAAGTGAGGTAAAGAATGACGTTGACATCAGTATTTATTTATTAATCAAGGGTACAATGTAACTACAGCAAATTTTTAAATGTATAAGTTGTGAGTGTTCCATTATTACAAAAGACAAATATTCCAAAATAAAATACAAAATAAAACAATAATATTAAAACCAAATAAAATATACAATAAAAAATAAAATAATTCAAACGACACATATGTTAAGTATGTCAGTACCCACTAGATTTTTTTTACAAAAATACAAAAATTTAACAATGTGTACACACACTTATTAATACGATACAGAACCGCCTCAAGATGGACAACTCGCACTGAACCACACCGAGCGTCACTACTAACATTCACGTGAACGGTACAGTTGCATAAAACACAATTATATTAAAAACAATACAACGTTAATTTAAAAATTCTTAGTATTCACTAAAAATTAATAGTAGTCGCATTCAAAAATCAATATCGACAACAACATCACAAGATGATAAAATATAAAATGAAATCAGAATCAAGAGATAGAAAGAAAATATTAGGAGAAAAAAAGTTTTATACTTTGATTTAACAATGTGCCAGCATTAACTTTAAAAACCGTCATTATGAATTGACAGATACCCAATGAATTTTACGGAGATAATCCACAATAGACTTCTAATACTCGTAATATTTATACTCGTATATCATAAATATAGAATAAAAATAATAAGTATGAATCTAATTAAAATTACTCCTGCTTTTGATAAAAAAAATAATATTTCATAAATCAGCCTTCTTTTATGGTATTGGTAACAGAGTGTGGAAAAATGTATCAACAATCTCAGGAAATCGATTTTCCTTCCAAAATTACTATATTTATAGAAGAATTTTGCTAATAATTAGACGAACTTAGTTTACATTGGGCAGCCCTTGGCAAATACTCGTACCGAAGTTAATACTCGTACCGAAGGAACTTGAATGTAAAAAAAGCCAAACAATTCAATTATAATACATCGTAAAGCTACTTGTGACCTTCTGATGGCACGTTGGAATTTTCCATTATCCTTCTATTAAGCGCAATATCTTTTTTAACGTCGTAGTCTTCTATTAAGCGCAATATCTTTTTTAACGTAATCAGGCACAATTTATCAGTCAGATCAAACACCAAACAATTTGTAAATTTCATAAACATACAGTTAATTAAACACGAAAACACTTTTTCTAGCATCATTGAATTATAGTAGGGAAGGTAACATAACTTCATTTAAAAAAATAAGAAGAAAAATTGCCTTCGTGACCAAGTTGGTGGCTTCTGAGCCAAACGTTGTGCGATAACAAATTTCACAAACAATGTTTGCATGTTCCAAACAGATGAAAATATTCTCGCAAATTTGTCAAAAGTATTTTGCATAGCGAACTTTCTTTTTTTATTTCTACTGTAGAGCACCGTTACAAAGTTTAGAATATTTGGATAGTTGTCGCTCAATCCTCGGAGATTGCGGAGTGACTTCTGGCGTCAGAGTAACAGATGGGTAAAGGGATTCCTTGTTGACCAGTAGAACTTTGTTGAAATAAAAATACAGTATGATGTTTCATACGAAAACGTATTATGCTCATTTAGCGTCCCTTATGTTTAGCCCGCCGTACATCGCAAGCACCTCTATCCGACCGCTTACGTCGTCACCCTTTGCTAGCTCAATGCTTTACTTGACACGCGTATATTGCGCACAGGAGCCGTCCGATTATAAGTAGTGATAATACGAGGACCACACTAAGGGATGTTTTATTACCACAATATTAAAGCAATGGTTTTCTAACAATGTGTATAGGTAATATTACATGGAAAATTGCAAATGTACTTGACGCATGCGTCCGATTCATCTACACTTGAAACAAATCTTCTTTTGAATGTAATGGCAAGAAGAAGTTAACAATGGTTTGTTGAATACAATTTGTGTAATATTTGCTGCAAATAATCGTGCGTCACTTATCCTACAGGTAATACGTGCACTGAGTCAGACAAGAAAGCACTGACTGAACAAACCAAAGTTTATTTGTACCGATTGAGAAGCTATTGAAGATATTAAGCCCTTACAAGAAACACAACCAGAGGTCGAATTGGAGAAAGAATCTCAGAACATTTGACAGATTAATTGCGCTCGATGGAGGTATAATATTTTAGAACTGCGCTTGACCAGAGGTGAATAAAACTGAGGAACGCGAAACCGCAAAATATAAAACCGTTTATTAGAGGGCACTACTGTATTTCGGGAACCACGAGAATACGCTTACGAAACAGCTGACAAAAGTGTTCGCAGCACGTGTCGGTTAGGTCCACGGCCTGATGACACGGATGCTGGTGTCACTGTAGGGATAGATATGGGATGGGATTCCCTTGAAAGTTCGTTTTTTTTCCCAGCCAAGTATTGCAATCCCAGAGCGTGTTTCATTAATGTATAGCGCAGCATATGGCGCCAGTTCGCCGTGTGAATTGCTAAAGCTGGAACGTGATCCCAATTTTACGTGACCGGCTATGGACACCCTTTTTTTAAAAGGTGACTCAAACCGAGATGGTTTTAAATTTTTCAAGAACTTCCTACTTTTGTATATTTTTTAATTAATTTGTAAAGAACACAATATGCCTTATAACATTGATTAAAATAACAAACAGTGAATGTTAAACACTTTACGAAAGACAAAATATAAAAATTATATATATTATTAAATAACTAAGCAATCCATCATATAAAGAGGATAATTTGTGCCAATAACGATTTAAAGGAATGAAGGATGGGCCACGCATGGCAACTAATGAAATGTTCACCATCCCTAGGTATTATTTGCATCCCATGACATACAATGGCGTGCCGAAATCAATAAAGGTAAAGGTAGGAAAACCATTTAGACAGTCGATTGTATCGTGGTTGTTATTGCGACAGGATTTTGAGTAATTGGGCTTTCAGGATGAATGACGTGTGGAAAAGACTTGTGGGGGCTCTTGAGTGTGGGTTTCTTTTTGTTGTTTTATATTTGTATTTCTGTATATTTTTGTTTTTATTTTTATGATTGTGTGCGATATATTATGGGATGAACATTTTTGGTCTTTCTGGAGTGATGTTGTGTGAGGAGTTTGATTTCGCACGATGTTTCCAATTGTAATTGAGTGTCAATGTTTGTCAGGTTTATGAGACTGTGCAACGGGGTTTTGTTTTTGTGTAATCAAAAATCAGAAAGAAATATCGATTTATTTTTTCATGCTAAATATCCTCAGTGAGATACTGGCAAAAGCCTAGTTTACTGGGAATACAACAAATGAAAGGCAACAAACCCAGATCAATTAAAATTGTATGCCCAAATTAAATTACCTGTTGTATATTTCTTGTCATGTGTAATAATAAAAAAAAAAACAAAGGGCGTATGAGAATGTATAAAAACTACTGTAGTTCTAAATATTTAAAGAATTCAGGACAATAAATTCAAATATGTGACTATAAATTAATATGGGATTGAATGTTTGATTGATTGATGTGGGACATGTTGAATGAAAGGGAGACATTTACAATTTAGTAAAGGTTGTATGTGTTGCGCAGAGGACACTCAAAGAAAACATGTTCGAAGGTCTTCTCAGCCATTCCATACGTGTATGGCTTTCATTTATATGGATATTATAAAGGTAATTTCCCAACAGGCAGTAACTTATTCTTATCTTCCACATGACAGACAAAATTCGTTTGGACGGTTTTTTTGTTGAGGAATCAATGTTTAGTTTCTATTTTAACCTGAATATTCCTGTAGGCAGCATATTTTTGCTACTAATAAGCTCCTAGGTCTTTGACTAACTGGTAAGTAAATGTTTTTTAGCCTGCAATTAGATGTCCTGGGTAGAAAATACACAGTTTAATGAGGAATATATCTTACAAAAAAGATAAAATAAAATAATTTATGACAACTTAAATATGTACAAAGAATCAATAATACCAAAAAAAAATTCAACAATAAATAAGTATACAAACACATACGTGTATGTACATTATCATAAAAATTTAAAAACTCAGTGGTATTCGTAGTCATTAACATGATACGGAGCACTCCAAAAGAATACAGCCCGCCCTTAACCAAACCGGGTGTCACTCTTGATATCCATGTGAAAAAAAGAACATACTCTAAACAAACACAAAAAATCCATTGATGCAACACTAAAGTTTCTTCTTAATGGTGTTGCTTATTGCTAAGCGTCATAATTTCCTGATAAATATGTAACTAAGCGGATGATTCGCCTTCACTTGTACAGGATCTAAGTCAAGAGGAGTGCAGCATTTGACGAGAAACTAGTGATCTGTTTGATTTTGTCTATCCACTTTATTGAAAACTGTCGTCTTGCTCGTCACGCCTCAACACATCCAGTTTCTACCAACTTCTCCAAATTGTTCTCTCCTCTTCTAGCGATATGTCCAAATATTCTCTACATTATTCTAATACGACAGTATTCTCTTTCTGCATGTAATTAACGACCTTTCCTTGACCCATCGATCCTGAAGAATGGACATAAATGAAAATTTTACTCTTCTTAAAAAACCAAAACAATTGTATATCATCAGGGCAAATTCTAATAATACAAAAAAATGTATTTTAGTATATTAAATATTTTTATTCGCAAACAAATTATCAAGTATTTTCTCTGTTAAGATAGGCAAAGAGGGGAGAACGCATTTTCCTATCTAGACACACATCTTTAGCCTCTTTTACGTACGTACACTTTCTCTTGTAACATTACCGACTCTCTGACTTTTTACGCTTCCTTCATTCAAAATATAATTACTAAATCTAATCATACTTTTCATAATCTTCCTCTACCACGCCTTCCACTCACATTTGCACTATTAATTTGTTTTGTTACAATAGTTTTTCTCAATTTTTTTTTCTATATGCCCTTAATATTTCATGGAGAGCTTTTTTTCATCTTGCACAATAACATACTTAAGCCTTAGTTGCACATTTATCCTTAATCACTTCACTCCGTCTTATTTTTCCACGTCCACATTTCACTCCCACATACCAAAGTTGGTACTAAAATACCACTGTGGACAATCATCAAAGAAGATTTGGATACTGTCGAGTAAGATTATATACGTTTTAGTTCCTCATCGACTTTGTATCATATCGCTGCACGGCATTCCATATATTATCTCTTTACTCTTCAATCATCTAAGAAAATACTACCTTAATAGGGTTTCTTAATTTGCTCCAATCTATAATTTCATTTTTCACCCGCGTACAACGTATATACTTTTCCTTTAATACTTTTTTATCACTATAACTTTGGATTTCGCAACATTTACTCTCTTCGCATATCTCATTCAATTTACTAATCAAACTCTGTAATTCATCTTCATTCTCCGCTAATACACCCGTATCATCAGCATACATCAATCTGCATACATTCCATTTCGATATTCTATGCTACCCATTTTCACCTATGTTGTTCCTTCATGAATTCATGTAAATTTGAAACGAGCAGACTGACATAACACATCTTGGCTTTGCCCATTTTGAAATATTAAACTACTTAGTCTAGACACCGTTCACTCTAATACGTGCTCTACATTCGGCGTATAATGACGTTACACCACGTATTAATTTACATTCAACATAATATTAATTTTTATTCCATAGCTTGCCTCTTATCAGAACAAATATTTTGTTATTCACAAGTAATGTATAAAATAATTCTAATAAGTTTAAAAAAATATGGTTTATACACAAATTGGAGCATTAAGAAGTCAATTTTATTTAAACACATAATATTTAAAATTTATGACCACATTAGCAATATATGACCACCAACCAAAAAATATCGTAAATTCATGGTACAAAAAAGACGGACTAGGATACACACGTTTATAAAAGTTTCGTAGTATACAACTTCGAGTGTCTATTGTCTAATGGCATATCTTCCGACCTACCATTAAAAAGGTATTTTAGTAAAAACCAAACTGGAACCCGCTTTAAAAAAATGGGTGCCAATGGAAATCATATTCATTACCTCTAGGCTGGAAGAGAGTTATTTCAACCTCCGGGTTGAAAGACAGACATCGGTCGATTTTGTTATATTTTCATCAGAAATCAAACCCTTTGTCCTTATGGATGTTAAATATTCTAATATATAATCACTAAGTAAATTTTAATATACAATATTAACAATTCCATTATATTGTACTATATTAAATGTTCGTTGCTTACATTACAACCTAATGGAATTATTTCAATGTCGCAATCTCTTCCAACCAGCTAGCATGATGTTAACGAGGCCTTAGTGATTTAAAAAAAATCGGTATTCTAACGAGAATCAAGCCCGTAACCCCGAGGTTTAAAAAACCGGTATCTCATCAATACAACCACGAAGGTCGTCATAATAATAATAATAAAAGGAAATTTGAAATAGCGCCATTTAGGTAGCAAACTCTCTTCAATGGCGCTCTAACTCAGGATTCGAGCATATTTATAATTTTTAAAATGTCTTCCCGAAGAAGAATGTCTTTAAGTGGTTTTGAAAGTTGCACACGCCACCCACATATGTCACTAGGAAGCAGACCATTCTATGTCACAGGACCACCAACGGCAAACGTTTTATTATAATACCCCGCACTGTTGGATTGGTTTGGAACAACTAATTTATTAAATGAAGAAGAAATCGACCTTAAAGTTCAATACATTCTTCAGAGACAGGTTCGACAAATACAATGGAGACATCCCAATAAGGGACTTGAATGCAAAGAGACAAAGTTTGAAATCAATCCATTCACGACATTTAGCCAGTGCAGACATTTTAGAAGCGGACCAATATGGAATGTTGAAGGTATTATTCCAAAAAGTATAGTTTATATATTAACACTGCCATCGATGGGTTATAATGGTATATCGACCACATAATATTTAACTTATATACAGTGAGAGTATGAATATTATTTGTTTATTGTATGTGTAATTTTTCACTGTCATAAACTCAAAAGTACTAGATAAAATCTCCCCACATAGGCATGTGAAGAGAAGAATGTCTAAGCAAGTATACAATTCAGAAGTGCAAGGTGTGTGTGTGTGAAAGAGGAAGATCGAGGAAAACGTAGCTAGATCAAGTTGATTTTGATAGGACAAGTGACAAATATTAAAAATGGAAGTTTGTGCATGACGAGCTGTATTAATGTGGAGGAGACGAAAGTAGTGTATTTATTTAAAAAAGTTTGGTGATTTATTCTCCCTGCCATTCACTTAAAGGATGTGGCGCGATGGTATGTATGTAAAAAATAAAACAGGAATGAAACAAATTCTATAGCAAAAATATATTTTAGACCCAAAACTAACGAACCGATTTTGTTTCAGAATATGTTGAAGTGGTCTGTTTTAAAGCACTATATTTTCATTATACCCTTTTGAAGGAAACTGGCCAAAATAGAAAGTAAATAGGAGGGCACCATATTGCTTTAAGTAGGTCTCGAAGAAACGATTATTTTTAATACTTACCGGGCATGCATGTCAGGCCCACACGCTAAGTTGTTACTTACAGGGCTCGCACTCGACTCCAAAAAAGACCATCTAGTCGAGCAGCATTAAAGGCTTTGATTTGAGTGAAAACGTTTACTTTTATCTAAGATCTGTTTGGTATTTTAAATAATAAGCATTTCTCCTTTAAAAGAGAAGAAGAATTTTATTCCATTTTATAAACCAATGATTTCCAGCTGGGGTAATATCACCCTCGTGGGAAGCGATTTAAATTTTTAGTGGGTGTCAAGATATACTCGTAGATGTGTATTAGAACGGAGCGATCAAGGGGTCGTTGCGGTATTTATTAAATATTTTAGAACTAAAGAAAATACCAGCCCGACCGTATAGTTCACTGATCAACTTCATTTGTATAATAACTACAAAAAAATTCATAAAATACAAAAACATAGAATCTTAGGGTTTCAGTTACATCTATGGCATTGTATATATACGACACAACGCTTTTTTTTTTGTTTATTGAAACTAAAAATTCACTTGTATCGTGACATAACAAATAAACTTTAAAAATTTATACCATTGAACACGTTTTTTACCTTTCCCACGTCGCTAAAACTAAAAATATCTAATGCCATGACAAACAACGGCTAGACAAATGCTACGTTTGGTCAGTGTTATTGCATGGAGTGGAATCATGGACCCTCAAAGTTGGTAGCATGAACCGACTGGAAGCAATCGAAATGTGGATGCACCGGAGAGTACTACGGATACCCTGAACGGGTATGGTCAGCAGCGCAAGGGTTCTTCAAAGAGCCAAAGTTGATAGAGAGTTGCTGACTAATACTAAAATCCGAAAGGTGTCCTACTTGGGTCATGTACTCAGAGGAGCAAAGTATGAATTACTACACCTGATCATCCAAGGCAAAATAGAAAGCCGAAGAGGTGTTGGCAGGAGACACACCTCCTGGCTCCGCAATAGACGTGATTGGACTGGCATAAGGGGGGTTGGAGATCTTTTTCGGGCTGCCGGGGACTAAGATGTTTACTCTCAGGTGATATTCAACGTTGGGCGGACCTGACATGACACTGGGAAGAAGAAGAATGCCATGACAAAAGGGTTTTGACTTAACCTAAGATGCTTCAAGAGGGTGTTGGTTCATAAAAGGTCGGGAAACCCTGATAAAATAGATGTTCATTTGTGAATTGGTTAGTTTTACTAGTCATTGTTTAATTTACTGCGATGTGCGTGAGCTCCTTAAACTCTTAAATATAATATAAGAATAAAAATTATTATTAATTTTTGTATTCAACAACAAATGGCATTAATCCCTGTGGCACGCGTTTTTACCTCCTACACGGAGGCTTTCTTCAGGCGGAATGATCCCGGTTTGTTACGAGGGCAATGGTTAAAGGGTCACTTGGGGTAATTTTTTAAAGGGAATGTCTTTTAACCCAAAAAAATTAAGAGGGGTAAAAAATTAAACGACAGTTATTAATATTGTATTAAATATTTTTGGACTTCCGCGATGGTATATGATATATTCATTCGTATGTGTATGTAAGAAATAGATATTCGAAAATATGCTTCCAGTATGGGCCTTTTTTTAGAATTGATCTCGGGGCCGTTGTATTAATCCTGCAACGCCCTTAAATTAAACTATTACAACAATCAGATCGTCTCAGAACTCAAATCATGTTTTTTATTTATTTAATGAAGTAATTTACAACACAAACATTTGCAAAAGGCTATCTATACCTATACACAATTGTATATCTTAAGAACTAATCTAATTTATATATTATAACTATGAACTAACTTAACCCTACAGTGCGCAATGATGCACAAATGAAACAACCAAAGTTTTTCTAAATATTTTTGTGTTGAGTGGTATAAACAACGACTCATGCGCTGTTTCAAATGTGATACAATCATCTCCATGCTTTAAAACCACATAGGTTGAATAGAAAACTGTTTTACCGGTCAATTTGGCAGTTGAAGTTTGACTTGTTGCACGTATATGACTTTTGTGATTTGTTCCAGTTTGAAATCAAATTACTTTATTATTGGTGATCAAGGAAAGCTTATTTTTTTTCTTTTATTCTTTAGTACATATGTGTAAAATAAGTGAAGTTTAATATATAATTTCATTTATATCATTATATCATACAATATAATTAACTTACAAATGCGCAGTGATTCATATATGAACCTTACTCTTTTTTTAAAAATATATTTTAAATATTTTTTTTAAATAAAACAAAAAAAACTGGTTTACATTCTTACGTTATTTATTATTGTTTCATCTGTGCTGATGGCTTAGTATTTTATATATTTTATGTCAAAGATGAACGTTTGATAACATTTGTAAAATGTAAAGCCGAAATCTTTAATAAAATTCATAAAATATAATTTTGAGCCGGAAATTGGGCTGTGAGCAAGGATATAAATTGGATTATATTTTTTAATAACTATGCTTCGGACAGCATCCTTAAAACATGTAGAATATCAAGTGACAAAGCTAATAAATAATATTCTACAAACAAAAAATATATTCGATTGTAAGATTTCCTACTACGATGCCCATGCTGGAAAATAAAACACATACAGCTGAAGTTTTAAGGCTTTTTTACTGCAAGTCACAAGTATTAATTTGGATTATGATTTCTCATTATAAGTTGTGACATTTATAATCTAAGATAGAAGAAAAATGTTAGATTTCGTAACATTATTTGAAATTGTTAGATAATATTTCAATAGTCCAAAACTACCTTAGCTTGTCATGTTACGCGTTTCTTTGTAGACTGACTTGGCAAAATGTTTTGTTCCATAGTGAAGTGGTTGTAACTAATTATATTTGTACAACTCATACATTACAAGACTGCACAGATTGGGTAGTCAATATGGGCGTTGTTTGGAATTTTATGTGACTTTGACTGTCGACAGGGGCAAATGAAAAATCGTCATTTCCGAGGTGTATCGATTAAATTGTATCAGTTTACTGTATTATTTTGATGGGTTCGTCTTATACTCGTTATTTTTTTAATTATGTAACACTACTTACGTATCTATATTGAATTTTTTTTCAATACCAAAAAAGTTTTTTTGTTCAATACCAAAAAAGTAATTTAACAGTTGGAATAATCTTAAGCCGTTCACACTTTGCTCCTTAGTACACATGTGTGAATCATATTTAATAGAAATAATTTGTTTTTTTTTTAACAAATTGATAAGTCTTGTGGAATATCTTATTAAAGCAAGCATAAGGTGCTCAATGATTTTATTTGAATGCGTTTTCAGCACAAGTCCATTTATCTCGTATAAAGTGTATCATATTCTGTAGTGCGAGCGACATGTTTGTTGAAAATAAAATACATTCATTTGAAGTTTTATTACGAGATCGCATCACATGACATTGGTCCCTTATTACTTAGCAACAAAATTCCACAAATGCAACTATCAAAACAATATCTGACTGGGTCTCGGTATATTTTCTAATATTTATTTTTATTACAGCGTTTCAAGTGATATGTCATTATTCGTCGGTACCGTGCCTCGTTGTCGATGATTCTCCCACCATTCCAACACCAATATCAATATGTTCCTCTTCTTCGTTAATGTGATATTTTGTGAAAGAACAGTTAGATCCTCGATGCGCACATCCTCGTATGGACTTCGTGGACATGGGAATTCCGCTGAGCCGCTTGGTAACGTTGACACATTTTTAAAGCACGATGTCTTTCAAAGACCTACTGTTGATACCCAGATAGCTATCATCCTCCTACTATCTTGTGTAATTATTTCTAGTTTTCAAACATCCCGCACAATACTATTGACACCCATAAATTATCCGAATACCGTATTCTCTACCCACCGAGCCTTCTCTTCACTGTTACTTCCTAGTATGGGATCTGTTTTGAGTATATGTGATCATTCATAAGTAACACATGTCCAGTCCACATTAGTTTTGTTGTGACGTTGCAGAATCGAAACACGATTATTTCAGTTTATCCGAAGGATTTGACGAAGGAAACGCTGGTGGAACATTTCAAGATTCCAAATGGGCCTCTATTAGGAAATCCAAATCTCACACTTATAGACAAGTGCGGGTCCAGTTAACAGAAAATATATGCAACAACTTGAGAGTTTTATGAAAAATAAATAACACATGTATTTTATTTTGGTATAGTCTATACATGTTCACATCGTTGTAGTTTAATTTCCTCGAGAAACAGTTTTTTTCAAATATTTACTGGCAACAGATCACTAAAAAGTGGAGATTACTTTGAAAACTCAATATTTGCTGAGAGAAGAACATTTTGTGTTAAAATAAAGCCTGTATATTTGTTTATTTTCGATGTTTAAGGAGTTCAATGGAAAATCATTGCAAAAACTACAATTCACTCTAAATTAACGGATAAATCACTTATAGTGTATAGTCTGATCTATTATGTAGGTTCTTTATTTTGAGGTTTTTATTTAAACAATGTAAAAAAATGTTAAAATTATTATTTTTCGTCGAAATTATGTAACATATTACGATGAATGGAGTTATACCCTTACAATGGAGATCGTAAGTATGTTAGTAAAATTGTATGCAAAATATGTCATTTTTATTAAAAATATAGTATGACTGGGAATATTCTGTCACCATTTAATTATTTTTTTTAGCCCTTAGTTGGCCAAAAGTTGCCAACTGTCGCAGCATACGAGCGCTTTAATACAAATCCCCTACGCTAATGCCTACCGGAATGCTAACAACGATGTGTTTAAATTAATTAACAATAAAAGTCCTTCCTAAAAATTTGTTTTTTGCGCGTCTAACCATAAATATACGGTGAATTATTTAAACCCTCTATTTCTCGCATTTTAGTGGTTCTCTCCCCCACACGAGTAGGAAACAAAAATGTATTCTATCATCAAAAGAAATATTTAAAAAAAGTTCATATTTTTTCACATTTTTCAACAATATCTAAGCTTTTGGACTGATACAAAAGAAATTAATGACTATATTCATCAGTTTTCACCAGATAAAAGGACAAATTTGACGCCAAGAAATAAGTCTCAACTTGTTTTCAAAAGAGAAATAATGGCTTGTAATTTTGAGTGACCTCAACGCTTAAATGGTATTGTGAAAATTTGTTATATAAGAAAAGCTGTTCTTTTCGTTCTGCCTAGTTCAAGTCAGGTCCGTTGGGACACAATAAAATATCTGCTAGCCAAGTATTAAAATATTAGTGCTCATGATATTTTATAGAACTATCTACATTTTTTTCATTTCCGTGTCCAGCTCAGCAATTATCAATTATGTCACTTGTTTCCAGTAGAAGGTAATCAAGATCGCCCATTCATTCGCAATAGGTCATGCCTTGAGATTTTTGGACAAGCATATAAAGTGAGTCATGTATAGCCCTTAAATCATATTAAATGCTACTTTTGTCCAAGAAACTCTTTTTCTGCATATTCACCTTGCATCATCTAATCACCCCAACTTCGAGTCTATTTAAGGCTCTCTAAGTAAGCTGGTTTTCTAATGGTATATTTTCCAAAAGTTATATCTAGTCATCACAATGCTTTCATTCCGCTTCAAAGACTCAAAACTTTATTATTAATATTTTATTTTTAAGTCAGTAATGTTACGTGTTTCATTCCCAGCTTGCCATTCCTCTCCACTTTCCCTTCTCTCCTTCATCGTTTGCTAATATCTCACTTTGCCTTCTGTTAAAATTTGGTTCAATTTATCAAAATAAGTTGAACTTGATCTACCTCCTTTTCACACACCTTGCATTTCTATAGTGTATACTCGCTTAATCATTGATTCATCTTTTATTCTCTCCACGTGTCCAAACTATCTAAACGCTCATTTCTTCATATGCTCTTTAACAATGAAGTGTTAAATACAATAAGTAAAAAAAAAATATTATTTTATAAGTAAAACAAGAAAGTATTCCCATTGTTTCGATATTAGCTCCACACGTTGGCGTTGCAGATTGGTTTCATGTATTTTATGTTACCCATTAGTTGAATATGTCCAAACCACCTCGATAGGCTCTTAACTATCACCTTTAGGTTACGTTCGTCTTTAATTTCATATTCTACCATATAACGAACATCATATAATATTTTAATTGAACAAACGTTTAATTTAACATAATTCAGCGCCATTATTTTTTCTGCAAAAGACATCCCAAAATTTAGTTCGTCTGGTTTCAATACTCGCGCGCTAGATGTGAACAAGTATTGCTATCTCTTGTTTATTTAATTTAATACTTCAGCGTAAAAAACAACAATCTCTTTCAACCAACCAGACCAAAGAAAACAAAGGTAGTTACATGTTCGTAAAAAATATTCAAATGATTATTCATCTTTACAAAATGTATGAACAATATACATAGTAAAAATATAAGTGAGATTTTCCAATCAATCAATGGAAAATGAAGAGATGGTGGAGAGGAAATAAAAATCGGGAATGAAACATGTTATATAATATAACTGACTTGAAATTTTTAAAAATTCAGTCGCTTCTTAAAGCATGCCAAAAACGGAGCAAGTCTAACATTGGTTTATAACTGGTTCCAGAGTCTCATTGCATGGACAGTGAAGGACGACGTACAGAAAAGAAGAATAATGCATTGGAAAGGCCAATAAACAATCTCTGTTTGAGCGTAGCGCAAATCCATGATCGGAAAGTTACAAACGATGACAAACTTTGAGTTTCAGACCGCCTTCAGTGGTTCTTAACCCAAAGGTTTAATTAATGTGACCGAAAACAATGCATCACCCATTTGGATTAGATGAGGGATACCATAAAATGAATGGTATTTTTTAACTAACTTTTTCCAACCAACACATTATGCAAGAAGTGCTGTAAAATGAACGAAATAAGACTTTTTTTGTTGGATCAAAATAATTATTTTTCCTCGCACTGGCTGAAAATATTTAGTGTCGGTCCTGTTACTAATTTTTTATTGTCCTGTTCTCCCTTAGTCCTCCACGAGGGTCCAATAAATCTTTGTAGTCATTCATCATCCTTTTTGACAAATTTTCTCTCCCGACACATTGTGTTGGGACTTAGTTATAAAACGCCATAAACCGAAAGAGGAAAAGGACACAATTGTCCTGGTTCTCTTATTTTTTTCCTTTGAATTTCGCTATTCACTTTAACGTCGGGTTACTTACAAGTCTTCATTATAGTAAGTCAACCTTATTCCTTACGGTGGCAAAATAATCAATCCTTTTTAAGATTTCGAAGTCAACCCTTCATCGTCATCAGCAATAGTCTGCACTTCGAAAATGATAAAGAAGGAATATCATAAAATATTAAAGTGAGATTAATTTTATTAACTCATGATCATTTATGTTTTTTAAGAAACTAGCTAATTATTATTAGTTTTTTTGATTTAATAAAGTAATCTGTGATACACACATCTGTCAGACTTACACAGATTCTCTTATTTCATCCTTACACATATGTATTACTGAAGAATTGAAGAAGATGCTTGACTTCCCAACATTTTTTAAGATTGTAAGCCCGTACTTCAAAAGTCCGGAACTAACTCGGTTTGTTATGCTACACTTTCCTTGTAGGCCCAATCGACAATTTTTTTGTTACATAATGAAGTGATTGCAACTAATTATTTTGTACACCTATTGCATAACAAGACTGTGCAGATTGAGTAGTAAATATGAGCATTGTATGGCTTTTAATATGATATTGGCTACTTACAGGAGTAAAGTGAATAAGTTGTTCTTGTCGGGATAAATTGATTGAATCGTATGTATGGAGTTGCTTTGTTGTATTGCGCGACGTGTACTGTTTTTTTTTTCGAAGTGTTTAATACTGCTCACAGGTGAATGTTATATTAAATATGTTACTTTTTCAATCTTTGTATCAAAAAGTTGTTTGGCCGTTGAAATAAAATAAAATGAAAATAAAATAAAGGACTAATCTTATTTCTATATTATAACTAAAGGCTAACTTAATTTTGATATCCTACATGCAATTTTTATTCATCTAAATATATAATTTCTCATTAACACCTACAAACGAACTTTTAACTAGAGAACAATTCTTACAACTAATTATTATAATGCTAATTATTTAACACGTACATGTCCACTCGTTCAGGCTACTTACATTTCATCACATTCACTCATAACATACCTAGGTCTTCCCTGCTAATAGTGTAGGTGGACTAGTCAGATGATACTGCGGTGTGCTTCTAACGGAAAGGTAGGTTGTTGAACGTACTCTCATAAGCCACAGGGCAACGATTAGAAGATTGGTGTGATCCTGTTCGCTTTTATAGAACTTCACGGTCCAAGCGAGGATGTCAAATTATTATTGTTATTGAATTGACTCTTGTTTCTTTTATGTTCGAGTTACTTGATTTAAGCCAAATAGGACTGCACACGCAGGGATTCCTTTTAATTCCTAGACAACCTCCGTGGTCTAGTTGATAAGACGCTTAACGTTTTTGGTTCGATTACCGATGGTACCCAAAAAATGATCCCAGTCTTACGAAATTTCTCTTTTTATAATTCAGCTGTATTTTGTCGATTCTTAAAGATAAATATCTCTTTTTGTGATTTCCAAGTCAGTACCTACTTGTTATCCGCAGTGTTGTGTCCAGTAGTTAAGATAAATATTTTTTTATGATTTTAAAGCTGTTATTTATCTTTATCAGCAGTTCAATTATAATGATGAATTAAAAATTTTATTATTTTAAAAGCAGTTCCTCATTTTTATCAATATTCTATTATCATCAGTATTACAGATAAATAGCTTTTTTTATGATTTTGCAATTCTATATACGAGTACGTAGTTTACTGCCTTACTTTTTAACAATAGAACTGGATATTCAAATAAAAAAACATTTTTAAAGTTTTATGGTTCATTTTCTCAATTGATTATTTTCCTTGATTCAATTATATTTTAAAGCAACGAAATCTATTTTTTTTATTCTAAATAGTCAATGAAAATCAACGTTTAAGTTAATAAAAAAATTTTACAAATACATATTTTTTTTCATGTTTTTCTTTTGCTTGGGATATAATCTAACATATTTTGGATGGGAATGATAACATACAGGAAATAAAATGAAATCCAAATGTCTCAAAGGATTGAAAAAGGATAAGCTGACAAAAATAAATGATAAATCATTTTACGAATAGACAAAAAATATTTGTTTTCATTGGATTTGATAATAAAACAAAATAGAAATATGAACATTTTTGTTTAAGCACCTAAATAACATATCATCACTAAGTTTTTTATATTTTACAAAGGCCTCGTTACTATTGATATAAAATTTCTTTAGGATAATTTCTAGGATATCTGAAATTGGTTTAGAAGACGATTTTTCTTAATTTTAATTTTCAGCTTTATCGTAATCAAAGCTTTTTGATATGTACACTATACTGTATAATGATACTACACTGCCATTAGTCGAAGATTTGTTTAGCACTCCCATTTCAAACTTCTCAAATCTTCTATTTCAGTCCACGATCCATAAAAGGCCAAAACAAATCCTTCGAGCCTTCTCACCTGGTCGAGCAGAGGCTCTATCTTCCTCAGCATGAGTAACTCCATCCGTTAAGTCACTTTTGCATTGTTTTTTCTTAGTTAAGAATAACATCGCCTGCATACTTAGCTAGCCATCTATAAGATAAAAAGTCGACACCCCGAGGGGCTGGGAACTTCACCGTATTTATTCATCAGTCCAGATATATTTTTGCAAATGTATCGAAATATTTATTTTTGGAATGTTTTATTTTTGTTATTTTGGTCGTGTATTTATTTGTGTTTGTTATTTTTTTACTTTGTTGAACTGAATATAGGACCACTTATTTGAATAAAATAAATAAACTTTAACGAGTGGATCTCGAAAACTATTGCCTGAGATGTATCGTAACACATTTACTTCTTACACCGAACCGCAACTTTTGGTTGTGGTCTAGACATTTATGAACTTGTTTCACAAAACTTCTTCAAGAAACTAAATTTATTCTCTAAGTATTTTCGAAATGGAGCAATTCAATTTGTGTTTTAGTATTGTTCATATTTGAATGTATACTTAATGATTTGTTTAACAGAATTAAAGAAAATGTGTTTTTCGTTGAGTTTATATACTAAATATTTTTCACAGATCTATAATCATTAGTGAATAATAGAAACCGAGTATAAATTTTTATTGAAGTGATATCATAAATTAAAATACCGAAAAGCCAAAATTTGACTCATAGAAAATCATGAATATGCTTTGAAGTCATCAAATTTATAAAATCTCTATTAAACATTTTTTTCCTACCAGTTAAGAAATCGAAAAAAAATCAATGAATTCAATTGGAACCTCAAATATCTCAATTTTGTCTCGGAGCAATTTGTGGTTTACCCAGTCTTTGAGAAATCGTGATAGGATTTACGTACCGGTTTTCCATTATCTAAATTTCTCGAAACATAATTGTTGAAGATCGTTAAGTTAAATTCGGTTGAGTTTTGTTCCTTGTGCTATATTCTTCGTCTATTATATTAATTTTTGATCAATATGGTATCTTAGTATTAGATCCATCAATGTCTCCAAAAGCTTGGCTGTCAGAAGAAAAAGAACTGTTTTTCTTCAGAAGAGAAAACTCATTTTTATTTTGACGGTACTAAATCATTAAAATAAGCCTCGTTTATAAAGACAAACCTTTTTTTATTTAACTATAAAATATTTAATATGATTCCATGAAATATGAAAACAGTAAAAGAAATAGATGCTTTCTAAGTAGCATTAAAAAGATGGATGTATAGTTTGTTGGTAATGAGCATTGTACGTCTTAAGTCACCTTACCTTACTGATGCAGTTGTGAGTGTTTGTGAGTAACTGAGAGAAGTGTAAGGAGTATGAAAAACAGAAAAGCATACATAACAAAATGTATGGATGTAGGCGAGACAAGGATTGTGTTTACGGACAGAAAGGTGTTGTAGAGATTGGTTTGTTTTGTCAACCCCACAACTGCAATGGTGTGATGATATGTACAAATATGTATTATTGCCCAAAACTCATTGCCCAAAACTCATTGCCCAAAACTATTTAAATTTCAAGATTTATTGCTCAAAATTATTATTATTGCCCAAAACTCTTTAAATACCAAAATTTAAATAGTACAGTTGACCAGTTGTATAAAGTCTTTCGGAGTAATTATACCGCGTGGTCTGGCTTAGAATATTGACGCTTTGGAAACGTTCCCGTTTTCACTTTCAAAGCTTTTTTGTAGTCAATTTCATTTAATTGAATGCACGCCGGATTCCACTTGACCTACAGAGTAATCTTAACCCTAATGTGAGCATATGGGTCAGTCCCGGTACCTAATGGTATTATTTTCCCACCACATTTCCCACCGAAAGACCTTTACAAATAATACGAAGAAGCGTGAAAGCCTCTAAACATATTTAATACTACAGTAGTTTTCCGTTCATTTTTTACACCCCATTTTTTTTTTTTTTTTTTTTTTTTTTTTATTACACATGACAAGAAATATACACAATTTGAGAAAAAAACAACAGGTAATTTGATTTGGACATATAATTTTAATGGATCTGGGTTTGTTGCCTTTCATTCTTTCATTAAAATTGTTATTAGCACGAGCCACCATATTTATGCAATTCATTACATAATTAACTTATAATAATAATCCTTTTTTATACATATTTTAAATTAAAAATTATATTTTGAGAAAAATACAAATGTACATATATAAGGCTAACTTATTTAATTTCTTGTAATATTTAAATTCTCTTGTGACAACACGAAAAAGTGAGTTTCTTATAACATTTGAATAGTAATTTATTAAGAAGAACACACGGTAAGAACTGACATTTATTTCAGTAAACCCATGCAAAGGGTTAATTTAATCACGTGAGCGCTAGAATGCCGCTAGAAGCGCTAGAGCGCAGGGGAGTGGGCAGAAGTTGAGAGGGTCGCAACCCGGCTGCTGCAGGCGCAGGATTAGAGGGTCGTGGTGGAAGACAGGAGGAGTTGGAGGCGAAGATTGACGGAGGTCAAAGCTCGATATGGGCTATAAGATCATCGAAGAAAGAAGAGCGCTAGAATAATGAAAGCATGCATATTTGATGACTTTTTTCATATCTGATTGAAGAATGCTAAAATTGAATTTGATTTCTTAATTTTGTGTTTCCTGGAAACGGATCTAAAAAGTATCAAATCTGTTTTAATATACTTTTCATATAAAAATTGACCAACTTTATGGCATTAATTAAGTTAATACGAGAAAGGTGTAGCTGGGCATCGGGCATAGAACAGAATATGAGCCATTATTCTTTTTTCCATTCTGTCACACCTTTTTCCTATATT
This sequence comes from Odontocerum albicorne, assembly GCA_949825065.1. Classification (NCBI taxonomy): domain Eukaryota; kingdom Metazoa; phylum Arthropoda; class Insecta; order Trichoptera; family Odontoceridae; genus Odontocerum; species Odontocerum albicorne. Next base: position 17,504,553 of record OX463856.1, read on the forward strand.
AGAAACAATAATAAGATGTACACAATTGATTACATAAATCAAGTTCACCAACAATCAATCTTACCAAGGTGGGACACGCCTGTTCAGCTCCGCCGGCTTCTTAAAGAAGCAAGTACTCTTTAGATCTTAGGGGTTCGTTGGATTCCTTTAACTCTGAGTTACTCTTTCTCAATTCTCAGCGGGACAAGGTGACACAATTAAACAAGATATAATTTTAAAACAAAACAGTTTATTATATTATGGATAAAAAAAATAAATAAAAAAAACTTGAACGTATGTCAAGAAAAAAGTTTAAAGTCGAAGATTGTGTTGTGGGTTCTAGCAAGGGGAATTACAATAACAATTAGAATTTAAGTTGAGCCAAGGTTTAACGTCCGGACGAAATCCAGCACTAAAAAAAAAAGGAATACTATTCACCAAATTGTAGATGTTGTCCTGAAGCGTCCGTGATACAGCAGCAAAAATGAGTCTGGCAGTCTTCCGTGCGACCAGCGTTTTGGAGGAACGTCCTAACAGCGTCGAGTCTCAGGCAAAAAGGGCGGCTGCCCACGAATTTCTCCTCTTTTATAGCAAGATCGCGAGAAAGAGAAGATAAATATTTCCTTCTCACTTAAAAATACTAATGCCGCCTAGTTACAGCCGTGAAACTAAAACTCTCTATTTAAAAAGACAATGACATCGGTATTCTTTACAATTCGGCACAAAGGGTTTGGAGTCTAGACGGTATTTATTATTCATCCTGGACCGTATGGATTTTTATGATACTTTGCTTTTATCTTTTCAACACAAGGACTTTGGTCCATTAGCGACTTCACAGAAGGACCGTAGCTCTTGGCGGTCTTATTACCCTAGTCGTTACTGCTTGTATTATAATATTCCATTTTTACAATAAAAAACAACTACAAAGTAGATTTTATTATAGACCCTTTTATTTAAACAAACAATGACCATGGAATTCTTTACGATTCGAGACATGGCTTTGGACCCCGAAGCGGTGACCACCTAAGAGTTTTTTTATTGACCTAATCTTACCGATAGTATTAAAAAAATATTCAAAAAATATTTTGTTGTCAGTCACTAACCGAGACCACGTGTTTCATAAAACATGATATGTCGGGAATTTACACTATCGGGGACGTAAACTATGCAATTTATCAAATATAGTCCTCACAATTCTTCACCTTATCTCAGTTGGAAGTATAAAAAAAAACCTACGCTGCTTTGTTGTCTGTTGTGGTTTTTCTATACTCCGTACTCTAGGTTATGCCCTCGTGATTGCCTGCTTGAAGTTTTGAAACTTATCGATAGAAAAATTTTGGAATTTTAGCTTTGGTACAAAAGCAATCTTTCTGTTGACAAAAGACGTGAGTGATCAGCTCCTAATTTTGTATTTCTTAATACAGGGTGTTACACCCGATGACGATCAACGGAAGCAGGGTGATGGGGGACCTTTAAACCTATAGATTTAACCCCCATGTATGTTCCGCGATATTCAGTGGATCTCAAGTAATTTTGATTTTTGTGAAATTTGAGTAAAACCCTGTTTTTAGAGTAAACTTCGTAAGTGTGACTAAACTATTTGCTCTGCGAATGTGATTTTTTATTTGAAAGTAGTGGGCCTTACATAAAACAATACCACTTACCGTCGCAACCCTCTAAATTTGGAAAGAAAAAAAATCATCTTAAAAATGTCTGCAAGTCTAAATCATCCACTGACTTTCATGAGCTCTAGATAAAAAAAATCACACCTCTTTTTTTCTACAACTTAAAAACAATTCACGTTCATGGATAATTAACCTGTATACACTGCAGCGTTCTGTTTAGGAAATAGAGGCTGAAAACTCAAAAGTTTATAGAACATGTCTATTTCCGTGGGTTTGAGATTGTCTGTTATAATGCATTTGTACCTGCCTGTTACCTACCTAAAGGAATTGTCAAAAATAACGAGTGAATTGTTATTTTACAAATAAATTAAATTAAGTATTGTTGATTTAAACATACAGGGTCATTGACCGATCGAGAATCCAATGATTGGCACACATTTCAAACAACGACAATATTTACTATTTACAGCGTGCAAATTGGCTAGCGATCTCCAAATATAAATATTTATCCTACCTTCCGTCCATGTGATAGAGCGAGGCAGATATATATATAACCCATGTATTCACTCACTGGTATAAATTGTCTGCAATATGCGAAATAAACAACACTTTATTGTCGTCCATTCAGCTGTCAAACTTGTATTATTTATTTACCTGCTGTCCACTCATTGAATTATATCCGCATTCCTGAGTCTATAAATAAATCGATATTAATCAAGACCATCACGACAATCGAACATAAGTAATCCGCTATATTGATGATTCTCTACGAGATTTAAAGCAGATTCAACTTAAACGAAGAGAACGATGTCGCTATCAAAATCATCAGCACGTCCTAATAGGACACACGCTACACCGATAGCGACCATCGTTATATTGGTGACCCCGAAAGAAAACAGAACACGTACATCGACGAACTACACCATCGTTATATTGGTGACCCCGAAAGAAAACCGAACACGTACATCGACGAACTCGACCATCGTTACAGTGGTGACCCCGAACGAAAACTGAATACATACCTCGACTATATCGAATAGCGCCGACTCAACAGTAATGGCAAACCAAGACCAAGAGACCGCATCGGGAAGCACATCATCCCCACAGCACCTCGCTGGTATCGCACTGGCAATGCAAATCACGGCATTTTGGCGCGATAGACCGCGCCTATGGTTTATCACTTTCGAGGCTGCCACTCAGGACCTCCACCGCAGCCAAGCCCAACTGGCTCAAATGGTCCTCGCCCAGCTTGACAAACGGGACATCGAGCAGATCACCGATCTCCTGTACAACCCGAGCGTGAACCAGTACGAAGATATAAAAAAAAGACTAATCTCCGTCTATGAAGAGAGTGACGCGAGAGAACTCCAAAGACTGCTGTCAGAGATGGAGCTCGGCGACCAGCGCCCATCACAGCTGCTGCGACGCATGCGGAGCCACGCCCGAGAGATGATCCCAGACGCAACGCTGCACCTGATGTGGATAAGCCTGATGCCAGCTCACGTGAGGTCGGTCCTGGCGATCAGCCACACGATCTCCAAGACTGCCTCCCTCGACGAGCTCGCACTGCTGGCCGACAAAATGCTGGAGCAATCGCAGGAAGTGGCAACCATGAGCATCGTGCCGGCACACCCCGCCATCGTCAAGGTGCCGACACCCTCACAGGCCTCCATATCAGATGTCATCCGCGCCCTGACCGACGAACTCGAGCAGCTCCACCTGGAAGTGGCGGAAATGAAATCAAGGACTACAACCGACGACCGTCAGCGTCAACGACCGCCATACCGCAACCAAGCAACAGTACGAAACACACGTAGACGAACACCCTCCCCGGCCGCATCAACAATCTGCTACTACCATAACAGATTTGGGAAAAATGCCCTCCGCTGCGGATCGCCGTGCAGCTTCGAGCAGAAAAGGAAAGAGAGAAATTGAAAAGCGTTTATAGAACCACGATACAACCACGCTACAACATCGCCAGAACATCGATACAACCACGCTACAACCACGCTGCAGCAACGAGCACCGCAGACAACATCATCATCATCATCATCAAGCCACCGCAGATCAACCTTCCACCGCGGAAGCCATCTGCAACCTGATCTCCATCATCATCAAGCCACCGCAGATCCACCTTCCACATCGGAAGCCATCTGCAACTTGATCTACATTATCACCATCATCATCGAGCCACCGCAGATCAACCTTCCACCGCGGAAGCCATCTGCAACTCGATCTCCATCATCACTATCACCATCAAGCCACCGCAGATCAACCTTCCACATCGGATGCCATCTGCAACTTGATCTACACCATCACTATCATCATCAAGCAACTGCAGATCCACCTTCCACCGCGGACGCCATCTGCAACTTGATCCACACAACCAATCATCGACGATCAACGCAACGACCAACCAAGCACCGCAGACAATCCAAAAGTTAGCGACAGACGACCAAGCCTACCCCTGTTTCCGCATCACCCATCTGACCGACAGATCTGGGAAAAAACGCCACGCGCTGTCGCTGTCCACGTACCTATTTCGACACAGGGAACGGACAACCAGCCCGACGTCAGATGCACCGGAACCTATCTATCGTTCACGCAAGACACGCGCCCTCTGCGTTCACTAGGAAGGGAACTATGTACCTGCCTGTTACCTACCTAAAGGAATTGTCAAAAATAACGAGTGAATTGTTATTTTACAAATAAATTAAATTAAGTATTGTTGATTTAAACATACAGGGTCATTGACCGATCGAGAATCCAATGATTGGCACACATTTCAAACAACGACAATATTTACTATTTACAGCGTGCAAATTGGCTAGCGATCTCCAAATATAAATATTTATCCTACCTTCCGTCCATGTGATAGAGCGAGGCAGATATATATATAACCCATGTATTCACTCACTGGTATAAATTGTCTGCAATATGCGAAATAAACAACACTTTATTGTCGTCCATTCAGCTGTCAAACTTGTATTATTTATTTACCTGCTGTCCACTCATTGAATTATATCCGCATTCCTGAGTCTATAAATAAATCGATATTAATCAAGATCATCACGACAATCGAACATAAGTAATCCGCTATATTGATGATTCTCTACGAGATTTAAAGCAGATTCAACTTAAACGAAGAGAACGATGTCGCTATCAAAATCATCAGCACGTCCTAATAGGACACACGCTACACCGATAGCGACCATCGTTATACATTCATTCATTCGTATGGTTCTCTCTTTGTTTCCAAATTTATAATGCAGACATTGTGACCAGGTTACAATATTGTAGGAGACAAGGACAGAAACTTGTAATTCATTAATTTATGTGTATTAGACAAGAAACTTGTAGTTTATTACTTAATGTGTCAAAACAACCCTACGTAGACAGGCATCATTCCTACTCGTTTAATTCTTGAGAGTATTATCAGAATAACTCACTTACCATAATATGACCCTTTTCAACTAAAAATCCTATTTTTTATATCTTCAAGGATCAAACTAGACCAGTAAGGCATATTTATCGAAGTTTCACATCTCAACAGCGCAAACCAAACAACAACAAGAAAAAATGAGAACGAATATGAACAGGTTACATTGGGAATTGCTACTACGTTGACTGTTGAACATTATGATATACCCAACTTTTAACCAGTTTCAACCATGAAAATTCTTGTTGGTAATTACAAACTTGTAATAACTTCATTAGTTTCCAGTTCCTCGATTTTCATTTTTCACGTCATCCTTCACTTTTCAATGCGTTCAGCTGCCAACTAACGTAAGACTCGCTCCGTCGTTGGCATGTTTCAAACAGTGATTTAAATATATTTTATTTCCTTTTTTAGTGACACAGTGTGTTTCCTAGTTACCTCAACATCTGTTTTCCCAATATCCCCTCCTATCTCCTAGTCACAGATGAAATTGTTATATTTGTTGTACTCGTATACACATATGTCTTCTTTTGTCATGATTGTGCCTTTTATCATTTTATTTTCTTCGTAATTATTTCGCCCAATAATGGAAACAAAATTGTCAAACAATTTTCTAGTAGGTTGAAAGAGACTGTTATTCGGCAACAACCTTGCCAGATGTATACTTTGTACATGTTACTTCGCAAAAAATATCGATATCATGAACTTTCTGAAGTATAAGTTGTTACTTGTCCCCACAAATTAGCACGATTATACGTAACTTTTATCTAGTAAGAAGAATTTTCCGTATGGCAATGTAATCTCCCTATGTATACTTAATAATAATTTTTTTTAAAATACAGTGTAACACCACTGATCATCCATGGAAAATACATGGTAACGAGGAAAGGGATGATACCGTATTTCTAGCCTTGTAAACTTACCTAAAGCGTTTGGGTGTTGAGTTTTTCTGGGATATATCCAACAAAGGGTAGCTTGCCTCACATTTCACACATATAACTCAATCAACATTCTTTAGGTTGTGTTTATCTTTTACTTCCTCTTGGGTGCCATTAGATGAGTGTATGTGTTCAAAGATTGTTTGTTTGTCTTTAAGGAGTCGAGTAAATATTAAAGAAATCTTTGTGCTAAGAAGAATTCATAGAGTGACAATGCATGAAAAAATACGCAATAAAGTAATTAAACATGAATCTTAACTTAAAATTGATGTATTCAGTAAGATAAAAAAGAACACTTTACGATGGTTTAGGCATGAAAAATCAATTAATGAATAAAGACCAACAAAATAAAATACAGTGCATATGTGAGAAAAGGCGTAGGTAAGGAAGACAAAGGAAAGTATGGTTGAGTTAAGCGGTTAATATTTTGAAAGGAGGAAATGTTAAAAGCGGTCATACGAGAGGGTAAATGGAGGTAAAAGAGGCGAAAAATGTGTGTTGCGATAAGAAAGTCTTTCGCTCTGACTTCTGTTCCTACCACAATAGGAACACAGCATGATAGAGGCACCGTTTATACAGTTATCCCTGAATCTTTCTATTGTAAAATAAAGGGCAAAAAATAATGAGCATTAAGTTCATATCTTATCTCTAATTACAAAAGAAAGAAAGCACTTTAGAAAAGTTTAAAAGAATTTACCCAAGTGTTCTCCCTGTTAGAATTTTGTTACAATAAAATGATGTAAAAGAAAGTTAAACTTGAACTCGTTTATTCTTGAACACTTGATCTTCCTCTAAAAGTAGATTTATTATTTGATGAAATAACTAACAAACTTTTAATTAGTTCTAGAAGGGCGAGTAATTTTTCATTATTCTACGTAGGATAAGGAAATTGGGAAAAAGTACTAGATTACTTTTGAAGCGTCAATTTGAAAGTTGTATGTAAATTTTTTTAAATGATTTGTTTTTTTTTAAACTTTTATTTGTTTTTTTAGTGAGTGATAAAAGTACACAACAAGTGGAATAATTATGCTATAATATTAGGGTAGTATTTTCTCAGATAATGGAACAGTTACGAGGGTTATCGAACGGTGTACAGGCATGTGGAACAATGCCAATGGGAAAATTAAACATATTTATTCTACAAACCGAACCAGAGTAACAAAATTGACTAAGATGGCATAACCATATTTTAGTACCAACTTTGATGTATGAGAGTGAAACTTCAACGTGAAAAAAGTATTCGAATAAATACTACCACATTTCAAAAGCTTCTAGCTTCTTTGTGGTGGACCGAGTAAGTGCCCATGCTTTTACACCATAAAGAAGTTGTATCTTAGCGTGAGAAAGTGCCTAGACCAGATTAGGTACTTTTATAATTGATCAAAGTAATTGATGATGATGATGATTCGACACGATTTACAGAACAGTAGTGCATGCATATGTGTACAACACATTGCCCAAAAAAAGAAAAATGTTAAAAATTCAACGAATATAGGACGATAAATAACTTGAGCCACATTTAAAAAAACAGACATCTATTGTAGAATTATAAAAGTATTAAGTAAATATGATTTGAATACAGTTTGAAATTGGAAATGAATATAAATAAATAAATAAAAGATTACTGATTGCAACATAGTATGTAAATATAATATACATTTGTGTGTACACTGAAATTGCGTATATCTTTCAAAATAATGGAGAGAAAATACGTTTTAGAGAGAAGCTGTCAAAAAGTCAGGCTCATCTCAAAGCATCCTCCAGTCGAGATACTATACACTCCTCCGATAGAACGCGATTATGTTTTTCAGCACACACCCTTGTACATATAAATTAATAACAAATGACAATACAATCGATTCAGTAAACACAATAATAGGTTTACAGATAAACAAATAGAGAGGCAAATATAATACATATATGTATCCTGCAAACACACAAACATGCTAAGGCAAAGAAAAATAAAGCACTTTCTAGAGAGAAGCCATTAAAAGTTCCGGGCATCCCACAACAACTTCCCAGCTGAGACACACCCTCACTATTAACAGGGTGAGCTGAGCTGCAAAGATACCATATATTCTTCAGCCCACACTTTTGATCTCATAATCAATAACAATAGATCTCATAATTGATCTCATATAACAACAATAAATAAGCAGAAAATAATGATACGAGAAAAGAAGTTCTTTGTAGCATTAGATTACTAAGAAAAATTTAAAAATATAAATATGGCCTTGTTTGCTTACTTGATTGATATAATAAGACATTCGATTAGATACAGCATCATAAACATATGAAAATCTTGATTAACATGGGTTGACAGAGATAAGAAGATCGACGAATTATCAATAATGATTACTGGCATAAAAAAGCTGAAATTAAGGTAGAGGATGATTTCTTACCCGATATAGAAATACAAGTATGTAATGGAGTTAGACAAGGATGCATACTCTCCTTTATTATTTTTAATATTTATTCTGAAGCCATTTTAAAATAGGCGTTGGATAAAGTGAATGATGAAATAGTCAAAAACATTTTAATAATCGTAAGCATTCAATATGCTGATTACACTGTTCTTTTTGCGGATAATTAATAGTCTGTAATCGTTAACACTGTCTTTAATTGAATGTTTATGATTGTTAATAAAAAGAAAATATGGGAAAGGGCAAATCTTAACATCAAATATAAAATTGTTGAGGGAGTTCAACAAAGTTAATGTCTGAAATGCTGGCTGAATAATCAATGTGACCAATCTCAAGAGATCTAAGTAAGAATGGAGATGGTACGAAGCTGCTTCATTAAAATGCAGAAACTTATCTGCAAGATGAATTTCATTCTCGTATTACTTATGTGAACTTTGCGTTGCTACATATTGGTATTTTCCGCTCACAATATTCGAAAAAAAAATGTTTATCTTTCGACAATGTGATATGAATTATGACAATATCCAAAATGAAAGTTCAGAAAAGTTAAAGCCTTTCAAATAGACATAGTAGATGGAATTTCCATTATTGCGTGAGTGGTTGAGAACAGTTCCTGCCGGCTCAGTCTAGTGTAATTATTATGAATGTTTGACGCTAACTTTTCTTGTAATACTGGACATCACACGACTTATTAAACAAGCCTAAGGACATATACCACGATCCGAAGAATTGTTCGTTTGCTCAAGGAATTACTTCTAAATATGCCAAGTAGAAATTGTGGAAGATAAAGCTATTGATAGATTAAAACTCACTCGTATACGAATATTTTTTCTGCCCCCTCACCACCACGTGCAAGTAAAATATTACCTTCGGGCTGTAAATACAAAAAAAGTATACTAATTCGTGAATTAGTTACGACCCAATGGTTTGAAAAGCGTTTTAAGAACCGTTTGACTTTATAACAACTAACATAAGAGATTCTCATCACGAATCATCGAGTTTTAAAAACCGTTTGACTTTATAACAACTAACATAAGAGATTCTCATCACAAATCATCGAGTTTTAAGAACCGTTTGACTTTATAACAACTAACATAAGAGATTCTCATCACGAATCATCGAGTTTTAAGAACCGTTTGACTTAATAACAACTAACATAAGAGATTCTCATCACAAATCATCGAGTTTTAAGAACCGTTTGACTTAATAACAACTAACATAAAAGATTCTCATCACGAATCATCGAGTTTTGTAAACCAAATTTCACTTCAGCTCTATATTATAATCATATATTAAATTGCTGTGAAACAAACCTGACTAACTGATATCACACTAAATCATTCAAAGAATTAGATAATGGACAGCGAGGTACGTGCATACTCCGATGAATCTTAAACAAAACCATATCCGCATTGATAATATGAATATGCTTAACAATGTCATATGAATGTATTTTTTTATATTACACTTTTTCCTTTTCTTTTTTTCTCGCTGTATATTTTTCTCATTCCCAATTTATAATCATACAAATAAATTGGCTTTCAGGTTAAAACCCGATCATTCCAAAATAAATATACGAATGATTTAATCACAAAAGTTACATTAATAAGGGACTACTTCTTTTCTTCTTCCTGACACTGTCCCAACTCATTGCCTAGGTGTAAGTAAGTTTTTCAGTGCCGCTGTAATAATATTCTGAAGTTTTGTTCTGAAAATTGACAACACTGCGGAGATAACTTCTTCGTCACAATATTTCTTTCCCACTCAAGTTTTGAAAATCGTCACTTTCCATATTAAAAATCAATCACTAAGGTAATAGGATTATTCGATTCTTGGAAACCATAGTATTGCCCTTGCATTGTCATGTAATAATCTCACGCCTCATGACAGGTTTCCTTGGTGTTTTGTTTTTAAGACATCCATTAATTTTTACATTAATGACGCATAATACTCGCCAGTAATTGAAGTATTTTTCTTTTTTAATGCCAACCCCCAAAAGCGATCCCAAAAGAATGTTGCTATAGTTATTTGGATGTAATTTTTTTTGGTTCGTGGTGATCCCGGACTGCGCCACTCTATCAAATCATGTTTTAACTAAAGATTATGGCTGGAAATCACAGTTTCATCCACCATTACAATCAACTCAAACATTCTTTTCTTTTCCATCGCAAAGCATGAAAATTAATTCTAACCCTCAAGACGTCGTTACCTTTGAATAGCACTCAAGAGTTTTGGCGCCCATCTAACGCTCACCTTATTCATGCCAAGATGTTTATGCAGAATTCAAAATCCTGTAGTTTTGGAAAGCTTACACTTTGTTTTTATATTTTTTTATATAGTCTTTTATCTTGTAACACTTGCTCTTGCACTAATGCAACTGTTTCTCGAGTGAGTACTTCTGCTGAACTACCTTGTCGAGATAATTTTCAACCGATTCTCTGCGTAAGTAAAACTGTTCAGCCCTATATTACACTATGGAATGTGACAGAGAAGATTCTTTATAAACAGTAGTTAAACATAATTTCATTGATTATTTTTTTACATTTCAGAGTATATCGCAACAACATGTCTTCTAGCGGGCCTTATTGACATACTATTAAGTTAACATATATTACCTGAACATGCGATGAGCGTGGATCTGTGATATCTGTCCATACGCACTCTAACTTGTTCAGGTCAAAAATCTTAAAGATCTTAGTGGTATTTCCGACACCCGAAACAACCCTTATAATCTTTGGAATCATGTAATAATAGAAAAACGAACAAAACTAGCTTCAAATTTATAAAACTGAGAGACAGCATAATCGAAGACCCCAAAAGATTGCAGAAAACTTTGCACAATATTTTCAATCAGTTTACCTAGATTTGCCGGCTAAATATGACCTAAATAATATACTAGTATTAAACAGTTCATCAGATAGTAGAAGCATATTGCTCTTTTCCATTTCTAAGGAAGAAGTGTTGAAAAGTAAAAACTCCTTGCAAACCGACAAAGCAACCGGACCAGATGGGTTATCAGCCGACATTTTCAAAGTCTGTGCGGAATACGTGCGTGATCCCATTTGCTACATGGTTAACTCGAGCATAAATTCCAATACATTTCCCGTAAGCTGGAAGACAACCAGAGTCTGCCCTATCTTCAAATCGGGATACCCGTTAGACTCTCGCAATTACAGACCTGTAACGGTTCTCTCTTTCCTTCCATTTTTTTCGAAACTGTGCTGTATAACTAATTAAGCCACCATGACTTATTGGGAACCAGTGTGGCATTTTGCCAAAACAACAGATTGCGTCAAATTTAGACGAACTTTCCCAAACGGGCGTAAAATATGCTGACTTCCAGAAAGCTTTCGACAAAGTTGATTACTTAAGAAAATGCAAAATCTTGGTTTCAGCGATAATTAATCTTGGTTTCAGGATTATTTGCATCATACCTCAAAGAAATATCTCAATACATAACAATCCGGAACAAGTCTTCTGTGGAATTCATCGCAAGTTCTATACCAAAAGGATCTAATTTAGGTCCCCTGCTATTCCTCATGTTAATAGACGATATTCAAAATTCCATAAGTCACTCGACATGTTTATTGTTCGCTGACGACTTGAAAATTTTCAAAAAGATTAATTCACCTCACGGCTGTGCACAGTTACAACACAACCTAGACTATCTGATTTCCAGGAGTGAGCAAAATCATCTCCTGTTCAACATTAATAAATATGTCTGTGTATCCTATAGTCAATTGTTTTCACCAATCCACCATCAGTATACTATACAGGGAGTGGCATTAAACAGAGTTTCTCAATTCAAAGATTTAGACGTAACCTTTGATGTCGGACTCACGTTCGTTAACCATGTCTCACGTTTGATATCGGACTGTTACAAACTACTCGGTTTTATAATGAGAATATCAAGATAATTTAACATTACCAATATCCTTCGAAACTTATATAATTATCTAATAAGAACCAAATTAGAATATGCATCTACAGTTTGGCGCCTCATCAGCTCAAATAAAAAAGCAGTATAGAATAAATACAAAAAAACAAATGGCGATTACCCAAAATATGCTCAACATGTTGAACTTATCACGGCCTGTAACTATAGAAGCCTCAAAACAAGAAGGCGATATCCATTGCGACATTCCTACTAAAGGTTTTTTAAGGTTGCTTTAACTGTCCCGCGATCCTAGAAACATTAAATTTATATGTACCTAATAAATATAACCGTGCAAGGAATCACCCTCTGTTCTACATACCAGCTTACAGAATGAATAGCATTGCTAAACACTCAGTCACGCGTGGTAAAGAGATATTGAACCAACTGAATGACACTGTTGATATATTTTTGGCATACCTAGTGTATGAGAAGAATCCTGGCTGATATTCTTCCTAACGAATAAGCTAATGCTGAAAGCAGACCCTCTTTGTGTAACAGGATAAATCCGTGCAAAATGAATGAAAAAATCACTTAAATAATGTGAGCATTATAAATTAGAAACCTCATGAAACCTGACTTATATAAAATGAAGTAATGGCATGGCGTGATTGTGCTGACGTAATTGAAAGCATTATTTGGTGTGCTTCTATCGCTTATCAAAAAATCGATTAAGATTTATTTGTAGTTCATCTTTCCTTATTAAATTTTCGGCAATTTTCTTTTGAAATGTGTTTTCTAAGCATCAGATTCGAAAAAAATATTCAATTTAATGACCACAGTCACTACCTTTCTATCCATACATCAACCTTCCTTTATTTTTTGTATTATCATTAATCTGTCAGGAAAAGTGAGTTTTATTCCCGAGATAGGGCGTCCTTGAAGAGAGTCTGCTCTCTAAGCGCTGCTATTGCATATTCCCGAGATAGGGCGCCCTTGAAGAGAGTCTGCTCTCTAAACGCTGCTATTGCATATTCCCGAGATAGGGCGCCCTTGAAAAGAGTCTGCTCTCTAAACGCTGCTATTGCATATTCCCGAGATAGGGCGCCCTTGAGGAGAGTCTGCTCTCTAAACGCTGATATTGTATATAAACTGTTATTTTATTGATACTATTGTTATCATTACTGTTTTTATGACAATATTTTTTTATAAATCAATAAGTAAGTTCAAGTGCATACACCACAAGTTAGAGAAAAAATAGTCTTTTTTTTATAAAAGTTAAATATATTAAAGCATTGGCGTATACGCAATATTTCAATAGTGCCCCACCGAACGATAATCGTTGGCTACTCTTTTTTGCTCTGCTGGTTAGACACGTCGAATTACATGGATCGTAGCTTCAATTCTACTCCTCTCCCCTGTCAAGGCTAAAATGGCTTGGTTTAACCAAGGATAAACATGATAAATATATACAGACTTATTTAAAAAATAAGTTCTCAGTTTAGAATAAATCAGTTATTATTTAGCTATCGAATTTAAATCATATTTTCATTACGTTATGTGTTTAAAACAATCGATAGTTGACGGCCTGAAAACCAGACTGGTACAAGCGACAAAAATATGAAATGGAGAAAATCAACTATTTGTGTCATACAAGATTTGTTAGCTTCATATAACGTCACTTGATACATTCGCTCAGAGATGGGGTTATTATCAATAATTTACCTATGTTAGATCTCCTTGGCATATGAAATGCTATTATTTTAAATGGCATATGAAATGCTATTATTTTAGCACTTAAACTAGTTTTTTTAAATATCACTTGTACCAGTCTGGTTTTCAGGCCGTCAGTTTATAATACCAACAGGAACCAAACCTGTCCCACCTAGATCGGAAAACAAATGTCTTACACAAGAAAGCCACACAGGTCATCAAATAGATTATATTAAACGAAAACAAATATTCGTCAAGTATGAAGGAGTTCAGTTTTGAATGACCAGTTATTTAATTATATTACATATGTTGTTTATAGTTAAGGCATTAACGTTGTGGAGGTTTAAAGACATTGTAATTTGTTTTTATCAAACTGTTTATTCCACTTTTTTGTGACGGTATAACCCTACCGATTTCAAGGCTTTCACCTCATCTTCAGGGGGAGCGCAAACAAGTCTTTTTTGCGCTCCCCCTGAAGATGAGGGGAAAGCCTTGAAACCGGTAGGGTTATACCGTCACAAAAAAGTGGAATAAACAGTGTTCGATAAAAATAAATTACAATATATTACATATACATACATACCATTATTTGTCGGGGTAGACAGAGAAGACATGCTTTCCTATTTCGACACACATCCTTTAACTTATTCTATATATACGTTTACTTTTTTCAGAATATCATTCACTTCATCCAACCATACTTTTCTTTGGTCTTCCTCTCACACGCCTTCCACTCACATTTGCTCTACACTCGTATATCCTTTTTGGTAAGAATTTCTTCATTGAATCGTTCCACATATCCAAATCATCTCCATGTACTCTTCTTCATCTTACTCAATACATGAAGCCTTTAGTTTTTATGCATTCCTACTTACTTCATTCCGTTTTTTTGTCATACATTGAATTCTTAAATTCAGATGCAAAATTGTCTAAGAATAAAAATAATTCCTCAATGGCTCAATCTTTTATTTATGCATATATTCTGTTTCTCCGCGGAGCAAGTGTGATATTGACGTCACTAGTAGTATAAGATAATTGTCCCTTGAACCATAAATAAACGGTTGTATATATTTAATACTTTTAACAAAAATAATCAAAGCACTTTTCCTTCTGCAAAAACGAAATACTATCAGATTTAAAGAATCATAAAAATATTTTTATCAAGTTAAGCTTCTTATATTGGTCCAGAAAGTAGTTTTTATATTTCTTAGATAGATGTCGTTAAGATAATTGTCGTTTTTGACTCCATTCTAAAGTGTTGAATGTATATTGTTACGAATGGTTATAGTTTAGCCCATTTTTTCGACCATCGACCATGACCCAAATTGCTTGATCTATTTTTGGATAATATTTTGAATAAGGGAAGAAAATTGTTGTTTCTTTGGTGCTTGATACTTTAGCACTACCGTAAAGGATAAAATGGAACACAAACCAAAATAATAAACTATTTGTGATGACAATGCAGTAAACAATCTTGTGTGTCAAATGTGGTATAAAAAATCGTAATGATGATACACACTTGTAGACGGTGTTCGCTTTGATAAGTCGAGTACCATACAACATGCTTATTTTATTATTTATTTATTAAAATGTGTAATGCCATCTTTGGTGTATTTGAATAAAACGTGGACATGGAAAAAGACAAAGAAATCAAATAAAGTTGTAGAGATTTGTGCTTTGAGAAAAATAAATGGGGGTGACAATATGTGACAGAATGTGGGATGAAGTGATAAAAGTTGAAATATACAGTTTGAATGTATCATAAGTAAAAAGCGTAGTAGAGAGAGAGACCAAGGAAAGAACGAGAATGGTTGGGTCAAGTGAATTATATTAAAAAAAAGGGACTTTGAAGTCAGAGAAATCGAAAGACTTGTATGGTACGATGCATGGGTGTAAAAGAGGTGAATATATGTTTCGTGATACACGAGTCTGTATCTTTGTCTACATTGCCTATCCCGACATGGAAATGGTGTGATAATATGTATGTATGTACTTGTATATTTACATATTTCTACACAATACAACAGCCTATATTAGCCATCTCCCTTAGTTTATTGCTTGTGAAACAGCTGACTTCCATCCGTGA
The DNA here is from genome assembly GCA_949825065.1 of Odontocerum albicorne. Classification (NCBI taxonomy): domain Eukaryota; kingdom Metazoa; phylum Arthropoda; class Insecta; order Trichoptera; family Odontoceridae; genus Odontocerum; species Odontocerum albicorne. The sequence goes on from OX463856.1 coordinate 17,520,630, forward strand.
AATTGACACTAAAACATCTATGAACAAACCAACAACCAATACTGCAGCTGCTTATGAAATATGGCAACTTTCAGAAAGAGAAATATGTTGGCTTTATTTCACTGAAATGTTCAAAAGCTGGACATATTTGCATCAAAAGTACACATATGTTAAAATATCATGAAAATATCAATGTAATTTATTGTTTGGTCGCATCTTCCTTGCTTGTGCATATAATGAAAAAAATGTATTTGGTAAGAAAACAGCAGAAAATTTACGAACGGGAAGACAAACTACAAAGAAACCTTTGTAGATTATTCCGCTTTAGGTGGAGTACAGGAGTAATTTGTATTATACACCAATTTGCATTTTACCCGAAACTTTCAGGTTAAACAAATTACGTGTATTATATACGAGTGCGGATAATATACGAAATTTTATGGTATGTTACACATGTATATTTAACCCATCTTTAGGATATTTAGTTTCTAACTAGCATTTCACTTTCTTAGTCAAAAAAATCACACTACAGTCGATGAACTCAAAGAATTTTATCAACAAAAACCGTCTTCTTATGATCAGCATTAGATTTTATAAGGTTTGTATGGATAAAAAAATTACTTGTAATTTTTTGTTGGAATTAATGGAACTTTTTTTTTGTTTCAGCCGTCAAAGCTGACACCACGATAAGCCGTGGTTCCTCAGTTTCCAATGGCGGTCACTACTGGAAGGAATACCCTCACTACTACACGGAGGTGTACTCAGACAACCGTCGCCTGCAGACCCCCAGTTGGCAGCAACCCGTCACTGAAGAGGACGAAGAAGAAGAAAGCCAGACACCACCACCTGAGCCACAGCCCGCCTTCGTTGATGGGCCTCTGGAGAACATAACGGCACAACTTGGTGGAAAAGTCATCCTCAAGTGCACTATATCTGACTTAGGAGATAAAACGGTGAGTGGCATGATTATGTACGAGTATATTAAGTTTCCAAAGTTATTGAATTATCAATTTGTTGAACCGCGTCCGGACTATTGTAATTTTATTTGTTCTGGTCTGCCTAATTTGCAAATTTCTAGACGCCAGTCTATAATTAGATATGCCTTTGTCGAGCCCTCCAATGATTTGAGCACATTACTCGTGGCCAAGAAGACTGTTTGGAGAGGTTTATGATTACTGGACGTGAGGAAAGACGACGTACAAGAGGAAGAATCTCAATGCGTTGGACTGAACAAGTGAGAGACGCAACTTGACTACCCTTAATGACTACTTTTCAAGCCACGGAGTGCAGAGATTAATGAAGAGGAGTCGTCTGAGGCCATCATGAGAGTCACGATGCTCAGTCATAAGCTACACGACAGGATAATGACACGCCAGTCTGTTTTCAATGCACCTGCTAGGCTGATGTATGGTAGTCATAAATATTGTTATTTATAATAAGTCCACTTCAAAAAGTGTACGTTGGCTCGTCATGAACAAATTGATTTCAAACTTTGTCTCTGTATTCAAGTTCCTTAATGAGATGTGTCCGTTGTATCTTTCAAATCTATGTCTGAGAGACGTCTCTTTGACGATAGTAGAATTTTCAGGCAGATTTCTTCTTCATCTAATAAATTGATGGTTCCTAAACGATCCAACAAGGTGGACTATTATGATAGAACCTTAAATGTTGCTAGTCTTGTGGCGTCGAATAGTTAACTTGTTAGTGTTAGGGATATGGGTGGCGGGCGCAGCTTTAGGAAGCACTTGAAAACCTTTTTTGAGAGGTCCTCTCAAAAATTGTGATTCAATATTAATAATACACACGTACACTACACTACATCTAAAGTTGAATGTACATCAGAGGATCTACAAAATTTTCTTCGTAGTCCGTTTTCCTTGATGTTTGTTTTGCGGTTTTCTTATCAAATAAGTTTTTCTGAGCGTATGCGGATGCGGAGAAGTATCTTATTTGATGACCCCAGCTATTTTTGTACTTAAATACTTTTTGCAATATTTTTAATTTGTCAGTATTAGTGAATTTGAATCCCTCATTAAGATTTCGCTTTCTAGGTGGCGGTATTGATATTGCCCTATTATTATTATAGTTTAAACACTTTTATACCACTAAAAAGTCATAATAAAGTATTATCCTTTTTGTTGCGTACAATATAAAAAAGAGCAACAAACTGAGTGTATATAAGAACACTTAGAATTTTGGTATAGGAAATACTAGCAAATTATCCCCTTTCCCCTCTGATGCGTGCTAGTGGTAAGCGGACGCCGACGGAGCGGTGCTAGTGCGCGCGGATTTTGGCTTCGCGATCAACCGACACAACAAGCACGTCGCTTGTAATGCGATACAAGAACCCAAGTCTGATTACAAGCCATTTAAACTTATTTAATATTATTTTTAACTAATTAAAAGTTCTCAGATATTTAATGAAAATGTCTTGCATCACAGATTACAAACATATCCTTAACGCCATTGAATCTTATTTGATAAAGTTTTACATTCATTGGTACTTCTTTACTATACAAAAACTTTGTAGCTGGAAACGTGAAGAGCACGGACGTGTGAACTTGAAATCTAGTTTCCTCATGGAGATACAATATAATGTATTAGTGTTTTGGGAGCTCTGATAGCGAAATATCAAATTTCCTCAGGTTCGCTCTACTGGTCACAGCATAAGATAAAGAAAATCAGACCCCTGCACTGAATTCAACCGCTCTGCATAAGTTTTATGTCATAATTGTTTAAATATTCTTATCAATCTTCCTTCATTTTTTTGGATCATTAAATTACTTTTATTTTTTTAAATTTCAATTTGATCGATATTTGTCCGCCACATATTGATGTCTGCCACATACGAGTAGATATGCGTGGTATGTCAAGCTTTAGTAAACATTAAAGACCATCCCTTTTAGGGAAGTCTTATCAAAATGTATGAATATTTATAAATTCTACAAATAATGCACTACACCTAAAGCCGAATGTGTAACTAAAATTTAAACACCAGAAATCGTATAAAATGTTAATGTTATTGTTTTCAAGTGAACGAATTCTTCCACCTTCAACTTTACAAACCACTTGTACTGTGACGCTTATATTAAGGTATACTAGCAAACCATTGTGTACCATACTATTAAAATAAAAAAAATAATTAATTAATTAGTAAAAACTGTATGACATAATGTTTCAAAAACCATTATTCAACTTTTAAGCAAAAACTATAATCACTTTGTTCATAAATAAAATAGAAATGCAATTTCAACGTATTTCATACTTAACATACTGAGCGAGTACTTATGGAATGTCGTGATTAAGAAATAAAATGTGTTCAAAATAAACTTTCTAGTGAAACCGGAAACAATAGGGAAACGACGAGACATTGTTACTTGCATCACGAAGTTCTTGTTACAATTTTGACATGTAATTAGAGACAAAACTTTAGAACGCTATATAACATAATATACATAATAGTTGTCAACCTGACGATTCATTTAATTGATTAATATTTTATCGTTAACTCATTTAAAAGTTCATTAATTTATTACTACTTTTATCATTACTTATTTATTAATATTAAATAGTATTAAACCATGCCGAACTTCTCACGATGTTTAACTATAGAAGCGAAACAAGAAAGCAAGAATCCATTGTAATATTCCTAATAAAGGTTTTCCAAGGTTACTTTAACTGTCCCACGATTCTAGAAGCACTAAGTTTATATGCACCCAATAAATATAGCTGTGCAAGGAATCACCCTCTGTTCTACATGCCAACTTACAGGACGAATATCATGGCTAAACACTCAGTCACGCGTGGTATAGAGATATTGAACCAACTGAATGACACGGTTGATATATTCTCGGTACCGTCTAGCAGTATGAGAAGAATCCTGGCTGATATTATTCCTAACGAATAAGCTAACGCTAGAAGCAGACCCTCTTTGTGTATTTGTGTAACAGGAGAAATCCGTGCAAAGTGGATAAAAAAATAAATTTAAAAAAAGTACATGTTGAAATTTAAGCCGCGTTTTTGTGACTCAAAATGACGACCTATTGCGAACACTATAAGGCTTGTTAGTTATCAAAGTTCATTAGTAATCAGTGAAGCTACGCATTGATTCTGCTCAGTATATGAGGCTTATTGAAAAACAACGAGAATTTTCAAAAAGTTTTTATTTAATCATTAACAATTTTTGTAATTTAATTTATCAAACACTGTTTAAAAAAAAATTACAATGTCTTTAAACCTCCCCAACGTTAATGCCTTAACTATAAACAACATATTAACAATTATACTGTCCCCTTCAAAGGAGTTGCATTATAAAATTTTGCCAACGTTTTTTACAATCCGCAAAACATTTGTGGAACGCACTTTTTGGAAGAGCCTTAACCTCACTCAGCAATTTTGTCTAGTATTTTCAATGTCCTCTTCATCTTCGGGAACAGGAAAAAGTTGCAGGGGGGCATATCTGGTGACTACGGTATCACGACGGTGTTGGTTTTGGCCAAAAATACAGAAATAAGCAATGAAGTGTGAACCGGTACATTATCGTGGTGCAAAATCCAAAAGCTGTTTGCAAACATTTTTGATTGTTTTCTTCGGATCACCTCACGTAAACAGCATAAAATCTCAAGATAATACTCCTTATTGACTTTATGGCTTAGCGGTAAGAATTTACAGTGGACTATGCCATTGTAATCAAAAGAAAAAACAGTAAGGATAACGTTGAAATTTAATCGAACTCTTATTGAGGAATAAAGTGTCTTATAATTAGACTACGACTCAGAAACATTCATCATGCGTACTAACATAATGATACAACAAGCACGCGGCGATATATTGTTTTTGTTTTGCATAAGCAATTCGCCTTGCTGAGGTGTTTTATACCCTTTGTATGATTAATTTCATGACTGCTGCATTTTATTTTTTTGTTAATTTTATCTATTTATATCACTACCAAAAATAAATATCTAACTCAGCTTGTTACGTTACACGTCCTTTGTAGGCCCACTCGACCAAATATTTAGTTTCATAACGAAACGGTTGCAGCCACCTGCTTTTACATATCTTGCATAACAAGACTGCACAGATTTAGTAATCAATGTGAGCATTCTATGGATTTTCATATGTCATTGGATTCTTGCTTTTTACAGAAGTAAAGTGAAGAAGTTTTTCTTACATGTTATGTGTTATTTGGCATATATTGTTTTTCCCCTATTGTATAACTGCTTACATGTTAATGTGAAATTACTCGTCTTGTTTATTTTTTTCAAAAAGGTCATTTGACCGTTAAAATAATATTAAATAAATAAATTAAATATATGTTGAAAGTACGGCTATAGCATTTAAATTATTAAAGAACCAAGATATGGAATATTGAGGGGGGACCTGTGAGTAATTTTAACAAGGAGATTGCACATGTTGCTCAAGGCGGAGGGCTTTAAACAGTTTAAAAATGTCGAGTGTTCCCTTCTCTAGACCACACCCGCATATCAAGGACTTGGATTCTCGCCAAATATGAAGCGATCGAACAATGACCTACTCGCATTCTGGAGATGCAGGATATAAAGTTCTTGGAAATATTTTTTTCTGATGGAACCAAGATTTACGAGTAGATGGAATGATCTGTTGAACTTCACCGTAGAACGATATTTTGTCTTTGTTCTCAAGAACCCAATGATGTTACCATTGTTATATTATACAATTTGTGATTCAAAAAAACATTAAAAATTGGTTTTTAAAAGTTTTGTGATCTTATTCCTTAAGTTGTTCCCGAACTAGCAATATAATCAGTATTTTTGAGACCCTCGGTCTAGATGATGGGGTAACCAGGTAAGAATAATAATAAAGTTATCCCTTTTAAGAGAACACGAAATATATTTTAAAGAGCAAAACATACTGCCTTCTGGTGAGTGAAAAGCACTAGACATAAGTCTCTAAACAGCGCTCAGAATCTGTGCAGACAATATATTGGAAAATCTTTCGCTCATGTATCTGGATAAAGTCTTTGTTTATTGTGAACACTGCAGTGAATACTGAAATTCCCTTGGGTTACATAAAAGATAGGTTAATATATTTAATGTCGGTATATGTACAAATGCACTGAAACTGACAGCATGCTTAAATTTACTATTCAGTTAACGTGAGATTTGGGTTGTTAGTACAGTTTCTACGTCAATAGTGGAAGTAATAATATATGGAACGGAGAAAATTTTATTAAAATTAATATTTTACATGGAAAGTTTGTCTTGTTTTTGTAAATTAGGCAGACAAGATGACAGAGATTTTAGTGTTAGGAAAGTATGAACCTTAGAAGTGTTTAAGGAGCCAACTTATTTACAAGGCCCCTAATTATTGTCTTCGATATATGATTGACATCACAACATGAACCAAATTTATTGACACTCGTCCATACTGCGGAGTTTCAGAACATAAAGAGATATTTTTTATATTTCAGAATTCATTTGGTTTTAGCCTGGATACGTTTTACTAAGTGATTTTTTTTCCGGTTTTCCGGTAGTTGTGTATAGTGATTTAACAAGCAGACACTTCCTCCGTACATTCATTATCCAACCATAAAGTAGGACTTATTTGTTCACAAATTTACTTTTAAGAATGAACTTATTTACTACAGTCAACATTTTGTCCGTTTTTTTTAATTGGGTATTTCATGTTTTCAAAATTTTATTCAGATTTTTTCACAAAATTACCTTGTTCGATGAAAATACTCGTACTTCCCGGTTCACGTATTTTCTTCAAAATTTATCCTTTTTACTTACCAGTTGAGAATAGGTGGGTTGAATATTTAAATGGATTATAACCAGGAACATTTTGGAGCCAATTATACTGAGCATAAAGACAGCAAATCCACAGGATTTGTATGCTAGTGATGAGGAGTAAATCACATAGATAATGCGTCATTCAAAATACAGAGGTTGTTAATACCCATATTTTTTGCATGCATTTGGTAGATTTAAAAGAAAGAGATTCAGAGTAAAAAGAAGGGCAAGAATTTAAAGTCATTTCCGTGAAATATATTTTCGCTGAAGAAAGAAACTTCGAAGCCTGAAAATAAGAAATGTTATATTTTCGGTGGCCATGATCTCCTTAATATTTCTCTGTCTTGTAAGCTCTAGGCATGATAAATTAGTGGTAATTTAATTACCTTAACATTTTATGCACGTTGGATTTTATACATATTATGACCATTCTCTGAAAGACGTTCCTCTTCACAGTGAGACTATCGTGGAGAAGAATGACATGATTATATAGTATTCCCGTAACGTAAACAATTGAAACATTGGATGGTCTTAAATTTATATATCTCGGTCTGGTAGTATTTGTCCCTTAAATGTAATAATAACAGATTGAGAACCTTTCCAAACCGCCATCTCTCTTGACATGTCTTTAGAATTTAAGCGTTGAACCTTCAGTGTTTAGATCTTATTGTTGTCGCTATCTATCGTTTCGATAATCTCGGAGTTTTCTAGCTTGATAGGCACTTCTCTAATTAAACCCATTTGAGATAACATAAACGTGGGAATGATGCCTTAAACTTGCTTTGAGATTTTTGTTCTAAATTTTGAAAGAAAATAGTGGCACTTTTCCCATTTTTAAATTGAATTGAATTTTTAAATTACCCCTCCGACTTAAATGACCCATCAACTAATCCTGAATATTCCGTTTAAGTTGAAAACAGGTATATTTACCGACATCCAAAGGATAAAAGGCTTTACCGCTCTCCGCTGTTTAGACATGGATAATGTAGAGATGATAGTAACAAAAAATGTCCTTTTTCTCGTCGATTTTAGAGCTTTTTGAAATATTTTGCAGGTCTGTTGTAGCTTTTTTTTTAGGAAAAAACATCCGACGACCGAATAAGCGACGATTTTTAATTCCTTTTATTTACCGCTATTGAAAATTGGCTCGAATCCGAGTTCGTTACGTAATTAGGCAAGAAGTGTTACGCGTGATCCTTTGGTGTTTATTTCATATTTCTCTATATTTAATAATTCTCATAAAATGATATTGAAATTATTACACACAGCAAATAAAAATGAGCTTCTTTGCTGTAAAAAATATAATGCAATGATATAAAAGTAATTAATACATATTGAAAATCAATAAACAAACCAAGTATTGATTAGAAAACTAGAAGAATCCAATATTGTAGGCAGCTCACTGTTGGCAGGCGGGCAGTCACAATACATCCTCACTCACTAAGAGTAGAATCACTACCCTGTTTATTGAATAATTATTCATTTATATTATTTAAATTAAATAAAAAAGTTGAACTTCAATATAAATACTTCCACAGCTAAGATGATCATTTCGGGTTGCTAAGTCATAATTAACACTACGTAAGAACTGAAATCATTTATTTATACCAGTTAAATCGAAGAAAACAGTTTAATCTTACTCGCTTGAACCGTAAATTTTATAAGTTATTCCATTAAATATTTTTTGAAATTTATAAAGTGTCACATATATTTATGATTATATAGCTTTATTCCAGGAGATTAAGTAACTTTTAAAATAAATGTAAAACAAACTTACATATTAAAAGTCCATCTTTAACGAATATATTGAATATTTTATATACATTAAACTGAAAATTACTTTAACGGGTTTATATTTGTAAAGTTATTTTAAATTTAGCTTTTGGGAGTGTATTACTCAATGTTGAAAAATTTCAGAGGAGTTAATATAAAAATGCTATTTGTTTGCCATGTCAAGTTAGCTATTTACCGACATGTTTGTGTTTACGACATGTTTGTGTTTACCATGTTGAGTTAAAGAAAAAAGTGTAAACTGGAATTAAATAATAAGCCAGAAGGGTTATAAAATCTACGATGCTTTATATCACTTTGGTTGTTTAATGTTTATATAGATGAAACTCCAGTGATCAATAGACGGTATATAAATGTCAAATGGGAATGCGTGCGGATTGTGGTGTATGCTGATGACAGGACATTGTTAAATGAGAATAAAGATAATTTACAGAGTTTGATAAGTTAATTGTATAACATGTGCGAAAAGAAAGATTGATAATGAATGTAACAAATCCAAAGGCTTGGCGATAGAAAAATGTAAAATACATTTAATGCGATATATGGGGGGAAAATTAAAGATTGTAACTAATTAAACAATTCGCTATTTGAGTAATATTATCTCAGATGATGTAAGAGTTACGAGATATAACAAACGGCATGGAGCGAGAAGTTTTAAAGTCAACGTAGCACTGAAACATATACGAGTATATTCAAACCGGACAGTATAGAAATCTGCTAAAGTGATAGTCCACAACAGTATGTAGTTTAGTACTAGTTTAGGAACTAGTCCTTAAGGGAAGAGATGATGATTTGTTGATAAATAAAACACGTTTTGGATCGCAATGCGGAAGAAGGGTTTTTATTAGTAAACGTAGGTATTTATACTATTTCCGCGTGTGTGCGGGAATGCGAGCAAGATATCCTTCGTCTCGTTTCTGCATTAGCAAAACGGTTAATGTCGTATGTAGGTGACAATTTGTTTACGGAACTGGCGAGACAGCGTGGTGCGTTCTTGCTCTAGTATGGAATGCGGTCCGCTCCGGGCTATGGGTTGAATGGCCGGCGTGTGAACTTCGGACTTGTTTATTTAAATTTGTCGAGGAATGCAAAGGTCACTTCATCGGTCATTGGCCGTATGTATGAACGCCCACAGTGTTTCGAGTGGGCGACCGCCACACTAGCTTTGATATACCCGTTTGTAAGTGAAACGTGGACGTGAAAAATACTGTAAGAAGCTGAATAAATGCTATGGAATGACGTGCATTTATAAGAAGAAAAGATTAGAGATGAATGTGAACTTAAGATTTGTGTACTGAGTAGAATGAAAAAGAACACTCTGAGACGATTTGGGTACGTAAAACGAAAAGGGAAATTAATTAAAAAAAAAAGGGACGTATATCGATACCGGGAAGTCTGGTGGCATGTAATTTAAAAACATTTATTAATTTTATTCATACTTTTCATTAAAAAAACTTAAACGGTGAACTGAAGATGTTAATTAGCTGGTTCATTAAATGACTTGAGCTGATGGTATTCTCATTCATTTCCAATTGTTTTAACTCTGATTATCTTCCTGTATTTTTGCAAGGTAAGGGTTCCTTTTGACTCTTGAAAACATGATTATTGTCCAAGAGGTGTTAAGCGAATTAAAAGAATTCTTTTTTTATTGATTAAATACTCTTTTGTACCCATTAAGACAAATACTCGTATTAACAGATCTTATTAAATGAAAGGACAAATTCTCAAAATTCAGTTAAAAATGTTTGAAAACTATTTTTATATATTTTAAATAATTTTTTGACCAGAAACCGGTTTTGTAATATTCGGTTAGATTTATAAATATATTAGTTTTATGATATACTAGCACTTAAACCTGAACTTATTAAGTTTTTATTTGTAACAGATTGAAATATAAAACAGATTGAATTATATACTTGTAACAGGTTGAAATATAAAAGTGTATCACTCAAATTGTAATAAAGCCAAAAAATATTAAATGAAATGTCTGTATCCATAAAGTTTTGGGATTTAGCATATAAAATCAAAACCACTTCAAACTAAACCTGTATAGAATTTTTTTTCCATGTAAATCACATTGTAAATAATGACTGAACAAGCCAAAACAACCAATCTAAGCAATAAAATTATAACAAATAATTTCTTTTTATAATATTTTTTTATTGTGTAAACAATTTACTTGTATTGCACTTCACTTTCGTTATATACAGTACTACCTGGTGTATATATTAGCACGTGGCTAAATTTTCTAACCATCAGCAAAATTTTAAACAATCCTAAAGTGAAAACCAGAAAGGAACCCTTTTTAAAATTCTGGGGTGTATAGCCGCTTGGTAACGCACTGGACTTCCGTGCGGAATATCGTCGGTTTGAACCCTGCGCTGTGGTACTCCCCTCAAACGACACAGGCAATTTTCAGCCTACTGTTCAAGGATATAAGGATGCCTATGACTTTGGTCATATCTATTCTTAAAAAAAAATGGAAATGGAAATCAAAATCCTGGGCAGGAAGATAAGTGTTTTATTAACTAGGACACTGAGATTACTTTAGTCTTCATTTTTTTTTCTTTTAATAAAATTTAAATATATTTATATGATTTGTTAAACATATCTTGCGTAAAATTTGATAGTTATGAATATGAATTAGGAGCTTACAAGTTTAATTTATATAAACCCTTTTTTATTTTAAAAATATGGTGTGATGTTTCAATCTCAAAAAATTTGAGATTGAAACGTTTGACATTCGGTAACATTCAGCCAGCGTTCGTGTCGTACTACATTTAGCAAAGCAATTTGCAATATTTTCGCCAGTTAGCATTATTTTTTTATTAAGTCTACACCAGTTATTTCGATTTGTGTACAATAACCCTTGATTAAACTGCTTTTAGAATTAAGATCGTGCATATTTTTGTTTATTTTGGATCTACAATTGCTGATATCAGTGGATGTGGAACTGAAATCAGGAGAAGTTTATGCACAAAAATATTGATGTATTGAGGATGAGATTGATTTGGAGAAATAGATACATCTCTCGAACATTAAAAATATGTCTTATCAAAACCCTTGTTTTCTCAATATTCTTGTATATCTAAGAAATAATAAAGACCAGAAAAACTCAAGGAAAGACTTTTTGAAGACGTTTTATGGATGGAACGACGAACAAGCCTTGGTTTTAGGAGAATGTAACTTCTCACAGAGCCTTCAATGCTATGTATTATAAGCATTTACTAGATCTTTGGTCAAATTTAGGGCAATACGAACATGAGGAGACTTGTGGTCACTAGTGATGTAAAGAGTCGCAAGAGTAGAGGACGATTACCTTTGCCCGGCAGTGAACAAATGAAGAGTGCTAAAGACCCTTTGATCAGCGGAATGCTGAGTAGACCACCATAGATAACAATGTGCTCAACGTAAAGCACTTTCAATGTGGATCCCGATGCAGATGGAGAATATTTTTATCAGCAATTTGTTGGCCTAAAATTTCAATTTTATTGATTTTTTTCGCACGTATTCCTTTTTTTTGGTTTAGTAAATTGCAATATAAAACATAAATACATACATACCATTGTATCGTCCTTGTCAGAGCAGGCAGGGAGAAGAGAGTACTAGACTTTCCATAGTCGTTTTTCACCTCTTCTCATCTAGAAAATATTGATTTAATATACCCTACTATACAACGCCTACAATTTCTTTGACTTTTAACATTTATGTCTCTAAATATATCATACTTTCCTATGGTTTTCCTCTGCCATCCCTTCCACTCAAATTCTCGCTGTATGTTTATTTTTCTTAGTATTTTTTATTAATTAGTTATATAAGCCCAAACTACCACAGAATGCTTACTTTTGACCTTGCTGAATATACAAGCCTTATGTTCACATTCATCCCTAATCACTTTATTTCCTAATACGTCATATATTTCCCCCCCACGTATACTTCTAAGCAACGTAGTTCGACATCATTTATTACAAAATTATTATGGTTTTATATTTTAATTATTTGTTTTACTTGAATGAGTTCAAAGCATCATACCCCCTTTAGGCAAATATAATTTATCGGGTTGTGGATACAAAACAGTTTCCAGAAGTAATAAAATAATTTGACACTTTCCTGGAATTCCCCTTCCGCGTGTAGTTCCTGGAACTGGGTGAATGTAGAATATTTGGCAAATTGACTTAGTACTTCAAACAGTACTTAGTACTGTTATGAAATTGAAACGAAGCCTTGGCTAAAAATGGCTCACTATCGATTTACAAAAAAATGTTTTTTTGGGATCATGACGATAAGAATTGCTACTAAACAAATATATCAGTTAAATTTGATTATCACTTAAAAGATATTAGTTTTTTGTCAACGCAATTTTCCTATTGGAGTAGACAAAGGATAGAATGCCAGACTTTCCTATCTATATACACATTTTAAGGCTCTTCTATATCCATTCTTCATCGTCGGTACTGGGTCTTGTAACATCTATTAAGTTGGGAATGGCAGCTGTGATGTGAATTTTTATTTATTTCTTTTCTCTTCTTTAAGTGAATGAGATGATGCCCACCAGCAAACTCACTGGCCACATCGCTGTACTGGATCCGATGGCACACCGTAGTGAGACGATTGGAGAACATCAGCATGTTTTTTTCCTCTTTTTTTAAAGAAAATATATATCATCGTAACTGAAGTCATAGGTATCCTTATACCCCCGAATTCTTGGCGGGAAATACGCCTGTGTCATTTGAGGGGAATAGCACAGCACTGGATACGAACTGGCGACCTTCCACGCGAAAGTCTACTGCGTTGCCGTGAGACCATACACCTCTTCATCCATACAGCTTCCACGATTTCTCTGACTTACTACGTTTCCTTCTCTCCGAATAGAATTAACTTTTTCCAACCATAATTTCCTAGGTCTTCCTCTCACACGCCTTCCGTTTTTCTGTTTTAGTAGTCTTTCTTCATTCATTCGTTCCACATGCCCACACCATATCAGCGTGCTCTTTTTCTTCTTACTCAATACATCAGCCTTATGTTTAAATTCATCCCTAATCACTCCATTCCTTATTCTATCATATATTGTCACTCCATGTATTCGTCTCAAAGTACTCACTTCTTCAGCATTAATTCGGCTCCTCTTAATATTTTTCTAGATCCACGTTTCACTTCCATACAACAAAGTTGGCACCAAAACACTATTGAGGATAATCATCTTAGCATACTTTGAAACTGTCTGGTTTAAATATGTTTGTTTAAACGCCCCATTGGTTTTGTTTCTTTCCAAGAGCAGAATTCCTCAACTTGCTCCAAACTTTCATTATTCACCCTTTTATCGCCATCACTTTTCATTCTACACTTTTCTATCACCATTACATCTTTCTCTTTGCATCTTTCACGCAATAGTAATATTTTCTTCTTTTTTTTTCTAAAACGTTTTTTATAAGATACCAAAAAAATATTCTTTCCATCAGTTTTACTGTCAACTAGAGCACACTCTATCATTATTAAAACACTTTTGAACAACATCATTTTTAGACTTTCAAACTTATAAAATTTCATACATTTTCGCAACTACTCGGATATTATTACTCCCACACCCTGCCTTGCTATTTTAGTATCCTTCACCCTAGACAACATATCTTACGCACCTCGATGATGATTGATGTTGTGAAAAAGGAAGTGTTCTATCAATGTAGATCTTAACTAATATATTGAACTCCCAAATTCTACAAAAAGTACTATGCAAAATTTTTAAATTAATTTTAATTTGATTTAAAGAAAAAGCTCTAAGAACTGTTTCGTTATTATTCAAATGAAAATACTATAAAAAATAACTGTTTCGTTATTATTCAAATAAAAATTTAAAAACTGATTTTGAGTTCCCAATATTTATTGTAACTGCATTGCTTGGATAAATTACACTGGCTTGCTAGACCTATATCAACAATATAATTTACTGTAACTTAAATATTCTTGTTGGAAACCAGTTGGAAATTTTTTTATATACATCCGTCAAGTTGTACTTTATACAAGTGCTATACAATATGGTATGATTCCGTAACGATTTTTAAACCAGGGTTTAATTTTTAAGTTCCACATATTAGATCTTAAGTTCCAGATATGTATTATACTTACATTGCTTGGATAATTAAATTAGCTTGCTAGGCCATTATCAGCAATTTAATTTATAGTAACTAAGCAAATATCGTTGGAAACCAGATTTTATTCCATATATCCACCAAGTTGTGATTTATACAAGTCTTATACAGTATTATACGATTCTGAAATGAATTTTCAACAGAGGCTTAATTTCTTACCAAAAATACCAGGGAAATTAAATGGGACATACTCGATAATACGACCAAGTATACCAAACCTTTAACTACACAGTAAGAATATACCACAGAATTTCTAGTACAAGCAACCTCAAAGACCTTAGTAACTTCCATCCTACCTCTACAATAACCTATTAGGCAGCCTTAGTTAAGCACTTAAGTTTCTTGCGAAAAGCTCACTTATATGTTCACACTTTATTTTACCTCAAAATAGTAGAAAAATTACCATACAATGCAAGAATTGATAGACGTTATTGGAAATTTTGGCATACTCTTATCGAACGGCAATTTAAATTAAAACAGGGGTTGTACCAAAATTAACAAATTTATTACAAAATTGGAAATCATTATGTTAAGGATTATTGTTCATATGAGACAGATGTTTTAAATATTAAATAAGTCAGAACGGAATGTAGAGTTGGTTTAGTCCCATATAGGTGAATTGTAAACGATTTGAAAATAAACACCCGTATTTGTCCAAAATGGATACAAAGACACTAAGGAGTAAAAGAGATTAAAAACAGAAAGAGATCTTTGGAGAACTTTTAAAGAGAAATGTAAATAATACGAGAAGCTAAAAAATGTATGATATGTGTGAATTAGTTGAATGCTCATATTTTATTATTGCAATAAGTCACTGTGTAAATATTTCTACATTCTATTCTTTCAGGGATATTTGTAATGAGAACAATGTCATGGTTTAAAAAATTAATATTACATATTCAGTGTAGAATCGATTGATCCAACGGAAATATACATATCGATGGTGTAATTTTTTGTTGATTGTTGGGAATGATAGAGAAATTTAGTATCTTGAAATCGTGTTCACATCGGGTGATCGCGTGCTGTGGGATATATAATAAATAGTAGCAAGTAATATAATGAATATGTGCGAGTGGCTAAAGAATTTGATTATCGACCGGCACATTTCAAACGAAGGGAAGCTAGCAACTCAAATTGAATTTAGGTACCAAAATTCGGATATGCAAACTCATACATGGTAAAAAAGGAACGATTCGAAACATCTCCGTGATATAGTTATTAAATTTATACAAAAAATAAAAATCAGAAAATTATTTCTACGCTATACTTAAATTCTTCTCCAGTGTTCTTGATAATTTCCTGGACGCCTGATAATGACCAAATGACAATATATAAAGCGCTGTTTAAAGAGCCTACTCACCTTAAAAACGCTATAACTCGGGAATCAAACCCATCTTTTTTAAAACATTAAACATAAAACGAAGAATAATAAAGCTGTGTGTAAATCTGAATGTCAGTAGAAAGAGATAAGTTAACCATACTTTATTTATTTAACACTTTCATGTTTTAAATCAATATTCTTCATTATTTGGTTCATTATTATTATTGGTATCCATGACCGTGTATTGAACACACGTGTAGTGGATTAATATGCACAATATTTGAAAAACGAAGGAATGAAAATTAAAAAAAAAACAAATAAATCACAAAGAAGATTAGGATAGAGATTGTATAGGAGCTAATAAAGAGGAGATATGAACGGTTGAAGTAAAATAGGCACTAAGTACCAAAAAAAAAAAACAAAAAAAAATTAGTATGCAGTTTCATTCTATATGACATGTAGAACAAAACTGCATTCTTAGTTTTTTTTGGTACTTAGTACCTATTTTGCTTCAACCATTCATATATAATGCTTGTTTAGTTTATTCTGAAATATTTACAAGGACTAGCACATCTGATTGAGCCAGGAAGATCGTTCCAAAGTTGATCCGAGTGAACCATAAAATATGTGTAGAATGACGTGTTATGCATTAATTTATAGAAGATGTCACTGTCATGAAATCGGAGTAACAGTCCATACTCAGATCTTTTTAAAATTATTTTCACAGATACTGAAGACAGCAAAACTCTGAAAAGGGTTGTTAGAACGTTCAGATTTCGTCTCCGTCATTTTAAGCATTGAAGTCTGGCATGATATTCGGATATATAAGCATATTATTTTAATTAAAAAAAATCGAATAAAAACATTTTGAGCCTCTTCGGTCTATCTAACAAACTTGACCAGTACAAAATCAATTTCTTTTTTTCAGATCTCTTGGGTGAGAAGAAGAGGCGATGACTTCGTCCTACTGTCTGCAGGGAGATTGACCCTGGCGAATGACGGTCGTTGGGTGCTGCAGGCATCACCTCCAGCAGACTGGAAGATGGTATTACATCCAGTGGCCGCTAGAGACGAGGGCACTTACGAGTGCCAGATATCCATTCATCCTCCTCTTGTCAGGAGAATACAACTTACTGTACTTGGTGAGTTTATTCTATTTTACTTTTATGATACGGGGATAAATAAAGTTTTTCAAACTCGAGCTATGAATGTGAATACTGTTTTACTCGATACGGTACTCTGTCTTTAAGATTTTTTATGGTGCCTTTACTGAGTTTTCGTATTTTTTTAGGGTGTTGTCAATTTTTGTTAACTTAGCATTGCCTTGAGGATTAAGGCAGCAGCGGCTTCGAAACGTTAGCCATCTTTTTCGCCAAAAAATACGACAATAACTCATGAATAATAAACAATGACAAAATTAATTCGTCAATCCGATCATAAATTTTATTTTCAACCTACGAAAGTACGATCATATAACTTCATACCAGAAGGCATTGAACTGGTTGAATGTTAGAAATAGACGCCAAATTCACATACTGTCTCTATTGTATAATATCCTTAACTGTCCAGCCGCACCCTCTTATCTCGCCGAAAATTTTCAGCGTCTTTCCAATCATGGATTAGCGCTACGCTCAAACAGAGATTGTTTATTGGCCTTTCCAGTTCACCGCTCTTCTTTCTTTACGTCGTCCTTTACTGTCCATGCAGTGAGACTCTGGAATCAGTTACAAACCAATATAAGACTCGCTCCGTCCTTGGCATGCTTTAACAAGCGACTGAAAAAACTCTTAATTTCTAGTCAGTAAAATAACGTGTTTCATTCCTGATTTTTCTTTTCCTTTCCTCTCCACCATCCTTTCCTTTCCTTTTGATTGATGATATCTCACTTTATATGAAAAATAATGTTCGGGTGATTGTCCGTCTTTGTGGGGTTTGTGGGCATGTTCTCACATATATGTTTATGGATTTCGTGGGGATGGATAGTCATTTGAATGATTTATGCGACCTCGTAACTTGCTTCATTTACTTTTGTCTGGTTGGTTGGAAGAGATTTCCGCCTGGCAATAAGCCCGCCAGATTGTATTGCAATAAAAGTGTTAAATAAATAAATAAATAAATAACAAATATGTTTGAAGGTCAAATGCTTTAAACCTATTTCTTTAAGTCACATAAGTAGTTAGTTGAACCAATCATTAAAAACAAATGTATTTATCAATTAATTATTTGAAACAATGATAAAATTAATTCACTAAACCGATCATAAATAACAAATATATTTGTAAGTTAAATACTTGGAACCTTTTTATTCCTCTGATTATATGAAACAATAAACAATGACAGAAACAATTCGTTAAATCGATCATAAATAACAAATGTATTTATGCATTAAATATTTTCAACTTCCTGACGTCAAATAGTTTATATTAATATTTCTTAAGTCATAGTCCAAAAGAAGGTATTTTTGTTTGCTTCAACTAAGTTAAAGCTTAACCGGAAATGAGAAAAAGGCTGCTGCAAGACAAGCCTCACTTGAAATGCTCCAAATTTATTTTCTTTTAATACATTTGCACTTTGGCCTAGTGCCAAATACTGAACTTATACACCACACAGCATTTTTTCCCTTATCATATTTTGTCAATGTTTAACATAAATTACATTTTTACTCATCGTCGAGGCATTAATTATGAGGCCTTTGAGAACACAATTACTCGATATATTATATAATAAATAAAATATAAACGGGGCAACGGGGTTCGATTCCTTTTGGTATTAATTTTTTTATGAAACTTTTATTCCGGTTTTCAAAGAGACATATCTTAACATTTTCCTGGGTATCCGGAAAAGATTAACACTTAGGAAAAAATCGCTTTGTTGTATTTTAAACAATTAACTTTTGTCGTTTTTTTTTTTTGCAAAGTAATCTTACTAATGTTCTCAAATATGTAGCAAATTTTATATTTATAAAAAAAATAATTTTGATTGATTTCCAAATGTGAATGGAAAACGTGGTAGAGGAAGATCAACCAATAGATGGAAAGATCAAGTGAATGATATTTTGAACGGAGCGAAAGTATGAAATAAGAAGATTCGTGTGAGGTATATGAATTCTGACATTCTTCTCTCTGCCTACCCCAACAGAAAAACGGCGTGAAAGTATAAATGTACGAGTATATGTATAAAATAAAATAATAATAAATCAATAAGCAGTTAACTATAAGTACATAAGTATATAAACTGTAAGAAAAATGATTTTATTTATTATATTTTCGTTATTCGACTATACAGTATAACCTGGTGAATATGTTACATTGTGACAATCTCTTCCAACCAACCAAAAAATGTTAAAGCGAACTTAAGTTAAAATAAAAAAACAGGAACATTTTGAATAAAATACCCGTTCTTCCCCCCCCCCACCGGTCGGAAGGGCAGCGTACAAACTAGGACACTGAGGTCATCAATGTAAAGACAACAAATTCATGGTTGTAACTTTTGCTAAGAAACCTTCCGTTATTTGCATATTTTGAATAAATTTATTTAAGGATTAAGATAGAACATTTAACATTGTTAAGGATTAAATTAGGACAAATGAACATTTTCAACAATTAACATTCTAAATTCCTTTTTAATGCTCAAAAAATCTATCTTCGCTATCACTTGTATATTCACTTATCAGGCAGTTTTTTAAACTACCTTCACCATAATCATCCATACATTTTCGATGATCGTAATGACCCTTATAACCTTCGTGGCCTAATTGATAAATTGCTGGTCTTCCCCTCTGGTGTTTCTGATTCGATTCCTAATATAACCTAAAATAAATTTGTAAAAACCATTTTACTTAAAGAACTCATCTTGATACGTTAAATGGGTATGATACTTGTTTTGTGTTCACGTGTTTTAGAATTTTTAACACGTATTATTAATATTGTGTAACCAAAGTCATCCTATACAAAACAATTATTAGAACAGTGGTGGCATAGGGATGCAAAGCACGGACACTAACAGCTAAATCCGCAGAATTGCTGGATGCCTTCGAGAGAAGACTACTACGTATGATCCTGGGCCCCATGAATTACAGCGAAACCTGGCGAATACGATGCAATGACGAGCTGTATACTATCTACAAAGCTCCCAGGCTATCTGTACATCTCAGACTGAGTAGATTGAGATGGACCGGACATGTGCAGAGAATGCCGTCATCGCGAGCATCCAAAAGAATCATGGAGGGACACCTGGGTGGGAGAAGGAGAGTGGACTGCGATGGGAAGATGAAGTTGAAAGGGACGCAACCCGGCTGCTGTAGGCGCAGGACTGGAAAATCGTGGCAGAAGACAGGCTGGTTGGAGGCGAAGATTGACGGAGGCCAAAGCTCGATATGGGTTGTAAGATCATCGAAAGAAGAAGAAAGAAAGAAGAATTATTAATATTGTGAATATGAATATTTGCCTTCTCCAGTCACTCGAAAATAGAAGGCTTGGCAATTGAAACTTTATCTCTCGACCACAATCATCAACTTGTCTGCATCACTAATCCTGATATGTTGAGGCTACCATATCCTCCACCACATAAATTCCATCTCCTGCACATTCATCTTCCAATATCCACTCTGAAATGTAAACAGCGCCAAATAAAACCAGTATCAGCTTTCACCTTGTCTGTCCATCTTGTAGGGAACCTTCTTTACCTCTGCTCCTCTTTACATTCCCTGATGGGACGAACTTCTCCAAGCTTAATTATTTTTGCTTCGAGTGCTCGAAGAATGAAGAATATGTTTCAGACGAATGTACAAAAGCTATAAATTTGTTAAACTCGCTCGGTCCTTAACACGCTTTAAGAAACGACTGAAAAAACTCTTTATTTTCTAGTCAGTAATATAACGTGTTTCGTTCCTGGTTTTTTCCTCTCCACCATCCCTTCTTTTTCATTTGATTGGTAATACATCACTTTGTATGAAAATGAATATTCGGGTGATTGTCATTGTGAGGTTTGTCGGCGTAAGCTCATGTATGTATCATGGATTTCGTGGGAATGGATAGTCATTTGAATGTTTTTTTGCAACCGTGCAACTTGCTTCATTTACTTTTGTCTGGTTGATTGAAGAGATTGTCGCCTAGCAATAAACCCGTCAGATTGTGTTTGCAATAAAAGTGTTAAAAAAATAAAATAAAAGTCTGTAATTCACCTTAATCTTTTGTAGGATTAACGCGCAAGCTTTCTACGCTGTCCATGGGATTTCCAATCCGGATCCAAAGCCTTCAGCACTACATCCCAAAAGCGTTCATTTCACATTTCTTTCAGACCCTTATCATATACGACTGCACTCTATTAGATTGAAAAGACCAACCCCTTTATTTGGCATAATTTGTATATGTAACGATGGCCCTATTTTTTCATATCATTGTCAATATTTTCAAGGCGTTTTTGCCAATGGCGATGTACTTCTCAATTTATCTTATTACTCACGTCAAAAAATACTTGCAAATGATTTTTGATAGGTCTGTCAATTACACTGATAGATTTTTTAGCGTCCCAAAGTAAACCTATACCACATTTACACAAGTAATTTAAGTCAATTAAAGCGTTTTATAATTTTTAATTATAATTCATACAAATCAGAGCGAGTTATTCATAATTATAATTCATAAAAATCAGAGCGAGTTATTCATAATTATAATTCATACAAATCAGAGCGAGTCATTCATAATTATAATTCATACAAATCAGAGTGAGTTATTCATAATTATAATTCATACAAATCAGAGCGAGTTATTCATAATTATTTCAGTTAAATAAATAAACTAAGAATATTCAACACCAATTGCAACCCGTGAAATATTCACGGAAGTAAAACAAATTCTACATTAATGAAAATATACATTCATAAATGTAAAATTTGTTTACATATATCATTTATACATCGTCCCCTTTTACACCGGTTAAAAATTGTTAGCTAGGTATTTAAAATTCGTTCAGTATCACGGACCCACCGAGATTCAAATTTCGAATTACTTTCGGAGATAATCCAAGTGTTCCTCTCTCGCTCTCTTGTATTAGAATTCAATTCACGTGTTATTTCTTTGACGACAACCATCGTATAGATTTTGGCCTATTTATACTATAATTCAAACCTTTATGTTGTTTGATTTGTAACAAATTTCCTAGTAAAGAAATTATGAGCACTTAAAAATCCAATGTGAATAAGAACTTACGATATCTGAATCAAGTTCAGATTATAAGTATTTATTTAATTTGATATTTTAATATTTTTTTGTAATCTACTTTAGTACTGTTTATTTTTTCAATAAAATTTCCAAAAATTGTCATTTAATTTATCTCCATTTTCATTATTGGTATACTTTTCAAATCACCTGCATTCGTACACTTTTTAATTGGTTTGAGTATAATATAAAGGAAGAAGTAATGACCAAGTGTGTGTAAAAGTCAGATATACAAGGTATGCGTGGAAGGCATAGATGGATGAAAACAAACCTGTATAAAGTAAACCAGATTTTGACAGAGTTAAAGGGAGAAGTATGAATAAAAGTAGCATGACGAGGTGTATAAATGAATGCAGATGAGGTGAAAGTTATGTGCTTGGAGAGAAAAGTATTGAGATATTTTATCTCTTCCTACTCCGCAAAGGAAACGGCATGATGATATATATGTTACCAGGGGGGGGGGATACCAGTCGATTGCGATTTACCAATCAATCGCGGCATGCTATTAAGTTGATTTTGACAAATCTGGACAATACCAACAATCTCATTAACAGTACTTTTAATAACATCAGCACTTATTGCGTTCCTGATTCAACAACATGTGATTGACAGCAGGGTAACTACCCCTAAAATATCGTAACAGTCAGAATTACCCGACGAAGGAGTACGACGTCCTGCCATTGGACTGAGACTCTAAACAGCTGTTCACCACTTGAGGGACTCTTCATTGGAAAATAAAATTTATTTTATTCTACCACATTTTTAACATTTATTTGCTGAATATTTTTTGAACATTTACTAAGATGTGTTGGATCACATTTTATTTTATTATTTATGAAGATTGAGTTTTGTAGAATGCCAACTAATATGAGAATGCTCATAACAAACAAATTTTTCTCCGTTCGCAGATTGTTATAAAAATATTAACATAGTTGTGAAATTTACATTTTTATTAAATAATTGTGATATTAAAACATATGTTGATAGTACGAGTTTACCGTATCTATCTAAAACATTTTCTATTTTCTCAATTCATTCAATCATTCCCGTTTCCAAAACCACATCTATAAACTATGCCACGTGTTTTGAATAGGAGGCAACAGAGATTGCCCTTATATTGGCGTCAATCAGATTTTGTCCAGTATGTAATCCCAATGTTTGGATAAAATAACAAGTGTTGAGAGTGCTATATAGCCCTACAATTAAATTTAATGCTACTTTTATTCAAGAAATCTCCTGCATGGTAATATTGCATCATCCCCTTTCGAAGTCTATACAAGACTTTTGATGCATGCTAAGGGAGTTGTTGGTTTCAAGGTACCATTTCTTGGTTTCAAGGTACACTGCTCTCATAGGGTGTGGGCTAAAAAACATCTGGTGTCCCCATGGCTGGAGTTGCCCTATATTGGTGGGGTGTATCTTGGCCGGGGGGATGTTATTAGATGAGCCCAGACCTTTTAATAGCTTCTGTTTATTAATGTATTCTCTTTTTAATGTGTTCTTGAAATGTGTCTAAATGTATTATGTATATACTATGTTGCTATCAATAAACCTGTATTTATTATTTATTTATTTCCGAAAGTTTCATTCAGTTGCCAGGTGTTTTTTCTTCCTACTTCAGAAAACGCGCTGTATTCGAAGATATTCCTATATTTTTAATGAACGTATCAACTCAAAGCAGACATAAAACTTGGAAACATACAAATATTGGAGACCAATTTTCAAATTTATTTTTTAAAATAATTTCTACATTTGATAAAACTTTTAAAAAGGTTTTTTGAAATAAACATAAAAAGATTTACTTTATCAGTCTTTAACTACTTTGAGTACTTTTAATACTTTCCTTTCGGATACTAAAAGCTCTATAATAAAAGTTTTCAATAAGACCCATGAAAGCTTCAATTAAACACTCAAAGGTCTTCAACTATTGTTACCCAACAAATCTTATTTTTCCCTACAAATTATTTAATAAAAACTTTATCAATTGTTCTTAGCATTTAAATTTTCTATATAAACTTTTCTGGTAAATAAACAAGAGCTTGTTATTCTTAAAATTAATGTTAAATTAATATTTCGGGAAAAAAGTTCTGTTTATTTCAACTCTAAAAACAGTGGCATTTAAAATTGGTTAAATAAACTAAGAAAAATATTACTTTACTCAAAGTGATTCCTAATTCTCTATAACAAAACTTTAAAATAAATGGAAGCTGTAAAATATTGACTTGTACGTATAATTGATACAATTTCTTAAAGTTCATGTTAGTTATTTGATAAGTATTGAAGTATTTAACCGCAACCAGATTCAGTTAAATACCATTTCCATAGCAAGACTTTAATTAATCAATTTCGGCATTTATTTTGTGGCTAACTCTGACATTAACTTTGTGGTAACTCCATATGGAAAAATAAATTACTTTATCATTCCACAGTAATATAAATCCCCAGTGCACGTGTTATTACCTCTTATCCCGAGTCTGCATTCAGGCGGAATGCCCCCCGTATATTAGAATGAATGCAAAAGGTTTCACCCCTTTTAAATATTTTCCCTTTGCGTCGATAGACTACTCACACTCCCGATATAACATGAAACCAGTCTGACCTAAGCACTGCTCTCATAACAAATCGAGGTCATTCTGCCAGAATAAAGCCTCGAAATAAGAGTAAAAATACGTGTAGTGAGAATTATTGTTATAAATGAAAGATTCAAGTAATTATTTTATAATAATCTGGTTTCAATTTACCTAAAACAGAACTGGATTAAAAAAATCCATCTATAATTTTAGAAATAAATTACCATTTTTCTCGTGACAGCTAAAGTTGACAAAAAATGTCATGAAATATTCCAAATAATAAGTATTGGTTGGCTGGAAGATATTGCCACGTGGCAAGCAGCTCGCCAGATTGTTTTTCAACGAAATTTTAAATAAATATATTTTTCTGAGTACGCGCTAATAGCTGGCAATGAGAAACTCCTTTGCATACCAGCACATCACACCTCATTTTACACATCATTATTTGCGGTTAACTCGGCGTTACTATGAAACGAATTTCCAAGAATTATCAGATGTGCATCATCCTTATTTATGTTGAAGAGTGATTTGAAAAAATATAACATTAATCAGAATATCCTTTCGTCCTAACTTTCCTTTGTTTCCCTACCTTATCCTTCAACGTATTCCTTTCGTTTGGTTCATTATATAACCTTTTTTGCCATGAAACAACTAAAAAAATTTACTTTGTTATTCCCAGAACAAAACTTTAAGAAATGAAAAAACATACTTTCACTCAGAATATCCTTTCGTCCTAGTTTCCCTTTGTTTTCCTACCTTATCCTTGAACGAATTCCTTTCTTCTAGTTCAGTGTTTCTCAACCTTTTTATCCGTGCAAATGATAAAAAAATTAAGACTTCGCGGCATAAAAACTTAGAATAGGTGTATTCGTATTTCTAAGAAAATGTATTTTTATGTTTTGTGCTGAGCTATTTTTATTTTCGCATCTTCCCTGATAATTCACCGCAATCCCCTTGGAGATCGAGACTCCCATAGATAAACAATCCTTTAGTGCTACCGTTATTGTTTGTAGATTGAAATTTTTTGTTTGAATTTAAACAATTTTTTTCTAAAGTCTGTTATGGATCAAAGCTATTTAAAGTGTCCAAAATACGCTGGATGGCTGGAAGAAATTAATTTATAGCAATAAGCTCGTCAGATGCACCATGTTCACAAATGATTAAAACAGATGAATATTTATTAATTTCATTGTCGCTGCGACGGTGCTGCTTATTACTGTAGTAAACAAGGTCAATGGAGCACTAAGTATTGTATTTATCAAGTTAAATTTTCAAAAATTATGGAAGAGAAGTCTGGACACTAATGAAGATAAATGAGAGTGAGTAAAACTGAAATTGATTGACTTAGATATAAGTTTTTTTAATTTTCGTGTTGTACTTACTATAGCGTGTGGGGTATATAACCGCGCGGTAGCGTAATGCTCTTCCGTACGATAGGTCCCCGTTTCGAGCCATTTCCCTCGAATGACACAGGTATTTTTTCCACCCAGTATTTGAGGTACAAGGATACCCATGACTTCGATCATATGTTATTTAAAAAAAGAAAAAAAAAGGAAAAAAATGCCCTTCGGTGTAGCTTCGGATCCAGTACAGTGGTTTGGTCAGTGAGTTTGCTGATGTGCAACGGCTCACTCTCTTAAAAAAATTAAATACCACGGCACAGATTCGCTTTCCAGCTTAATTGTTTTTGGAATGGCAAAATAATCATCGACTATGAAACCCAACTGCGACATATTTTAAAAGGAATGTGTACATAGATTTGTTATTTTTTTGGAAGATGTTGATAGCCTATCTCATGTTTTATAATTGTTTCTGTGATATTAAAATAACACTAAAAAAATTGGTTGTTTTGTTAGTAAATAAATAAAAATTCATTGTTATTTATTTATTCGTTCAATTTCCTGAACCATGTAGTTCAAGAAATTGAATTTTGATATGCCATAAATATCGTTTAACCATAAAATATATACCAACGGTCAGAAAATAGGGGTAGGGTAAAAAATAATAGGATATTTCACATAAGGAAATAATTTTGATAAAACCAATTGTTATTTTTTTAATATGTTACATTAAACCTTATCTCATTGCATGTCATTTATATTCCAATTTACAAACTGATTTGTTGTTAAATAACAAAAAAAAGATAATTTTTATATTGCCGTTTAGAGAACACTCTCCTGAAGAGCGTTCGGAAGTCGAACTTACTATTTATCATTGACAGATTAAAAAATTTACAAAATAAATATATTTCAGTTGAGGTAAACAAAGTGAATGAAGCATTTAATGTAATATACAACTGTATATATCAGAAGTAACAAAAATGACTTTGCTTTTAATGTTTTATTGCGAATCTTTACGTATGGAAGTAAAACTTGGATTTGGCAGAAGAGGAATTAATGCTGTGAAGTTAGTCATGTCAATTTGTAAAAAAAGGAAGAATGAATATTGGGAGGGGCGGGATTGTGAAGGGATTTTTATATTTGTGATTTTTTTTTACTCTTTTTTTAATATTTTATATTCTTCTTCTTCTAAGTGCCCTGTCGGGTCCCCCCAACGTTGGCGATCACTTCGGCGAATCCGTCTCGGTCCTGAGCCGCCCGGAACAGTTCCTCTGCACTCCGGATGCCGGTCCACTCCCTCACATTCCGCAGCCAGGACATCTGTCTTCTTCCGGGCCCCCGGTGTCCCTCGACTTTCCCCTCCAATATAAGCTGGAGCAAGTGGTACTTCTCTCCACGCAGCACGTGACCCAGATATGAAATCTTTCTAACTTTTATAGTGGACAACAACTCCCTGTCAGCTCTAGCTCGCCTCAGGACTTCGGTATTTGTCACCATGTCTGTCCAGGGAATTTTGAGCATTCGACGATGCAACCACATTATTTTATATACGTTTCTTTATTTTTTGTATTTCGATTTGTTTTCATTATTTGTTTTATGTAAACTAACTGTCTTTGGATGGGCATTTGCCTAATAAGGCAGGAGAGTACTTTGCATTTTGATTGTAAAAATTAAAAAGTCTAAATAATTTACAACAAAACAGATCAGAATGTATGATTAAAACAGATATTTTAAGTAAGATGAAGAAAGGAGATTTAACCCTACATTGCATGATTTTTTTTATTTCAAAAATAAAAATATATTTATGCCTTAAATATGTACTGGAACATGAAAAATACAATAAAACATTTTTTTTTTATTTTATAGATTTATATTTAAAAAAAAAAGAGTATGGTTCATATAAGAATCACTGCGCATTTGTAAGTTAATTATATGATATAAATGAAATTATATATATTTTACTTCACTTATTTTACACGTATGTACTAAAGAATGAAAGAAAAAAAAATAAGATTACCTTGATCACCAATAATAAAGTAATTTGATTTAAAACTGGAACAAATCACAAAAATCATCTACGCGCAACAAGTCAAACTTCAACTGCCAAATTGACCGGCAAAAAAGTTTTCTATTAAATATATGTGGTTTTAAAGCATGGAGATTATTATATCATATTAGTAACAGCGCGTGAGTCGTTGTTTATACCACTGAACACAAAAATATTTAGAAAAACTTTGGTTGATTCATATGTGCATCATTGCGCACTGTAGGGTTAAGATGTTTTGGACATGTTGAGAGAATAAATTACGAAAGAATAACTAAGCAAGTATACAAGTCATAATTAAACATGGCGTGTGTATATGCATGTATAAGTTGAGTGTAAAGATAGAACGGGGTCATTAGATTAAGAACTTCCTCGCATCTAAACATGTTTAGTCAAATATACGAGAGGTAGGTAAGAAAGTCGCAGAAAACCTATGAAGAGTAGACGAATTGTGAGTATACGATATTCCGATATGTGATAGTAACACATTCGGATTAAGGTGGAGGAGAGGGTATGTAAAGTGTTCATACATAATTATAAATTTTAATAAGAGACGGTTGTCTTACCAACTAGTGGATCGGCAATAAAACTTAATAATAATTTATCAACATAAAATTTCTTCAAACTTCATACGTTCAAATTTTCTAATAAGGTAATGAAACCACTCGACCCCTTTATTTTAATATAGGCAATCCCCCCAAACTAAGAAAATTAGTGCCATCAAATATAGGCACTAATTTTCTTAGTGCCTATATTTGATGGCACTATTGATGGATATTGTTGGTAAGATGCGCATTTTTCAGTCTGGAGATCGCGAGTTCGATTTCCTTTGGAGCTCAGGTTTCAGAAAAAGGATTCTAGTCTTATTTTCACTCAAGGCATCTTTAACATCTTTCTCGTTGGTTGAAAAAGATTGCCACATACCAATAAGCCCGCAAGGTTGCATTGCACGAACGTTTAATACAATAACACTGTCACGGTGACCGCATACCTCTACCTTCTGTTGTATGTCATCTACAGTCGATAGAATATGTGCCGTTTCTTTAAATACTGAAATGTTAAAAAAAATGTATCAAACGGATATCAAGTGTTTTACAAAAGAAGGGAAAACCCGACCGAAATTAGCATACCTCTTTGTTCTGTTGTATGTTATTTCCAGACGACAGTAGATATGTTGCTACTTTATATAGTATACAGATAACATATGTTAAAACAATTATATGTAACGGATTTCAAGTTTTTTCAAAGGAAGGAAAAATTCGACTGAAATTAGCATACCTCTATCTTCTGTTGTATGTCATATACACCCGATAGAAGATGTGTTATCTCTTCATATACTGAAATGTTAAAACATTTATATCGCTATATACTATCGCATTTTTTTTTGCTAAACAAAGAAAAATCCGGCTGAAGTTAGCATACCTATATCTTCTGTTGTATGCCATCTACAGCCGATAGAAGATGTGCTGTTTTTTTATATACTGAAATGTTAAAACATTTCTATCGAACAGTAAGTTATCAAGTTTTTTCCAAAGAAAGGAAAATCTGGCTGAAACCTGATGTTGAGGTGAAAACCTTGAAACCAGTAGGGGTAGGCCGTTATATAAAGTTGAATAAACAGTGTTTGACTAAGCAAAATAAACTGCCTTTTTTCATTGTGAATCGAACCATGTAATTATTCGGTGGAAATTAAATTATGATTAGTGAATATATGAATGGTTAAAATTAAACTTCGTTTATAATGTCTTTAATCAAAATAAATACTTAAATACACAATCAAGTAAACAACCTATGTGGTCTAGTGGTAAGACGCCTGTTTTCAAACTTGTAGATTGCGGGAGCAATTCCCACTGGTAACCGAAATTTTAAAAAGTATTCTAGCCTGATTTTTAGATAAGACTTATTTAAATACCTTCCTGGTTGATTAGAAGTGATTTTCATATAGAAAAATCCAGGTAGATTGTACTATATGCCACTGAAATCCAGTTTTTTTTTTAAAGAATTCCAGTGTGTTTTTCCCTTAAGGCCACTTTAATATCTTTCTGGTTGGTTGGAATAGATTGACGCATTGCAATATCCTCGGTATATTGCACTATATGCAACGAAAGTGTAATACAATACAATATAATACAATACAATACTATGTAAAAATAAAATTTAACACAATGCATGACAAAGCAGATAGTTTTTAAACAATATTTATAATTACCATCGTTCATCGTATGCGCAGCTCAGTCATGTCAACAAGTTAATGGAAAATTATGATTGTAAAACTTAAAATGCTATCTTTATTTATGTGGAGAAAAAATCGTTCGTTTTCCCATCAGTTCAGTCACCATCCTCCTAAGCCATGACAGCGTTGACCCAAATATGTCCACATCTGATTAAGGTAGCATATTGTATTCTCGGCACATTCTCACTACTGGGTTATAGAAGCCCGTGTTAATCTTGAATGTGGCTACGTTGAACAAAGCTGGTATTCTAGGAGAACGAAAGGAAACAATTAAATTGATTCGTTTTAGAGCTGCAGGTGATTCTGTTAGAACATTCAAGACTTTATCAAGTAACACAAAACAACTAACAAAAGGTACATGTTTATAAGTCTCAAGCGATTGAAGATCAGTAAAAAAAACTTCACCCTGCATAACTAAAGAGTGTTAAGAAACAGGTTAAATCCATACACTCGTACTTCAAATAAAATGCAAAGTACATGAAAAAAAAATTATAAAAATAGATAAAAGTTTTAAAATAATAAATCAGGAACAATGATTATTCATGTTTCCCTATGAAGTGGCTCAGTTATACTTACAGAGTTTATTCAGGAACTGAATCCTCAATTTACCCA
The DNA here is from genome assembly GCA_949825065.1 of Odontocerum albicorne. Lineage (NCBI taxonomy): Eukaryota > Metazoa > Arthropoda > Insecta > Trichoptera > Odontoceridae > Odontocerum > Odontocerum albicorne. The sequence goes on from OX463856.1 coordinate 17,551,654, forward strand.
CTTAAATATAAATTGTATAAATTAGAAAATTTATTCAGCAAAGTCGTTCCGCGTGCGACTGATAACGCTCTTAGTAGCTCAGTTCGTGAAAACGGCACTGAAAACAATGTAAATTCAGGACAGCGTAAATAACTATTGTATATATTATATTGAATAAAAGTTTGTCAATCAACGACAAGCTCGCTATTTTTTTCTGTTAGCAATATGTAACATATATGTACAAACATATATGTAGATATCTTGAAACGATTAAGGCTTTTTCTTTTCTTTAGATTAACAAAAGCGTTCAATTAAGTCTCAACATTTTTAACAAACAAGTTAATATCAATAATAGCCGTCTGCTTAATATGTTTCCCGTTCAAAAGCCATTCTTTTGACGTCTACTTACTCCCCTGCTCTTATTAGCTACTACTCCCATACCCCTCATATGTTCCTATTACAATTAGAAAAAATTATATTTAAGACATAATATAGTTCATATTCACCTGGCGAGGAAAACGGAGGTCTTTGAAACCAATATTGAACTCATGTCAAACAGTGGTGACTGCAAAATAAAAACCAAGTGTTCTATTTATTTTAATAAAAATTTTAAATAACGCAAATCTGTAAAAACTAGTGATAGTTGAGGAAAAACGAACAAGATGGTGTTCTTTAAAGTGAATCTGGTAAGCAAAGGAAGTAACAGGAACCTCTTTAATTGCTGCATTTAACATGGGCGAGCCTAGGAAGGATGGAGACAGGTAATGCACTAAGTTTCAGATATAGCAGATGGCCATGACATTAATAATGAATTCCCTCAACATAACAATTATGTACTCGTATATGACATTCCTCTCGTAGGTTGTATTATGCATTATGACATATTGTATTATTCATTTTAAGGAAACGTGACTATGCTACGCGAATTTCTTGTTAGAAAAAAGGATATTTCATTTGAAATGTCCACAGGAATTTTTTTATTTCTTGCAACTTGTCTTTTTTTGCAACAGAAAATTATTAAATATATTGAATGATATAATTTTGAATTAAAATTTCCATTTAAGTTAAATGTGTCGATTTAAAAAATATAAATGAATATGGTTGGTAATCATTATTACCATCATGTAATGCCATGAGAACAGGTCTCCATTTCATCGTATCCTAGCAAATGTATTTCGTTACTGCCATTTCCATACGCATCAACTACCCAAAATGTATTTATTTTGTTCCATCTTAAAAATGACGCTCAAAAAAACGCTAAAGCAATTTGGCAAACCTAACATAATAATATACATTCAGCACATTTGAAATGAACTTAACAAATTAATTTTTGTCTTTACGATATATTATATATCCGAGAAATAGAAAACTACTCCCAGACAAAAAAATATTTCCTGTTAAGCATAAATCGTCTTGCCCTTTCTAATATGAAACCGTCACCTAGCCATAAGCCACTGTTTAATAAGCACTGGCTTAGAACACCATAATTAAATTATGCGAAAGCAACTATACGCATTTGTTGTTAGGTTATAAAGTTCGTTTTTTGGACTAAGTGTTTTTTAAAAGATAACGACATGCTAGTTAGTGTAAGCTCTTCGTTCCTTTAGGAACATATGGATGCCACAAAACGTTTTAATCTAGGTTAGTCCTCATCTAGACTCCACGTTCTTCCACATAAAGCAGCATCTCTATCAAAACGCCTGATCTAATAGCAATCTCGTGTAATCAATAATGCTCATTTAAGATTCGCATTCAAAAAGGATTTATGAAAACCATTTCAACTTTGGTTGATCTTTGAATGTTTCAAAACTGTAACAGTATGTTTTTTTTCTTTATTCTAGTATTGAAAATGTTTTCGCATTTTCCCGAAGATTTGCTATTCAACCGCTTTTATAACAAATTCAAAGATACGTGAAAGGTTTCCAAACACGTGTTAAGTCGATTTGCAAAAGGTTTTAAAAAATTCGGTTAAAACTTTCGGTAAAAAGAAACGTTTTAGATATTCAGAGTGAAAACTTTTCATCTAAAAAGGTTGGTTTTTATAAACCATCTATAATTTTCATTGTTTCTCCTATGAATCACGTTAGGTGATCATTTAAAGATTTCAAGAAAATTTTGAAGCATAAAATTGCATTTAAGTCTTATGCAGCGTATAAAACATGTTAAATAAAAGTGTAGAAAAAACTAAATGACTTCAAGAAGCGTTTTTGGTCATGAATTTTCACCTTAAAAACGTCTTTGTAATTATAAAAGGGATCTTATAGATGAAATAACAGACATAAATAAATACTATTACACCATCGCCCTGTTGGGTTAGGCAGAGATAACACAGTGTCAGACTTTCCTATCTCGACATATATTCTATACTTCTTCCACATCTATTCACCTTCTCATACAGCTTCTACGATTTCTTTAACTTTCTTTTACAATATCGTTCACTGAATTCAAGCATACATTCCTTACTCTTCCTCTCACACGCTTTCCACCCACATTTGCACAATACGCCTGTTTTGTTAGTCTTTCATCATTCATTTGTTCCACATACCAAAACCATCTCAGCGTGCTCTTATTCATCATACTCAACACATTAACCTTAAATTCACATCCATCCCTAATAACTTTAGTCCATATTTTGTCATACATTGTCACTCCACGTATTCGTATCAAAGCACGCATTTCTACAGCATTTATTTGGCTCATCCCAGTATTTTTTCAAATATTCAATACAAATAACAGTGTTTTGAATTACACATTTGTTTTAGTAAATTCTATCGGGTTTTTTCTATGCAGAAATCTCTTTCAACCACCAGAAAGGTGTTTTACAAACCTTAAATAAAAACTCTAGTTTCTTACTTTCTTTTTAATTTGATTTCCTTTTTTTCTGTAATTATGAAATATCTTTCTCTATTTTTTTGTATTTACATCTCGTTGTTACAATATAATACTGTTTTACAATTGCTTCACTTCTAAGTATTAATTTTAATTTGTTATTTTTTATAAAAACTTCACTGGTCTGGACTAATTGGTGTATAACATGTGGAATGTACTATTTTTATTAACTAGAGTAGAACCATTTTTAAAATAATCTATTTTTCAACCGCAATTGTACCGCTACCGTAAGGTTGGGATACATACGTCATACTAACTAGGCACACAGGTCGAATTAATGTTGATAAAAACCAGAACGCTAAATTGGCTTTTACCTATATGATTTGTTACGACTATATTTGTTAAATTGCATACTTCGCGTCCTCGAAATTGTTAATTCGCGACATATCATAATTTATGAAACTTGTGGTGTCGAGACCATGTGCTTGCCTTGAAAACAGGAAGATTAAAATATTATGAAATACTTGAATATTTTAAAATACTAAAAAGACAATAAAATAAGGGTAACTACCCTTGCAGTCAGGTACATTTTTATTCTATGACAACATTGTCTCGGGCGACTTAGGTCGAGATTGGCAGCACTGTCTTTTTGTACTTCCTTGCCAAGGGGAAGCTGGCTCGCTGGCTCCCCCCTATTCCGTGCTGACCGTGCTGAGATACAGACGTTGGTCCGACACTGCTTTCCTCATATATCACAGAACTCCAGGACGCCATCTTGATTACGGGTGAATATTATTTCTCCTATTTTGAATGTGGATTTCATCGCCACGCTAAATACCCACCGAGTAAAAATAATTTCAAATTGTTATTCAAATCTTCCTTGCCAAATACTACACATTTCTTCTTGCCAGTTTCAAACTTTTTTTTCTCGAAATTCGTCGAGTTTTTTTTTTATATATTCTTTTTTCTTTTTTTTCTTTTTTTTTACTATATAATAAACTGTTTCAAATTATGTCATGCCTTTCTGCTGTATTTAGGAAACAATAATTATATGTACACAATTGATTATTTAAATCAATTCACCAAATATCAATCTTACCAAGGAGCGACAGGCCCGCACAGGTCAGTCGGCCTCTTAACGAGACAGGAACTCTTTAGATCTCTGGGATTCGTTGGGTTCTCTTAACTCTGAATAAGTCTCTCTCAAATCTCGCTGGGACAGGCGACACAATTAAACAAGAACAATTTGTAATGAGACAGTTTATTATATAGTAAAAAAAAAGAAAAAAAAGAAAAAAGAATATATAAAAAAAAAACTCGACGAATTTCGAGAAAAAAAAGTTTGAAACTGGCAAGAAGAAATGTGTAGTATTTGGCAAGGAAGATTTGAATAACAATTTGAAATTATTTTTACTCGGTGGGTATTTAGCGTGGCGATGAAATCCACATTCAAAATAGGAGAAATAATATTCACCCGTAATCAAGATGGCGTCCTGGAGTTCTGTGATATATGAGGAAAGCAGTGTCGGACCAACGTCTGTATCTCAGCACGGTCAGCACGGAATAGGGGGGAGCCAGCGAGCCAGCTTCCCCTTGGCAAGGAAGTACAAAAAGACAGTGCTGCCAATCTCGACCTAAGTCGCCCGAGACAATGTTGTCATAGAATAAAAATGTACCTGACTGCAAGGGTAGTTACCCTTATTTTATTGTCTTTTTAGTATTTTAAAATATTCAAGTATTTCATAATATTTTAATCTTCCTGTTTTCAAGGCAAGCACATGGTCTCGACACCACAAGTTTCATAAATTATGATATGTCGCGAATTAACAATTTCGAGGACGCGAAGTATGCAATTTAACAAATATAGTCGTAACAGATTGCAGGCCATAAATTTTTCACTCGAGATATTCGGGCATAAAGACAAGTTCTAGGTCAAGTAATGAAAAAAATGGTAAGAGCTAATATTATTTTGTAAGTTGGGCAGTAAGTGTAAGAATACCATAGGATATGGCTTAAAATGGTAAGAGCTAATATGATTTAGTAAGTTGAGCGAAAAGTGTAAGAATAACATAGAAAATGGCTTAAAATGGTAAGAGCTAATATGATTAAGTAAGTTGGGCGATAAGTGTAAGAATAACATAGGAAATGACTTAGAATGTTCACAGTAGTTTTAGCAGCCGCTACCAATCGATGTTATGCATTTTTAAAAAGCTTGTTCAGTGTGACCGATACTTGGTGCATAATTATTTTAAAGGGAATGCGGTGTACAAAAAAAATGTTTTGTAAATATTTTAAAACCTTTTGGAGTAGGTAATTTGATCTGTAATATAAAAAACTATATGAACCCCAAAACCTAAATAAACTTGAAGCATTTAAAACGTGGATTCATCGGAGATAGCTCAGAATGTATTGATTTCATCGTATCTCAAACAGTCAAGTGCTGCATCAAGCAGGTGTAGAATAATAGCTCCTAAATTCAATAAAATATAGAAATATTATCTATCTGCCACTTCATAAAATTATTATTGAAGAGCTAAATCAAGGGGTGACGCGGAATCTGTAGAAGGTGCCTGTCTTGATTACGCATTTTCGCGAATGGACAGGTATCCAGACAGTTGAGGCGACGCGGGATCTGTAGAAGGCGCCTGTTATGGTTTCGCAACTTCGTGAATGGACAGGTTTCAAGACAGTTGAGGAGCTTTTCTGTGCCGCTAAAGACAGAGATATGTTCTCGAGAGTGATAGTCAAAATCAGGGGACCAGACACGACATACAAATGAGAAGAGAAGGTATTAAATTGAAATATTTTATATAAAAATTATTATAAAAAATATATATAAAAAATATTATAAAAAAAATCGAGGTTTTTTGCAAAATTAATAATTAATGTTGAATCCAAACTTTTTACGAAATACCCTCATTAATGAGTATATTCGAGTATTTGGTATTGAATTCGCAAGACCATAAGTACGTAAAAATATTCGTTTATTTGGATCCTTTAATATTTGCTAGAATTGAAGAAATATCCAGAAAATGATACATTTTTCTCGGATTCTGAATCATTAGTTAATGATATGGAATATTTATGTACTAAGCTCTTGGTATTTTTTTTCGTTAAAAAAATATTTTTTACTTATATAATATTAAAGACAACAAATATATTCTTTTTTTTTAAACATTTTACGGAAAAGCCGATACATACCGCTACTGATAACTAGTGTTAAGGGATGATCTCTGTTACCTAGTTGATAAAGATACTTGTCTTCCAGCTCAGGAGTTGCTAGTTTGAGTCCCGTTGTTACACAGCTTTTTTATAAAGGGGATGCAGTCTGATTTTTACTCAAGGTTTTTTCCCATCTTTGTGTTGTAGTGCATTACATTTTCATTGTAAAAGAGAACAACCAACCAAAGAGAACAACAAAGAGTTCCAGTGGGATTTGAACCCGCAATCCAGGGGCTAGGAGACAGGCGTTATACCAACTAGACCATGAAAGTTGATATTTCTGGTTGATTGGAAGAGATGGTCACATGGCAATACACCAACCAAGTTCAACTGTATACAATGAAAGTGTAATACAACACCAATGATTGATCTGTCAAAATTTCCCGACATAAAACATTTAATAAATTTGATAAGTACTTTTTTGGCAACCCACACCTAAACATATAACTCCAATGAAAGGTCAAACTTTACTAGAAACAAACACTTCAAGAACTTATAGTGATCGTTATAATAAAAACGCAATGCCTCAATATGACATGGTAACACCAAGCACTTTTGACAGTTGCCACAGATATTGAGGCATCAGTGTCGCGAAACTATAAGCTCCGTGAGGGTGACGCCCGATCGACGCATCCAAACAAGTCGAGCATAAAAAAACTTATAATTAATTAAAGCCATCATTTTCAAATCAGCATGCATAAAAAGGCTTTGAAATTCCCGTAATAACCGTCTGTCAAATTCCTCCCAGTTGATTCAGTTCAAAAGATAATTTTATATAGCGCCGTTTAGAGAGCAAACCCTCATACTAAACAAATCACGTCTAGCAGCTATAGCAGCGCCCAAGCAAATGATATATAAATAACACTTTCTTTGTATACAGTACAGCCTTGTGGGATTATTGTCATTTAGTAATATCTTTCAATCAACCAGAAAGATGTTTATGAGGCCTTAAGTGAAAACCTTTTTTTTTTAACTGAATTCCAGCGTACTCGAATTCTCAACCTCCATGTGGGCAACCAGGCGTCTTACTAACTAGATCACTCGGTACAACAGCTTAAATATATATTCAGGCATCTTAAACTTTAATACCGGCTTAAGTATTTGACAGGAAAGTTTATTTGCTATTCATTATTCAATACATATCACTAAGGTTTCAAAGTTTCCGTCCTCAGCATATAAATGCATGTATGTGGGCAGATACCACGCAGGCAACTTTCTATCTCATGATCATATGATATTTACCCTTCGTTCCCTGTGATGTGTAACTAGTACACATTGCTTCTAAAGACATTAATATTTCTATAAATACAATAAATGCTGGGTTCAGATTTTAGGTATTCCTCCGTAATACATTTACGAATTGAATGGAAAAAAGTAATGATTAGCACTTATCGGCCATATCAGAGATATTTCGTGAAAATCGGGAATAAATTCACCAATACAATTAAACGTGTGCCAGTGTGTGATGTAGGTATATTCATTCTAAAATGGGTGAGGAAGCGACGCTATTCACGTCTCACTCTTACTCTACCTAAGAAATAGATCTCAGTTCGCTCGCTTCTCTCGTTTCAGTAGCTCTCGGGCATCCATTTGAGGTGGTCACTTTGTCCGTTTTGTGAACGTCGGCCGATGTTTTTTACATGTTTTCAGCAAATAAAATTTCAATTATTATCACTTTTAACTTCAAATTTAATTAATTTAAGCGATTGGCTATCAATATTTTTATTTCTCAGATTTTAAATCACTCATTTTTACATGTGTATTGAATACACAGCACCGGAACGCGCGAATTTTTTAGCACAAAAAGGAAAAGGTTAAAGATTTACTACCTCTACGTTGAGTGTAAGGACAGGAAGGCGGTGACTGCGGATATAAGACTAAAAACTTGCAATCGCATCTGCACAAGTTGAGAAAAACGTATGTGGTAAAAAAACCGCAGAAACTAAGGGAAAACGAACTACATAGAAACCTTTGTAGATCTTCAAATACATATCAACACACTCAGCTTTGGGTGTAGTCTATGTGTGCAGGTTCATGTATAACCATACATTTTGATTAGACCTCCCAAAAAAGGTGGTCTTAAAGTGTTTTCTAAAATTGCACACGCCACTCAGATGTCTAACTGTTAAAGGTTAACTATTCCACGTCACAGGTCGAGGATCATTTTTTTTCTCGAAGACATCAAGATTGATTTCTCAAGAAAATTACCTTTCGCTTTTTCAGAAATTTTTAAATTTGACAAAAGATCTTTTTCAATTTGATTCATTAACAATGGAAAATCACAATTATTATTTCTAGTCATTGAATTTGAAAAGAATCTGGCGGGTAGTTATTTTTTTAAGTTGTTCTATATTTCAGACCTTACGCTGAAAATTCGAAATAAAACTGAAAATTTCATATAATTTTTAATAATGAACAGTAGCGCTGTATCACTGTTTAAACAGCTGCAGTGATTTAACTCGGAATACAATGCTCGTTGTTCCACGAATGGGAAATTTTTTATGTCTTATTTAAGTACTCCTGAAATATAAATGTGCAGGAAACGGAATTTATTTATGACATATTTGCAAAAAACCATTTATTCAAATTCAGCTATCTGATTTAATTTCTTTTCAGTGTATTTTTTGCATTAGAATGTTAGCATTTTTTTAAATATCAATCAAAAAAATATTTCTTAACTGTTTTCTAGCATTCATGTTGACAAATTGAATTCAACTCTATGCTCGAAAAATAAGTGCATCGAGAGGAATATATGGGATGACAATTTGTAAGAGAATACGGAATGAGTGATAAAGGATAAATATGAACTAAAGAACATTGAGTAAGATGAGAAAGAACACTGAGATAGTTCGTGTATGCAGAACGAAGGGATGAAGAAAGACTAAAAAAAAAAAATTGAATGTGAGTAGAAAGCGTGAAAGAAGAAGACCGTGAAAAGTATGGTTGGATCAAGTTAATAAAATCTTGAAAGAAGAAAATGTAAAAAAAATGTGAAGAGAAAGATCTGAGGAAGAATGTTACGAAATTTAAACACAATGATGATAGATAAGTGTGAATAAAAGTGAATGCGAGTATAGGTAAGTTTTAAAAACTTAAAACAAGTTTAGGAATTTTGCTATTAAAGTAGTATTAATTTAAGATGCTGGAAGAGTTACAAGAAATATCAAAGGAGGATAGAGATACAAAACAAAGTAAACTAGGCACTAAAACGTCTGTACTTTAACTAGACAGTTTAAAATCTGTAATGATGATACTGCACAAAAGTATTCTATTGTAGACAAATTTTGATATATAAAAGTAAAACGTAGACCTGGAAAAAGACGCATAAAATGTTGTAGAAATTCATGCACTGAGAAGAATACATGGAGTGACAATTTATGACAGACTACGGAATGAAGTTATCAAGTTAATGGTTTGAACATGAAGAACGAATGAAGAACGATTAACAAAACCATAACACAATGCAAATGTGAGTAGAAGACGTGTGAGAATAAGACCGATGAAAGTATGGTGGAGTCAAATATATGATACGAAAGACGTAAATGTAAAAGACAGATAAATCGTAGGAGTTGTATGAGAAATATAATGAATGTAGAAGGGGCGAAAAATGTGTCATGTTAGGAAAGTCTGGTGATATGTCCTCTCTGCTTTCCCCGACAGGGTGTGATTATATGTTTAATAGTTGGTTTAAACACTATATTTATTATTATACATAGTTTTTTAAGCCAACTCATTTTAAATTGATCTCGTTTTACGAATACATAATATATTATATTGTACATATATTCTTGTGACAGCTGGTGTCCATTTTAAATTGATCTCGTTTTACGAATATATAATATATTATCTTGTACATATATTCCTGTGACAGCTGGTGTCCAATTTAAATTGATCTCGTTTTACGAATATATAATATATTATCTTGTACATATATTCCTGTGACAGCTGGTGTCCATTTTAAATTGATCTCGTTTGACGATTAAATAATATATTATCTTGTACATATATTCCTGTGACAGCTGGTGTCCATTTTAAATTGATCTCGTTATACGAATATATAATATATTATCTTGTACATAAATTCCTGTGACAGCTGGTGTCCATTTAAAATTGATCTCGTTATACGAATATATAATATATTATCTTGTACATATATTCCTGTGACAGCTGGTGTCCATTTTAAAATCAATTTTAAATTGATCTCGTTTTACGAATTTGTAATATATTATCTTGTACATATATTCCTGCGACAGCTGGTGTCCATTTTAAAGGCAATTTTCGTACTCGGTACTTTTAATTTGTTTTTTAAGTTACTTATAAGATTATAAAGAGATTAAAAACAAGAGTTTTGAGTCATAATTAATATTTTGCTCGTTACATACTCTCTGAACTGCAAAACGAGGAAATCGGAAAATTGTATATTGATAAGTAGTTCGAACTTCCTTTTTTCTTTTTCAAGAATAGATATGACCAAAGTCATAGACATCCTTATACCCTCGAACACTAGGTGGAAAAGTGCTTGTGTCGTTTGAGGGGAGTAGCATAGCGCGGGGTTCGAAGCGACGACCTTCTGCACCGAAGTCCATTGCCTTACCGCGCGGCCATGCACCTCACGAGGTTTTAAAGATACTTACATAATTATCTTTAAAACCTCGTAAACGGACATTGATTTTCTACTTTTTTAATTTTTTACAAAAGTCTAGATGAACAAATCAATGAACCAATCAGTGAACCAATCAATGAACCAATCAATGAACCAATCAATGACCCAATCAACTATCTCGGTAATCTATCTTGTCATAGGAAATTCTGGATCAAAGTCTTGATTTTGTTATCAGTGGTAATCAGTCTTGCTGGGAGGGTACCATCTTCGGGAAGAGTATCATGATTACGAAATTATTCAAACTACATAGTTTATTTTCGTTTATATCTAATGACTGAAAAAATGCGCTGAACTATCACCTTTCAAAACAATATGCATTTGTCACGTTTGAAATTAAGTTAGTGCCACGTTATTATAATTACATCTATCCCAGAAATACTTAACTACTTTCTAGACAACCCATCATAAAGGAAATATTGTTAAGCACTTAATATAATTTAAAGGAAATATTTTTAAGCACTTAAGCTATGTATGTATGCTTCAAAAATATAAATGTCCTAATAATACCAAAAAGGTTGTATGGCACCGATTATCTGAAAAGAAAATATAAATAATTAGTTTGAATCACACACAATATCAACGGAAATTTTGACCTTCCGGCATCCGTCAAACTTATATTTTGCGAATAACCCAATACTAGTTGCAACCCGTGAAATATTCACGGAAGTAAAACCAATTCTACATTTATGAAAATGTATATTCATAAATGTAAAATTTGTTTATATATGTATATATACGAGTATATATCATTTATACATCGTCCCCTTTTACACCGGTAAAACTTGTTCAGTATCACGGACCCACCGAGATTCAAATTTCGAATTACTTTCGGAGAGAATCCAAGTATTTCACTCTCGCTCTCTTGTATTCCAAATTCAATTCTCGTATTTTTTCTTTGACGACAACCGTCGTATGGGTTTTGGCATATTTATACTATGATACCATATATGTTATATATGTACTTGTATATTTCATTAATCGAAACAACACAAAACAGCGATTTAATCAAAAGTCTCTGTTTTGTGTGATTTTTTTGCAGAATAAGAAAAGTTTCCAGTTGATTTTCACAAAACAAATAAACGATGTTTTGGTTTATGTAAAACCAGGGATTTGCGAATAGTTCAAAGTTTAACAGTGACAAATTAATGTTTGTTGGTTTTATGTTAACAAAATAAGGTATTACTTGGCCACTTTGGTCCGTGTTTATTAATTACCCTTGGTTTGTTTTTCGCAAGATTAAATTTAAGGTTTAAACGGAGAAAAAGTCGGATATAATTTTATCCTAATTTGTATTAAGGGAAATTTCTATTTAGTATCAATCCAAATCTGGTGTTATCTTTGACCAAAAAGTACTTTGAATTGATAAATATAGTAAGTTCACTAGATAAATATTTACATATTTTGAAAAATTCATGTCATTTTCGGATCTTATCTAGCGGACATTTAAAATTGAAATGGATATATATGTTTTTTTTTTTAAATATATTTTACATGTAAACGTACTCAAAAAACTATTTTATGAAGTAAATCAGTACAAATTTTTTAATGGTGGTCAACAAGTTAGAACTTCAGCGCATTGGACGTACTACTAAGCTCTTAAAAAAATTGGTAATACTTGACCGTACTTAAATTTCGTATTTTTACTTTCATAGAAAATTGTGCAAACTAATTATGAACAGAAATCAAACTTAAAATGAACAATGTATAGAAAGATAAACAAAACGTCAACATTCCAACAACAAGTGGCTAAACAATCAAATTTGTTAGAAACATAAACAAACCAAAGAAAAAAAATAGTACAAAACAAAAATACAAGATGAAACACTAACAATGATTGTTTATATCAATTTGTTGTAAAACATACTTATTGAAAACAAAATGCTTCTCAAAGTTACAAAACACAAAAAAAAACTAACAACCAACTAGCCCACGGCTACACACCTTACATAAAAAAACTCACCTCAGCGAAAACAAGTTTCGATGAATTTAAAGTGTATTTCAATGAGTTAGCTATTGGCACTTCTATTTCAAAAACGTCGAGAGCTTTTTACATTTTTTTTAAAAGCCAATTAAAATATGCAAAGTACTAAATTGCATTTTAAATTCCTGCTTCACAATATTCTCATGAAACTGTTAGTTCATTTGCATTTCCCTTAAATAAATACGTTATCAGTAACATTGGTATTTTTCTTCACTTTTACTTGAAATTAACGAATCTTAAAATTTATTATAGTGAGAATATATTTTTTCCTGTTTAAATCAGTTCAACCTAATGAGAGATCATGGTGTATTTGAATTAGAAATAAGTCAATAATAACGTTTATGTAATCATAGTGCAAAACAGTCTTAAACTAAAATTATTTTTTAAATACAATTATTAGTTTACGTTTTACAGCAATTCTTTGGCTAATCTGATAAAATATTAAACATTGCAAAAGCTAAAACAGTATTGTACATAAAGTGGTGTACCCAAATTCCAACCTTCTTCTCTCGGGTGGTTTCTTTTTCATAGTCGGATGTTTTGATTTTTTTATCTGAGATACCACCTCAGGAGTAACCCAATAGATCACTTCCAGTCCTCCCAGATATGAATATACTGAACGTAACTTCACGGCATATCTGAGAGTCTGAGCCATTCTACATGAACACAAAGAGAAATAAATGAAAACCCACCTACATATGCAAAGTGTGTGCACTGCATTCAGACCTAAATCTACGTGGTATCTCAAATTTATATAAAACCACTTATCAGGATCACTCACAAGATGAGTATTTCCAACCGAAGACCGATTCGAATGCTGCCACCAGCTCTCTGATAAGCTCACATTCCTCTCAGCTTACCAATGTTCCTCGATACATGTAAGTCATCAATATATTAGATAGAAGGCCAAGAAACACCAACGTACGTTGAAAGCTTGTCATTAAGACATACCTTCTGGAACTTGCTAATCAAGATATCTTCGCGTCGTAGATTCCCGATAACTAAAAGTGTTCTTCAGAATGACACTATTTCGCCCAAACTATTACGAGTATATTCCTTACAGAAGCGTTTCAAAATCTTGACTGAGATAAAATATGTTTGAATCTTTTTATTTAACACCCAAGATTTGCGAATGGCATTGTTATATCCTTTTTCAATTCTAGTTTGGTAGTATACCATAGTTGTAAATCTTCACCATTTTTCAGTAGATAATATGTTTATCGTATATGTATTTATGGTAGAAAGTCTATTTCAGATACGTACGAATATTTGAATGTCTTTAAAAATGCTTTAAATTCATGTTGTATTTTTTCGTTTATTTTGAATTACATCTTAAAAATTTGCGGTTCTCCAACTCACCAGGATGTAATTTTAAAAGAAATATTATTTTTAACTAATCGACTAATAGCTACAACTATCAAATGCAGATTTCAAAATCTGTTTGAAAGTAATCGCCTTACATCAAAGAATTCAAAATCGGCTGTACTTACGTCCTCATGTAAGAATAAGTAGTATACTCGTAATAGTTTCGGTTTAAAAATTATTTTTCAATTATGTCAAAGCTAGAACATTTTTATTTTCTAAAGATTTTTTAGCAGCTGTCATTTATTCATATGATTATAAGATAAAAATGACAATGGAAAATAATATATTTATTCGGAGAAATTACTTGCCTGTTGAATACTAAAATAAAAATATTGAAACGAGAATGTTGTCTGTAATGAGAGTCAATATTGGATTTTTCTAACATTTAAAATGTCAAAACTTTATTATTAGATTTACTTATCATTCACCCTCATTTTATACTATTGCTTATACATTAATTTGTTATTAATATATTTTATAAAATTTCTCTCAACGAGATATATAAAATCTTTTTTGAACTTTGTTTCATTCAAATTCTACATTGTTCATGATTTTCACATTCTAAAAATGGATTTAACTCGGACCTTAATTTATAAGTTTATAATTTGGATTGTTTAAATGTAAAATCTTATAGACATATTATTAAAGATCAAAATGATAAGATAACTGCTTTAAGATCTGCAGACGCTAAAAGGAAGAGACGATTGCGTTAATCACAACGAGCGAGCGAGATTCAGCAGAGAGAAGCAACAACACGACAATATGAAGCAGCGCAAAGTCAAGCACAGCTTCTGTACTTCTGTAATTTTGACGGGCTTTTACTATTGACACATAAAACAGTATGATTGGACACTTAAATATGAACGAATTCTACGCATAAATTAAAATTAATGTGACAGATCTGTTTCACTTAACAAAAAGCATTTTCAAACGATTTTGAAAATCTTTTTTTTTTGTAAAGAAAAAACAGATCTGTCACTTGAATCAAAGATATTGTGTAGAATTTTAACACATTTAAGTATCAAATAATTTTGTATCAAAATTAAGTTTAAAATGTATAAATACCAAGTCAATTAATAAAAATATATGTTAAATTACAATTTCGTTCAGGTTTTGATATCAAACCAGCAAACACAATTCAAGTAAACGAAATTATTTTTTTAGATAGCATGAAATCACAGAACATGAACACTGCAATGTCATAGCGATAGAAACAGAACATAAGTCATGATTATGTTTATTTTGCTAATGAAACTTTAAGAAGATTCATCTCTCTCTGTCTACATTTGACTGCCCTTCCCGCTTTCTATTTGGTGTAATGACCTATTTATATGCAGTGAAATAACTCGTCCGTATCTCTTCATGTTTATAACTTTGGAGTGTCGTCTATCTGTATTGTCCAAAAATAAAATTTTGCTCTTATCTTCCACTCTCTGTTTTCCCGGAACTGAAATAATTTCTACAGTGTTCTCGTTCGTGTGAAAGCATATACCTAGGGTTGCCAATTCACTACATATAATTAGTAATTAAAAAATGTATATGCGTTACTTGTATCATGTATTCTATTCTTAACTCTATGTCTTTAGTCTAATGGTTAGCAATCGTGCTAAGCAAATGAGTGCCCCAGGTTTGATTACTGGTGGATTCAATGCCAGCGTGCTTTTACTCTTAAATAATATTACATCAGATTTTATGGAATTTGTAAAATATGTAATTTAAACCATCCACTCTTATATCTTCATTAAAAAACAAAACAAAAATAGGACTATATAAAACGCTGCAGTAGATTAAACTTGCCTATTATCTTGGAATATTAATCTCCTCGCCATCGGAACTTTGGGTTTGATCTATCAAGACTATGTGCTTGTTGAAGTTTAACATCTTGAACACAATATTATTATATACGCATAGGAGCCTTCAATCTACAAGATGACTAACAACCATAACCTGGTTTATAAGACACCTGTGTTCCAGCCTGTGAGTTGCATGTTCTATTCCCTCTGGTATCTGATTTTTTTTAAAGTCTTTCAGTTTAACATGACTTACGGCTTCTTTAAAATAAGTAAAACGACCCAAGGCTGGTAAATAAGTTCAGTTAGATATCAATAGATTACATGTGAAAGTATTGTTGTCTTTTCATGTGCGGCAGTGTAATCAATAGGTACGTGCTGCGAAGTCCGTGCCTTATCTAGAGGTTATTAACCCCAGGGCCTCACCTCAATTCTCGAAGAACTGAGAATCACTGATAGATTGTCGACAATATGCCTTCAACGAGTCATTTGATTCTTTGGACACGTTGCTCGGGGCCAAATAGACAGTTTGAAGAAGTTTGTGGTTACTGGAGGCTTGGAAGGATGACGCACAAGAGGAAGAATCCCAATGCTTTGGACTGACCAAGTGAGAGATGCAACTGGACTACACTTAACAACTGTCCTTTGAGCCGCGAAGTGCAGAATGGATGAAGAGTAGTCGTCAGAGGCTATCATGGGAGTGGCGATACTCAGTCATGAGCCACATAACTGGATGGATGGAACACCAAAGCTCGTTTACTGAGACTTAAGGCTATATGTTTTCCAAGCGTAGCTCTTTAAAATGTTCATGTCGGAAAAAATAGGATATTGCGAAGGGTGCCATATGAAATAAAATTTAAAAAAATCGTTTGTTTGTTTGGAAAAGATTGCCACATGGCGATAAACCCACTGGGTTGTATTATATAGAACGAAAATTTAATAAAATACAAAGAATATTTTGCTTGGCATTTTGATATATGTTGTAAATATAAATAAATAAATATTTGTCTTGTAGAGCTTTTAGAGTTTCTCTAAAAGTTATTTTTATTTAAATAATTACTATTCTTGGCCGTTTTTCCCCTTTATAGACAACCCTGTTCCACAAAATTTGAATGTTTCTCCCCCATTCCAACAACTGCAGTAATAAAACAACTAACGTTTAGAAATAATAAAAAAATTCATTAGCTAATACCTCCTGCTGCTTTGTTCCTGGCATATGATCCCATTTTGACTTCTTCATTGCCTCAGACAAGAAAGAAGATTTGTGATTGTGAAACTTTTCTTCATCAACAATGCACACCTATTTAATACAGGCGGGTATACAACTTCTGAAGACATTAGCTTTCTGAGCCTTGCCTCATCATTTTAGATGATCGTGGGTGTCATGTTACCATGTTTTCCTATCCCCCTGATTCTCTAGATTCATCATCGCTATGGTTTTATGCTATCCCCTTTCTTTTAGGCATTCTTCGATACAATCTTTCTCCGATTTCCGTGGCTGCTTGTCTTCTAAACCGGATATTGCGGGTTTAATTTCCGCTGGAATCAGATTTGAAAATAAAAAGTGTTTCCAGTCTAGTTTTCTTTTAAGGCCTCATAAACATCTTTCAGGTTGGTTGTGGTAGATAGTGGTTAATTACACAAGGATGTACTGTATACAAAGAAAGTGTTTAACATAGTTCGCTCGGGTGCTGATATACCTGACAGACGTGGTTTGTTTAATTAAAGTGGGCTCGACTCCAGAGCTGAGGAGAGTTTGCTTTCTAAACGGTGCTTTATAAAAATTGTCATTTGAATTGAATTGAATCGCAGTAATGCGTTCCACTCATATGGTACCTAAAAGGTATCCAGAACTCCTTGATAATTGAGCAAGTCAAAAAAACATTTCTGTGACAACTTTATTTAAGAGTATTTGAATTTTATCCATGGCTCCAGCTCATCTTTTTAACTTTGTCTAAGAATATTCTTGGGTACTACTATTAAAGTTTTAGGTACGAGTATGTGCACCTGTTTGGGTATATTATAATTTTTATTTATTTATTTTACACATCACAAGAAATATACATAATTTGCGAAAAAACAACAGGTAATTTAATTTGGACACACAATTTCAATGGATCTGGATTTGTTGCCTTTCATTTGTCGTGCCCCCTGTAAACTAGGTTTAAGCCTGTATCTCACTGAGGACATATAGCATGAAAAAATAAATCGATACTTCTTTCCAATTTTTTATTATATAAAACCCCGTTGCACATTCTCATCAACCTGACAAACAGTGACACTTAATATACCTATACATCACGCGAATCAAACCCCTCACACTTCATCACTCCAGACAGACCAAAACGTGTATCCCACAATATGCCGCACATAATCATAAAAAATAATAAAAACACCACACTCAAGAGCTCACACAAACCTTTGCAACAAGTCATTCCTCTTGCAAACCCAAATTACTTAGAGGAAAAATACCGAACTTTACGTTGATTGATAAAGTTTTGTTTGGTGTACCTCACTATTACAATATTTATCAATAAATTACTTTGTAATTATGATACATTCAACCCTGCTACACACGTTTTTAACTCTTATCGCGAGACTCTTTTCAGGCTGAATGAACCCGGTTTGCTACAAGAAGCCCGATGCTCATTCCCTTTTTATTCAGTATCATGTTGTTGTTGCATTCGAATATCACGCTTTCGTTGAATTAGCACAGCGCAACGATCGTCATGTTCCCTTTTATTATCTTGCTATTGTTGAACTTGTCAAATTTTTGCATTTGCTAAATATGAGCAGCGAAACGCTTATTGGCTTCCTCTGTTGTTTGTCTCTCACGCTGATGCCCCCAAAAGTTGCGCATACTTCTACGCCCTTTGTTCTTCTTTGTTCTTCTTCTTCTTCTTCCTCCTATAGATCATGATCTGTTTGTTCCGCTTGTTGTTATTTTTTCGTTTGGATCAATTCTTATTTCTATAATTCAACAGCAACTATGATAATAAAAATTTACATTAATGAAAACAATAATGCTTATTTAAATTTATTATTGATACTTTTTCTTTAAATAAACCGTAACTATGACATTGTTGTTATAATAACTATTAACGACTTTCAAACTTAACTATAACAACACCTGTTGTTACACACGAATTTACGTAACACAGATTTTATGTTGTTTGATTTTGGTGAAAGTTTCTTAACTTATCCAATTGTGAGTCTACTCACTTGGTGGTTCTATAGTCTCATGGTAAGCAATCATGTTAAGCAAGCTAGCGTTCCAAGTTTGATAGTGTTCTTGCGGACTCACCAACTGGTTTGACTATAGATCTTATTTTATCTGAATTTTCTAACAAGCAAATAAAAATTCTCCGAGTACATAATAAATCTACCATATAAGCTATAGCAGATTGATTCTGCATCATCATGAAATGAATTTTTATCTTCTTTCTATTAGTACTTTAGGTATATGTCCATCACGATTGTACGCTGAAGTGCAACAACTGTGAGGACTATATTTGATAAATTGCATACTTCACGTCCTCGAGGTTGTAAATTCCCGACATATCATGTTTTATGAAACACGTGGTCTCGGTTAGTGACTGACAACAAAATATTTTAAGAATATTTTTTTGAATACTATCGGTAAGATTAGGTCAATAAAAGACTCCTAGGTGGTCACCGCTTCGGGGTCCAGAACCATGTCCCCAATTGTAAAGAATTCCATTGTCATTGTTTGTTTAAATAAAAGGGTCTATAATAAAATCTACTTTGTGTTGAGACACCGCTTGCTGTCTGTGATTCAGGTACATTTTCCTGGAATGATCTTTCAATGACGACATCGCGAAGTACAATTTTTGTTCACGATGGCGCCACTAGTATTGGTGAGAGAGATGAAAAGAATTGTCGTCTCTCTCTCGGGATTTGCTTGCTTAGCGAGAGGATGGCTCTCCTGCTCCTCTTTTCCATTCGGAACGCGCTGAGGTACGGATGTTGCTCCAACGGTGCTGACCCAGAACACTAGCCGTGTTCTTCTCGCTGACTTCCTCTGCTATCACAGACGTTTCAGGACGACATCTTCAATTATGGGTGAATATTATTCCTTGTATTTAATGCTGGATTTCGTCAGGACGTAAAACCCTGGCTATACTTAAATTCTAATTTGCTATTCTAAATCCCCTTGCTAAAATTCACAACACAGTCTTTGAGCCATTGATTCGGGAACCGAACTTAATGCTTATTTTTTCTTGACATACGTTCAAGTTTTTTTTATTTTTTTTTTTCATCCATTAATATAATAAACTGTTTTGTTTTAAAATTATATCTTGTTTAATTGTGTCAACTTGTCCCGCTGAGAATTGAGAAAGAGTTACTCAGAGTTAAAGGAATCCAACGAACCCCTGAGATCTAAAGAGTACTTGCCTCTTTAAGAAACCGGCTGAGCTGAGCAGGCGTGTCCCACCTTGGTAAGATTGATTGTTGGTGAATTGATTTATGTATTGAAATGTGTACATCTTATTATTGTTTCTGATAAATAGGAAAAAGGTGTGACACAACTCAAACTAACCTTGAAACGAAACATATTTTTTTAAATATTGCGTAGCACAGAACGGAGTTGGAACTGCAATCTCGTTACTTATTTTAAAATTCCTTTTTCGTTTTGGCTGGAATTGATATTTTTGTAAGATGGATTATTTAGTTAATGAATCATTGTTTATATAAAAATGTCTTTTTTTTCCATTCATTGTGTATGCATTGATGATAATGATGTTAAAATGCGATGAAATAACGTTTTCCGAGAGGTATTACACTCGTTATTTAACTGGAAAGTCGGATTAAAAAACAACAGTTCAAAAGCAGGCCTTGTTCTGCAAATTTATTATCGTGATTCATGTGCAATCCCGTTTATACTTAACTTCAAATACGAAAGCGGGCAAAAGTCCAGTAAGTGTACTTAAACAAATTAACTTCACTAGTTGCCTCGTTAAAATATTCACTATCATAAAATGTTGAATCATTACAAGATGAAGATGTATAATCTATTAAAATAATTCATATCCTCAAATTAATTCACGATTTGGACATATTATTGTATACAAGAACAAAAATAACGTGGTCATGAGACCTCTTAAATATTTAAACATGATTTACATACATACACACAATGACGTCGTTTCCTTGTTGGAGAAGGCAGATAAGATACGGCAGATTTGTATATCGAAAAACACATATTTCGCCTCTTCTACATCCATATACTTTCTTATACAACTCCTACGATTTTTCTTAGTTTTGATATTTCTCTCTCTATCAAAATATAATTTAGTTGATCCAACCATACTTACATTGGTCTTTCTCTACCACACTTTCCATTCTCATTTGCACTGTATATTTGTTTAACATACCCAAACTAGACGTATATTCTTGATTTTACTAAATACTCGTACATCACCCTCCATTTCATATTGCGCTCTAATCACTTAATTTCGTATTGTGTCATCCATTGTCACTCGATATTATTTTTGTATTATATTATTCTCAGGTACGCATTTCTAGAACATTTATTCAGCTGCTTTCAATATTTTTCCAAGTCCACGTTTCCCTTCTATACATTATTAGTAGAACACTGTTTTGGACTATCACCTTAGCAGATGTTGATACCGTCCGGTATGTTATGACCTTTTGCAACGAAAACACTTTCAGAATTACATTAAAGTATAATAATAACAGTATTGTGGAATTAATAATAACGATGATGTTAACATCGTAGTGGCTTTAATAATAATGATGCTGCCTCTGATATGACGTCTTATTTAAAGCAAAGATAACGTACGCACGACCCTTAGATAATTAAGAAAGATTTTGGTCGGGTATGTTATCGGTGCTCTTTGTAAGGTCAAATCGATATCAGGCAAATATTTGAAATGTCTCGTTCGCTGTTTACTTCCATTTAGTGATATCAAATCTTTATTAAATTTGGAAAGTAAACAGTTCATGATAATTCCAACAAGATAATAAATTTAAACATAATACATTGAGTTAAGTTTGACATACACGTCATAACACTAATATTTATTGGATGTAGATAGCATAGTACATGATATGGTTAACATTGATAAGCTTAACATTGGTATGAATACGTTACATGATTACTTATAATATTTATTGGATGTAGATAACAAAGTACATGATATGGTTAACATTGATAAGATTAACATTGGTATGGATACATTACAGGTATATTGAATGACAAATGATGATTATAAATTTATTTTTTACATTCATTATTTTCTATTTAATCTACATTAAATTATGTTCATGAATGATGTCTAATAGCTATCACTAATATAATCGTTAGACGAGCTGACACCCTAAGTTCGATTTAACATCACACTTAACATCAGAATTGATTTTTTTCTGTAGCTTATCAAAACAAAATTATAGTGCTATTATACAACACAATATATGGCTAAAAACTGAGTCTATGAAAATCTGCAGCGCATTTAATAATTCGATCATATTAGAAGTTTAATCTCGTTACCATCGAATTTTTGGGTAGTCCTTAATTCGATACCACACATCATTTGTTATAAAATACTTTTAAAAAACTTCTCAAAAATATAAGATACGAGTATATTTTCTGATAAACGAAATAATAATAGATACGTGTTTTTGCACAGCACCTCTTCAACGGATTAAGTATATTTTGTGCAAGCAAATTGAATAATAAATGTAATGGAGATTTGGGTGCAATAGTGCGTATGAGTTATTGGTTGTTGATGTAGAACTGTCAAGTGTTGTTGGTCGTGTGTGAATTATTGTCGAGTTGACCATGGTATGAGCAATTGAATCACCACCGACAAAACTGACATTTTTATTTGTGAGGTATATTTTTATTAAAATGTTAATACTATTTACTTGTCAAAGTGAAACAAAATGTAAACAACAAACTAATACATGCGCATGTGCGAGTACTTCTCGCAAGACACGAAAATCGTAGTCTAAAAAAAGTTCTTACTACAATAAAACTCAGCTTCACATATTTTTAAATACAATTGAGTGTAAAAATATACTTTGTTTTTAACAGCAAGTGTTTTTATGAGTAAACTTTAGGTGGAGAAAAGTGTGTATGTAAAGTGTTCATATGTTATCATAAATTTTTAAAACACTTCCCAAAAAGATTATCTTCAAGCGATTCCTCATTCTGTAAACTCCACCCACTTTACTAGTATCTACCAATACAAGCCTTTATTTTGCGAAAATAGAAAACCCATTTTCTAAGTTAAGTTATATCATTTCTCAATCACAAATTTCATATATTTCTCCTAAAAACTAAAACATTCAGCTGATACGTTAACATGCCACATTCACTTCCTTGCACGCACTTAAATCCTAATACGAGTATATCACATACACAATTCCAGCCGCATTGTAATCTCAACAACCATATAAAAATCTTGTCCAACTACACCTTATAAAATACATGTACTTTGGAAAGACATGTGCAATGCATACTTGTGAACCTTATTTCTTAAACTTCTCAACCACTGTTATAGAGTAGATCTAAATTTTTCAGTTAAATGTTTTCAACAAGGAACCAAAAGTTTTTATTATAATATCACCGTCACCGTCACCGTCACCGTCACCGTCACCGTCACCGTCACCGTCACCGTCACCGTCACCGTCACCGTCACCGTCACCGTCACCGTCACCGTCACCGTCACCGTCACCGTCACCGTCACCGTCACCGTCACCGTCACCGTCACCGTCGCCGTCGCCGTCGCCGTCACCATCGTCATTACCGTCCCGCCACCGTTGTCATCTCGTCATGTCCCTATTAGATGACAAGAAAAACAGATGCTCACATCATTATATCCTAGCACACCTCTGTGCAATGCATACTTGTGAACCTTATTTCTTAAACTTCTCAACCACTGTTATAGAGTAGATCTAAATTTTTCAGTTAAATGTTTTCAACAAGGAACCAAAAGTTTTTATAATAATATCACCGACACCGTCACCGTCACCGACACCGACACCGTCACCGACACCGTCACCGACCCCGTCACCGTCACCGTCACCGTCACCATCACCGTCCCCGTCCCCGTCACCGTCACCGTCACCGTCACCGTCACCGTCACCGTCACCGTCACCGTCACCGTCACCGTCACCGTCACCGTCACCGTCACCGTCACCGTCACCGTCACCGTCACCGTCACCGTCACCGTCACCGTCACCGTCACCGTCACCGTCACCGTCACCGTCACCGTCACCGCCACCGCCACCGTCGCCATCACCATCGCCGTCACCGTCGCCGTCACCATCGTCGTTACCGTCCCGTCACCGTTTTCATCTCGTCATGTCCCTATTAGATGACAAGAAGAGCAGATGCTCACATCATTATATCCTAGCACACCTATTTCGCATCTGCTACTTCCATTGACATCATCATGCTTATACTCATTTAAAAAGGTCTTCCATTCTTCCCTCCTACAGATTCAGATTAATTTAGTCGTGCCACATTCTTAAAGGTCTTGCATAAATTATTTTACTTTCCTTACTATATTTACTTTCCTTACTTTATTTACTTTCCTTACTATATTTAGACGACCTCCGTGACCTGGTGGTAAGACGCTTGTCTGCCGATCCGGAGGCTGCGGGTTCGATCCCCGCTGGGATCCAGATTTTTTAAAAGGGAATTCCAGTCTGTTTTTCACTTAGGGTCCATTAAAAGATCTCTCTGATTGGTTTGGAGAGATTGCCACGTGGTAATAAACTCGCCACGTTAAATAAATAAAATAAAATAAATAAATATATTTACTTTACTTAATATATTTACTTTCCTTACTATATTTACTTTCCTTACTACAATATATTTACAAACTGTCGAACGTCAAATTGAAATAATGACTCGAGGGTTATAATAAAATGAGAAATTAATCAATATTTTTTAAAAGGTTTCGGCTTTTACTGTGTGGAATTCGGTATAAAAATATTTATCAATAAATCATATTGTTATTCCACTACTTTCATTAATTCCTGCTACACGTGTTTCTGTCTCCTATTCCGAGACTCTTCAGGCGAAATAATCCCTAGTATTGCACTGTAACCAACTGGGATCATTCCGACTGAATAAAGCCTAGGGATAAGAGGCAGAAACGCGTGTACCGTGAATCAATGTAATTAGTAGGCTAACAAATAAATGTATAACTAAGTATTCTATTAGAAAATTATTTAATTTAAAGTAATACGAGAATATATTTATGATAATCATGAATATGAAATCGAATCGGAGTGACTTAAGGGAAATTTTTGTTCTTTGAGCCTCTTAGAACTAATGTGGCAATAGGAAAGGAAAAACAGAATGAAGAACTTATTCAGCCCGTGTGTAATTAAGTTTCAATTTTATTTATGGTCAATTAAGCCTACTCATTGAAGTTAGAAAGCCAAAGAACAAAGTTTGAATCTTATCAAATGGGTAGGTTTCCAAGTATCTGACATGAAATTCTATCTCATTTAATGTTTCAGTATTTTAACAATTTCAAATGGAGAGGCAAACGGAAATTCAGGACATGTGCCAAATTCAATTTCATACAGCTGTCGCCATATTTCCCTTACATTCGCGTACATATCTGCCCCCATCTCTGCAAAAAGAATATCTCGATTTGGCCGGAGAAAAAATTATATAAGAACGCCTTCTCTTAGATTTTTTAATATACTTGCAAATGCGTGACTTGGAGACTTCAAATACTCGTAATATTTCGATCTCTTTCATAACATAGAAGTTTAAGGAATATATTACACTACATTTAAATATATTACACTACATTTCCTCTAACATTATCTCAGCATTCTCAATTTCTAAAATATGTCATTGATTAGTAAATGAAAGGTGTTGTAAGAAAGGCTGCTTATTTCTTAAGGTACAGCACTCGAAAGGTTTATTCAATATCTGCTCTTTCCGATTTACGACTAAGCGGACGTCTGTTATTTGAATATTATGGAGGAACAGCTGGACAAATTAAAGTGATAGTGCGATCACGTCACACCTGAAATAGTACGATCACGTCATTTCATACCAGAAGGTGCTGAACTTATTGAAAGTGAGAAATAGACACCAATTTCACATACTATCTCTATTATACAATATCCTCAACCGTCTCCCTCTTATTTTGCCGAAAATTTTCAGCGTCTTTCCAATCATGAACTTGCGGTTCGCTCAAACAGAGATAGTTTATTGGCCTTTCCAGTTCACCACTCTTCTTTTCTTTTACGACGTGCTTAACTGTCCATGCAATGAGATTCTGGAACCAGTTACAAACCAATCAATTATTCGATTTGTCCTTGTGCTATTTTAAAAAGTGACTGAAAAATTTCTTCAATTTTACTCAATAAGGGGTTTATTGCTGATACTTATTTCTTCTCTACCATCTCTTCCTTTTTCTTTGATTCATAACATCTCTCTTTTTTGCTTTTATAATGTCTTTATCGATAAATTTCATCAAGATGAATAATCATTCGAATTTCTTTTTGCTTCCATGTAACTTCCTTAATTTACTTTGTCTGGTTGGCTGGAAGAGATTCCCGCTTGGCAATAAGCTCGCCAAATTATGTTTACAATGAAGTGTTAAATAAATAAATTCTTACTCGTCACATCTTGTCAAGTTAGTAAGAATTCTCAACGAAGAAATTACATAGTAATCAACATTCACGGAAAGTGTCAACCTGTAATTTCATGCTCAATAGGTCTCCAGGAAGATATAGGCAAAAGTCTTATTTACTGGAGTCATAACAAATGACAGGAAACAATCCTAGATCAATTTAATTCTATTGACCAGTTGAAATTAAATTGTTTATTTTAATTTATTTTGTATAAACCCTATATATTTGTCATATGAGATGAAATACGAGTATTTGCCTATATAAATTTTGAAGGTTTGCCAGTAATACGAGTACAACGCAAGACTTATATTTTTAACGTTTTAAGGGATGCTTTCGTTCGTTTGGTATCAGTTATAATTTTAATTGGAAATGCTATTACGGGTCCAACACATTTTATAGATCCTTGCTGAATTGTCTGTAACTATATATGTTTTTTTTTCTATAAACTACTTTTAAGGCATCCAGATTAATATTATATTATATTCCAGTTTAGTTGTATACAGTATAAACAAGTGGGTATATTTCCACGTAGTAATCTCTTCATACAAACCAGAAAATTGTTCAAAAAAGCCTTAAGTAAAAAAAGCAAACTGGAACTCTTTTTAAAAAATCAGGGTTTCAACGAGAATCGAACCCGCGATTCCCGGATCGGAATGCATGCATCTTACCAAATGAGCCTCGGAAGTCGTCAATTTAATGTCCAAATCTTTACGTATACGTATCTCCACTCTTTTGGATACCATTGGGAATCGAACCCAAAACCCCACATGGAAGTTGAGCATTTTACTATCTGAGTCGCAAAGGTCGCTAATACATTATAACCATCACACCATGTGTATTTTGGTGTAGGCAGAAAGTAAGGATCTCCACTTTGTTTAAATATAGCAAAAATATTCGCTACTACCAAGTTCATACTCTCGGCATGCGTACTCTCTTAATAGTAATCTAACGATCAATATTATCCTTTCTTATTCTTGCACTAAACTTTTTTATGCAATCTTTTTAATCTGTCATTAGAAGTGGGTTCGAATTCCAAGTAAGAAACATGGTAATTAATTTTATAAGAACCTTTGACACAGAATTTGATTTATCGATTTTTTTATTTTTTTATCGATTTATCGGTATTTAAAGAATTTTAAACTGCGCACACCACACCTTCCATAATACTGGTACGTGTAAAGTTTGTTTTATTAATTGTTTTAACATTAAAAAAAATTGACGTGTCAGAATAACCTCAATACCATGTTATTCATACTTTGCACTGCACCTTCTTTCAAACCTCATTCTTTCCTAATATGTACACTCTTTGCTATATTATCTATACATTATTAGTACAACTCTCATTTCTATTTTGTACCCAGGTTTGCATCTTTTCTTCACAGGACATGATTTATTTGATCTTCCCAAATTTTTCATACATCCCATACTATTTGAATTTATTTTTTTTAAACAAATCACATAAATAAATAAATCAACAATTCATGCCAACGCATTAACCCAGTACCTGGTGAAATGTCAAAATCGAAGTATCAAGGATCTTGAGCTATAAATCTTTTTTTTTTTCAGAATCCCTTCTAGCTGAAAGGATTCTCCAACCTTCCGATTATATTTTCACGCCTGATTTTATCAATTTTATATATTTTTTTGAAAGCAAATAATACAAAAATGATTTTTCCTGCAGGAAATTCGCGACGAGGTGTGATGTGATTTTTATACTTGAGTTGTACAGGGAACGGAATTACTCACGTCCCGTTTTCGTGAAATTCCATTGTTGGTACAACAATTCATATATATATTTCCACAATTCGTATACTTTTTTCCACAATTGTTGAGTATGTGTTCCACGAGGGGGAGATATTTCACAATTTCTATTCAATTGTACACAGATAGCAGCTTAACACCTATAAGCTACTGTAATTGATATACGTACATTTATATGGTCGTTTTGTGGAATGAAATATATAAAAGTTTCCACATGCTTTTGTGTGATAAATGGGAAAGTGGTTGAAATATTCACATGTTTTTAATTAAATATTGTAAGCAAATAAAATAATTTGTAAATTTGTGAATTTGGGTATTGTATAGGAGAAAAACAAGTAGATATATTCCTCAATTAAGGTATTTATATATCGAATGGAATCTCAGCTCCAACATTAAGATATGCAAGCAAAAGTTGAAAATGACGAGAATGTTGTGAAAGTATAATAAAATAAATGTCCTAGAAATACGGGCATTTTGTAAAATGTGTGGAAAAACAATGTATGGCAGAATAAATAATGAAGATATTAGGTAAATTGTTAAAAAAGAAAATAAATAGGCTTTGGAATGGTTCGGCCACATGAAAAGAATGAATTATGAAAGATTTACAAAAGTATTATAGATAAGAGAAAATTGAAAACACCTATAAAAGATAGCACAATCACATTAATAATTTTCTGAAACGGAAGTGTGAAAAGCCGTCATAATATGAAAGTATGCATATCGAGGTATATGAATGTGGTAGAATCGGAAGATATGTATCAGGATATAATGAAGTGGAGATCTGTTATCTGTATTTACCCCAATGGCGCATGGCGTAATGGGAATGAGTACTTGTCTCTCACACGTTTTCTATCTTTTTTCGTGACCTTATTGGTAAGACTTCCAGCCTGGGAGTTACATGCTCAATTCCCGTTGGAGCACAATTTATATTCAAACGGGTTTCAGTTTAATTTCCACTTCAGGTCTCTATGACAACTTTCTGGTTGATTGGAAGAGATTACGTTATTTAAATAACCTATAAAGTACACTTTTGTTTCCTTTACTACCCGAGAACGCATGGAAAAAGGACGCAAAAGGCGATATTCGCTTGATCGGTTCTGGTTATTTTAGTCGCCATAATAGTCATCACATGACACCAGCGCGCGTTTTACAAAAACAATGGTTCATACATAGCTTTTGGACAATTATTTCGTATTAAATACCAATTGCGCAATAATATACAATGTCCTAACACCAACTAAATTAAGTAGTGGATTATAACATTTGAAGACACTACTCGTAGTTCCACGCTAAAATCTCGACTCGGCGGTCACCCACGAACTTTTCGAATAGAGCAATATAAAGGGCAAGTCAATAAGTCTGTGCGTGCTGATCTAACGTTATCAACTCGCAAGCGTTCGTCAGCATTAGCGATGGCACGTACGACCCTGCTGTGACTTTTATCGTTTGACTTAAAACGCCTTCCATATAAAATTCAAATTGTTTAGGATTTAAATGAAGCAAACTTTGTAACAAGGTTGGATTTCGCGACTAAAATATTTGAATAGTTCTCTGAATTTAACAACATGGTATTATAAGACAAAGCACATTTCCATATGAATGGCTTTGTCAATATACTAAATTGCCGCTATTGGAGCAATTAAAACCGAAACACCAGAGACTACTCCATTGTGAGTGAGTAACAGTTTGAGCAGTCGTGTCACTCTCTGTTTTATTGCATACATGACAGCCTTTATGTTTGCCGTTGACAGATGACTTTGTATCAGAGGAATTGAATTAAGATACAAGACTGATGGGGGGACTACATAATCTGCGTAGATTATATGTCCAAACAAGAGCTCACACATACATCACTGAGCTGCAGTATGCGGATGATTGCGTTCTTGTTGCGCATTCAAAAGAAGACCTTCGAGAGATCGTCAATGTTTATACAGAGGAGTATTAGATGTTTGGCCTGGAAATAAATGTGAAGAAGACTCAGGTGTTAATTTGTTCTGCAGGGAATGAGGTGTTTCAATCACCCGACATTCGAGTGAATGGTGTGCAACTTAAAAACGTGCCTAACTTCACACATCTGGGCAGCATCCTGGCTTCGAACTCTTCTCTTGATGATGAAATGAAGGGTCGCATCAGGAGTGCGTCAGCGGTTGTTGCTAAATTAAATGACTAAGACATATCTCACTCTACAAGGCTGTTATCAGAGCAAACTACAGCAGAGACATCTCTCAGTCTACAAAGCTGTTATCCTCCTCACACTTCTCTATGGGTCTGAAACTTCAGTCCCCTGTAGAAGGCATATTCAAAGCCTTGAAATGTTCCACCAGCATTTCCTTCACCGAGTTCTTCGGATCCACTGGAGTGATCATGTCACAAATGTTTCAGTCCTGCAACGCTCCAACTATAAACCTATAGAAAATATGGTTGTAAAGGCGAAATTACGGTGGACTGGGCGTGTGATACACATGGGCGATCATAGACTCCTAAAACACGTCTTGTACGGGGAATTGGTGGGCAAGCAAAGAGCTGGTGGGCAGATGAAGCGGTATAAGGGCAGTCTGTGATAGTCGCTTACTTTTTGTGGGGCGCCTGAGGACTGGGAGCAGGTGACTCGGGACCGTAAGGGATGGAGAGCCTTATGTTCTCGGGCTGATGGCGTCTCAGCGGCTAGACGTGTGAGAAACAGTTAGGGCGTTGCGAACATGCGTCAGCATGGCCAGGCGGCTCAGCGGGGTCCACATGTCTGACATTTGCGGGAGGGAGTGCGCTTCTAGGATCGGGCTGTTTTCTCAGTGATCACATGATTGACGTAGAAGAATGGTTCAAGATTGATGTTGGAGTGACGAAGGGATCTTCGACTACGAGGCCCGGCAACGACAACAACAATAAAGTAAAAATTATAGAAATAAATAAACCGAGGAAGTCCGAGAAAAGTATGGTTGGATGAAGTGCATGAATGAAGGATACGTAGGAAGTAAGAGAAATCTTAAAAGTTGTCTGAGTAGGTATATGAATGTAAAAGAGACTAAGGATGCGTGTCGAGTTAGGAAAGTCCAGTGTTCTGTTCTCTCTATCTAGCCCGACAGAGAAATGGTGTAATGGTATTATGTACAATACAATTTTAAATTCAGTAACATGGGACTTAAATCCACTGATGTATCACCCAAATGAATGTGTCTTTTTTTCACCAAATATCTCATTTGTACTACATAAAAGGCGTTTGTGAAAAACTCGGAAATTAGTACATTTGGACAAATAATTGTTATAATCAACGCCAATTAATAAATTTGAATCTAATAAGTTGTAAAAAATAAAATTAAAACCAGGATGAATTAATAAACCATTTCTTATATCCTTTTTTCATGTAACGTACAACATCCGTTTTCACCATGTGTTCGTTTCTGAAGTTTTTTTTACAAATTCTTAAGGAACATTGTTCACGGCCTTACGGAATATGAGTGTTCCACGGAACCTTACTTAAGCGTCACCGTCGCAAAGAATCCTTTTTAGGACAACTTTTTTTAAAGTAAATTGCTGAGTTTTTTCAATCCGTAGATTGTGGGTTTGATTTTTCAAAGAACCTAGTTTTTTTTTCAATTTTTTTCCAGCCCCCTTAAATGAGATTACAGCACAATAATAAGTTCACACGGTTGTACTGTATACGTGCAATAAAATACAACACAGGTGTAATAAAATACAAAAGAAATATTTTCGAACTATTGTACGTTTAATATGTATATAAATACCTTAATCCAGAGATTTCGTGGTAAAAAATCAAAGAAATTTTAATTTAAGTCTATACCCAAAAAAAATTGTTTAATAAAATATACTTGGAATCAATTTATAAAATCTGTATGAATTAGCAAACCGAACAAAATTTCTTAGCAAAGGTTTACTGTAATATTATATTATATTTAAAATTATTTAAGCAATATTAATTCCTACAACTTGTAGAGTTTCTCTGTTTTAAATATAATATAAAGGATGAATAGGTTATTTCGATATTTAATGTAAATTTTTTTTAATATTTGCGTTCAGACTTTAATTTAATAAAAATATACGTAGATTGAAACTTGTCTTTTCTGACAGGGTAACTTTACTTTTGGGGCGTTTGCCTGGGAATCAGAATCTATGTGGCGAGGTAATGGGTCTTTAGGAACGGGTTGTTCCTTAACGAAGAGATGAGGATGATCGTTTGGTTTAATAAAAATCGTTTGAAATCGGAATATGCAAAGAGGTATTTTATTGATAAACGTCAGTATTTATAATATTTTGGAATGTGTGTGAGACGGAGCAATAGATATGTTGATGTCTCGTCTCACGCCTTACAATATATTTATTGTCATCACGTAGGGCAGGGGTTCCCAACCTTTTTGTACTCTAGAGCACATTCTAAAATATCGGTAGGGTGGCGGGCACCACCTATTTTTAATCGACAAACTCCTTCCATAACTTCTCATTTTCCCATAATTTATTTTCTTATATTCATAATTTATTAATATATAATAAACAAAAATGTTTCAAAATAATAAAATTATTATTCAAATTGCATACACACAGAGAAATGTATTTACAAAACGTTAACAAAGTAAACAAAAAACACAAATACAAAGAAAACATTTTATAAAAAAATATAATATCAATATGTCAATGTGATCTTTGGCATTGCATATCATTGGACAGTGCCTCATACTCATAATTAGGAGAGTATGACGATAGCAGATAATCCTGTTAGCAAACAATCATAAAGATGCTCATCGGTGAGTCGAGATCTATATCTTGATTTTATTAAGTTCATGTTTGAAAACAATGATTCGCATAAATATGTCGAACCGAAAAATGATTCAATTTTATATGCCGCTTTTTTCAAAAATGGGAACTTTTCTCTGTCCACTGTATTCCAAAAGTCCTCTGATATTAAGGATTTTAGCAAAATATCATTCTTAAGGTCCAAAATTTCTAACTCTAGTTCTTCTGTCTTACCTTGAACAAAATCTGCAATACATGCGGCCATTTCCATTACATTTATTTGGCAAGTAAAATGATTGATACAGAAGGAAACAATTGGCTCGATATGTGTAAACTGCAAAAATCTCTCTTCAAACTGTTTTTTTAACACTTGAAGATGCTTACTAAATAATGACCCATTTAATTCATTGTTACCTAGCATTTTCTTCATATGTGGGAAATGCACGAGATAATTGATCTGCAGATGTGATATCAACAAATCCAATTTAGCTTTAAATGACTTTACATAGCTTATCATTTCAGCTATGTTTTTGTCTTTCCCCTGCAACTCCAAATTTAAAGAATTCAATTTTTCCATGATGTCTGTGAGAAATCCCAAATCAATCAGCCAGCGAGAGTCAGCTAGTTCATCATAATTTTCCTTTTTATCGTTTATAAATGTTTTTATTTCTTCAATTAAACTCACAAATCTTGTAAGAACCTTTCCTTTACTGAGCCAACGTACTTCAGTATGCAGAATAAGAGCATGTTCTTTATCTTCAGTATCTTCTAATAGGGCCTTGAAAAGTCGGTGTTGCAAAGGAGCTGCTCGAATAGAATTGATTATTTTTGTAACTATTTTCATAACGTGTTCAAATGGCAATATTTTACAACACAGAGCTTCCTGGTGGATAATACAGTGGTAGGACATAAAGTTTGAAAATGATTCATCCTTCTTGCAGAGGGCAATAAATCCTTTGTTTTTACCTACCATTGCTGGTGCCCCATTGGTGGTTATCGCAGACAGCTTGTGCAAAGGCATATTTATTGACTTGGCGTATGTTCTCAATGTATTATAAATATCCCCACCTCTTGTCAGTCCTTTCATAGGTAATATTTGCAACATACTATATCCTCTTTTACTGTGAAGTTACTAAATACCATTCTCACCATAACTGCTAACTGTGCGGTGTCTGATATATCTGTTGACTCGTCAAATTGTAGCAAGAACCAGTCACATATTTCCAAGTCAGTCTTTAACTGAGTTTGTATGTCTGTTGAAATTGCATGTATTCTTCTTGTGACGGTGTTATTTGCCAACTGTAAGTCTTGTATTGCTGAGACAATCTCACGTTTGTTAGAAAATCCACCAAACAAACAATCGGCACCAGTCAAAAATAGTTCTTTAAACAACTCACCATCAATGAAAGGTTTCTTCTTTTTTGCGAGCATGTGAGAAATTTTGAAAGAAGCAATGGTGGCCTTTTTAGAAATTTCCACATGTCTAGTGAAAACAGTCTGTTATGCAGTTGGACTTGATTTTAGTTGACATATTTTTTTCTTTCTTACTTCAGATTTAAGTGGATAATTCACATCAAAAGTGACATGAATTGTCTCAAAGTGTCGTTCAACATTACGTTTTTTTCGGCACTGCAATACTACTACCACACAACAAACAAACGCATTTATTTTTCAAATTAACGAAACAATATGATTCATCCCAGTCAGTGTTAAAATTATAGGTTTGTTGTCTTTTACTCGGTCCACTCATTTTAGGACTAAAAAAATAAAAAATAAATAGTAATTGAACTACAATATAATATCAATGTTATAGCGCACGTCTGTTCTACATTATATGCATAAATGTTATATAATTATAACAAGGACTATAACTATTCCCACAATCATAATAGATTATCGCTTTTTAATATAATAAATTACGCACCTCGCTTTTAGCCCGTTAAAAATTTTCAGAAGGAATATCAAAACTCCTAATTCGTGTTTCGTCAGACGAAGATGTCTCCTAGCTAACTGTCGCGACCCGAACGGGGCAGCAATCGCAATCACAATGACAACAACGCGGTTCCAGGCGGGGAATGCTATTTGCACATCACTCCTTGTACACGCCGAAAACCCGAAGTGAGCCGATGATCGCCGAAGCAATCGGGACGGTACGA
Organism: Odontocerum albicorne; assembly: GCA_949825065.1. NCBI lineage: Eukaryota > Metazoa > Arthropoda > Insecta > Trichoptera > Odontoceridae > Odontocerum > Odontocerum albicorne. Next base: position 17,586,799 of record OX463856.1, read on the forward strand.
GCCCGTGACTACTGTCAGTTTGGCTGTCGGGGCCATGCTTATTGCTTTCACTGACAGACAGAGCTGTCAGAGTCATGTGCCATGTGTTTTGGCGCCTTCAGCGTTCATCGGCTCAGTTCGTGGCGTTCGTTCACTTCGGGTTTTCTGCGTGTACAAGGAGTGATGTGCAAATAGCACTCCCCGTTCCAGGCTAGCGTGAAGAGTGCAGTCTGGCTCGCCGCTAGACAAGTTGCGACAAGTACTGTCAGCAAAGGAACCACTCATACATACAATATTGCAAACATACGAACGTATTTAATAAACCTAGGCACTCAAAAAAATTAAAACTTTAACAAATAAATAAAAATAATTCACATTTTTAATTAATGTTTATGAAAAAATTCTGTCTCTGTCCAATAGTGGCGGGCACATACGAATCGTTCCGCGGGCGCCATGGTGCCCGCGGGCACAGGGTTGGGAACCTCGGACGTAGGGTATTCATAGTTTTGACTGACAGCGCGGAAGATATGTTGCTGTCTCGTTTCTCGTGAAATGCGGTCTCCGCTGATAGTGAGTTCAATGACCGGCCGGGCGACCCTTGCCCAGTGTTTGTCTCGCATTGTAAGGAATGCGAGTTCAATGACCGGGCAGTCCAAGGGTCGCCTCGATGGGTTCAGTGACCGCACGGATAGTCGCTACAGGTCTATAGGAGTTGACATGTGGTAGTTGAGAGGAGCTTGTAGAGATATGCACTTTCAGCAATCACTAAGGCGTATTCGACAGTCTCGGCAAATGCTTTATTTATCCTAAGGAAGCTTGATACGTTGGAACTAGAGATACAGCGGCAAGGTGTCATCGCGGTGGTTTTAAGGAGTGAATTAGAGAGAGTACACGTAGGTAACATTCGCCTTTATCACATACCAGATATGGCTCATTTAAATTTATTTAAAAAGTCTTTTTCACTCTGTAATAATACCATAGTGTATGCGTTGGACGACACATTAATAAATTATTTCCATGCATCAGGATACCTTTAAATTTCCCTTGGGTGGCTCCATACTACAGGACTTATCTGCATTAAAAATGTCTTATTAGGGATAGTACTTTAGGAGTAAAGGGTTTTTTTTAAAACTACAAAGTATTTGAGAAGCGGAAGGATTTCTAAACAAGATTGAATTAAAAGTGTGCTAGTTTAAATAAGACAAAGAATGGGAAGTCGTTGCACAAATTTTCAACTCGATTGCCAAATACAGAATAAAAAGAAAAAAAGTGATACTTGGTGGGATAAGGAAGTTTAAGAGAGGGTGATAGAGAGATTGCGTAGGTGCGAGATAAGTAAGAGTTAGAAATTTAAGATAGTAACAGTTGCGGCGAGGAAGCGAAAACTAATGGAACGCTAGTTATTCTCGATCAAAGTCTTCATTTGGTCATCATAAGTGATAATTGACTTTCCAGAGCCATCGTTGCCATACACAAAACGTATATTTTTTTATGGTTCCTGTCACATATTTTCCTTTGCAGCAGTAAAAATGCATCAAAACACAACTTATTTAGTATTTCCTCCTTTAAAATGACATAAAAAAAACGATCAACTAACTTGGGTAAACAATGACCGAAAATGTGTTAAACTATTATATTTTATAATATTGGGTGTACAAATAAGTCACCGCCGTTTGACAAAAGTTGGCGCCACCAGTAAGTTATGGTTAAAATTGTCAGATGTAAAATGTCATTATCGTAAGGTTGGACATCTGTCAACAACATGACCTTGAAATTTTTAGTGAATTTTTATCAGTATAACATATTTTTTTGTGTTCGAAAATGTCAAGTTTTGAGCCGAATAAGCGTCATTTGCGGGAACTTTTGATTTACTTCTTCAATTTGAAGAAATCTGCAGCTGAGGCGCATCGATTGCTTGTAGAAGCATATGGTGAGGCTGCCTTAAGTGAGAGAAGTTGTCGTGAGTGGTTTCAAAAGTTTAAGAACGGTGAATTTGACATCGAAGACAAAGAACGTAGCGGAAGGCCGAAAGTGTACGAAGACGCGGAATTGGAAGTATTATTGGATCAAGATTCGTGCCAAACGCAAGAAGAACTTGCACTTACATTAGGAGTGACTCAACAAGCAATTTCACATGGGTTGAAATCATTGGGAATGATTCAAAAACAAAGAAATTGGGATTCATATGAACTGACACGGAGAAACTTTGAATGCCAATTTTCCACATGTGAAATGCTGCTTGCCAGGCATAAACGAAAGGGTTTTCTGCACCATATAGTCACTGGTGATGAAAAATGCATCCATTTTGATAATCCAAAAATGAAGAAATCATGGGGATCCCCTGGTCATGCTTCAACATCTACGGCTAAGCCAAATATTCATGGAAAAAAACTCTTGTTGTGTATTTGGTGGGATCAGCTTGGTGTCGTGTATTATGAGTTGCTCAAACCTAATGAAACCATTGCTGGGGCTGTCTACCGAACATAATTGATGAGATTGAGTCGAGCACTCGAGGAAAAGCGCGCCCACTACTACGCCAGACACGACAAAATTATTCTCCTGCATGATAATGCTAGTCCACATGTTGTGGCACCGGTCAAAACCTATTTGGAAACACTCAATTGAGAAGTTTTACCCCACCCGCTGTATTCACCAGACATTGCTCCTTCTGATTACCACTTGTTTTGATCGATGACGCATGGCCTGTCTGAGCAGCACTTCACATCATATGAAGATACCAAAAATTGAGTCGATTCGTGGATAGCCTCAAAAGATGATGATGATGACTGACGCGGTATTCGTATGCTGACAGAAAGATGGGGAAAAGTAGTGGCAAGCGATGGGTACTACTTCGAATAAAACATGAGGTTCCGTTCTTTCACAATAAATGCCCATTTTTTTATAAAAAACGGCGGAAACTTATTTGTACACCATATAATATACGTTAAGGATGTGTAATCGTTAGCTATGTACATTTTGACCTAACAATACGTATTCAAGAAATACGCAACTAACTCCGGACAACATATTATATTAGATTTTATCAAGTAATTCAAATAGTCACAGATTGTTTGCTCAGAAGGAAAAAATTGATCTCAGATACTTTACGAGTATATGATTTCATTTATTTTTAACGCAAGGTATTTCATGATCTCTAGAAGGTTTCACAAAACAGTGTTATATACCATATATTTTTTTTCAAATTATCTCTATTGTGTTCAAATTACTTTTCAAGCTCTGCGAAAAATCTTCATTATTATCCCAATTAGCTCGATGACCGTAATGCGACCCGAAAGCAATAAAAGTTTTTGAGAGCCTCGGGGGCCGAGACTCGTTTTTGAGAGCCTCGGACCTCGGGGCTGAAACAGAAATCGGTAACCGTAATTTGGGGGTGCTTTAAAACTTTGTACTTTATAAGTGACCTCTCCAAACAAACTGTATTCAAGATCCAAGCCCTTCCGGGTACTATTTGTCCGCAGACTGATCCAAGATGACCTTCGTGATCTGGCTGGTAAGACACTTATCTCCCAGCCCGGAGGTCGCTTGTTCGATTCTAATTAGAACCCACTTATTAAAAAACGTTTTCAGTTTGGTTTTAACTTAAAGCTTCCTGGACCTCTTTTTAAATAGTTGAAAAAGATTTCACGATGGTAAAATGCTCGTCAGGTTGTGTACAGTGAAAATGTAATTCAATATTTTTTTAACTTAATCCAGCTTTGTAACTAACTTTATTCCGTAAAACATTTTTCTTCTAATGGTACTACCAATATCAGACCAGAACTTTTTTCAGACTCCGTCTTCACGGGTCTCGATTTCATTGACTTTTCTCAAATTTGCGAGTTGCAGTAGTTTAAGCACAGGAAGTGATAACCATGTTGATTTGATTTTATTATCCCAACAAACACGTGGTTTCCCAACTCTTCTACTTCCTCAAGGGTGCCTAGCTCATATCGTTTTCGGGACATATATTTCCAGCAAACCTTTCGTACTGTATTTACTTTCTTTTGAAATATATAAATATCAACATGGTTATCACTTCCAACCAACCATACAAAATTTACGCTAAAGAATGTCAACTTCTGGATAAAAGGTTACAACGTTATTTGAAAAAATAACATTTGTAAAGCATTGAATAAATTGTAAACAAAATTTTAGCAAATGTCACTAAAAAACTTGAAAAGGAAAACGTAATTTTGTGTAGATGAAAATTCTATGAGCCTGAACCTGCGGAATATCTTACAGTTCTTCAATTAACTTGAACCTACGGATGCCTCCATTCCGCATGGTCCATATTAAATTTATCCTGGTTTACTTTCTATGCCTTCAATGTTACTAATTAAGGAAAAATGTATAACATTGTATAACATTGTATAACACTTGCGCTGTACACATTACAACCTGGTGAGTTTATTAATATGTGAACAGTTAACTCTTCCAAGCAATTTTTGCTCTTTGGGTATTCCTGAAGCTGTAACATACATACATAATACCAATATATTTTGAGTGTATTTCTTTGGTTTTCACCGACAAAAGTATATTTCGTGTGTTATTTTTATTATAGCAACAGTTATATCGTTATTGCGAAATACTTCAAGAATTAACTTTTTCAAGTAATATTTCAATTGAATGGATCATTTTTGTCTTTATAATGTTAAGTAGAATCAGAACCAGATGATTTAGTTAAATATTCATACAAAAATTAGAACTTATGTCATTTCAGTAAAAAAAACTCGTAGTATTAGAGATATGGGTGGTGTGTGCAGCTTTTGAAAGCACTTAAAGACAGTCTTTATTAGGAGGTGTTATTGAAATTTATGATTATATGTGAACATTACACACATACACTACACTCCACTTAAATCCGTAAGTGTTACTATCACATATCAGGGTATGGGCTGAAAATATCTGACGTCCTCGCGACCGGACTCACATTCTATTGGTGGTAGTGTATGTTATCACGACTGAGAGGATGTTATGCGATAATCTAAGACTTTTTGATATCTTCTTTCTTAAATGTATTTTTTTTCTCCATAATCTTGAAACCTATGTCATATATATGCAATTTGACAATCTCTGTAGTCTAGGTAGTAAGGGTTTCGGGTTCGATTTCTGACGATACACGAAAAATAAATTTAAAAAAGGGCCCCTGTTAGATTAAAGAGTACGTCTGTTAAAAATATTCGTTGTTAACAGATGCGATTACGAACAACGAATTCCGTGCTTACTGCAGTGGTTTTAATAACTCGAACGCTTCATAAATTGGGCCCAGTTGACTCACCGTATATTTCACCGATTAAAAAAAGTTGAAAATACCATAAGAGACTTTTGACCTCCATCATCTTGTTCGTATCGTAAGTCACTAGACTTCCTTCCGATATTTCAGGTTCGATTCCTGATTGTGAAATAGTTGATCTGGTAACAATTCTCGCGTTCGCTAGACATGTTGGAGTTCTTTCTTTCATTATATAATTTACTTGATCCAACCATAGTTTCATTGGTCTTCCTCTAACACGCATTTCACTCAATGTACAATGTATATTGGTTTTGTTGGTATTTCTTCATTCATTCATTCTACATGCTAGAACCATCACATAGTGTTCTTCTTCACCATACTTAATAAATTAACATTAAGTTTACAATCATTTCTTATCAATTCATGTCGTATTGTGTCATAAATTGTCACTCCATGTGTTATTCTGATTGCACCTATTTCTACAGCATTTATTGTGCTTCTTTCAGTATTTTTTCATGTCTACATTTCACTCCCATAAATGATATTACTAAAATAATGCTGTGCATAACCTTAAGTTCACATCCATTCCTTATCAATTCATGTTGTATTGTGTCATAAATTGTCTTTCCATGTGTTATTCTGATTGCACCTATTTCTACAGCATTTATTGTGCTTCTTTCAGTATTTTTTCATCTACATTTCCCTCCCATAAATGCTATTACTAAAATAATGCTGTGCATAACCTTAAGTTCACATCCATTCCTTATCAATTCATGTCGTATTGTGTCATAAATTGTCACTCCATGTGTAATTCTGATTGCACCTATGTCTACAGCATTTATTGTGCTTCTTTCAGTATTTTTTCATGTCTACATATCACTCCCATAAATGTTATTACTTAAATACTGTTGTGTATAGCCTTAAGTTCACAACCATTCCTTATCAATTCATGTCGTATTGTGGCATAAATTGTCACTCAATCTGTTATTCTCATTGTACCTGTTTCTACAGCATTTATTTTACTTTTTCAGAAATTTTCATGTCTACATTTCACTCCCGTATATTACTAAAATACTGTTGTATACTATCATTTTAGGATATTATAAAACTGACTGGTTCGATAACAGATGTTTAAGTGTCCTATTGTCATTGTGTCCTATCCCTTCAAGTCATTTAATATCTCTCGTAATTCGTCCACCATCTGAGAAACTACTACTATTTTTATATCTGATTAGTTTTTCTTTTTAAGAATATCAACAAGTTGTAATACCATGTTAAAATAAACATAAAATACATCATAAATCGGCAGCCCTACATAAAAAGAACATACATAAAATCAAGCATATAATGAAATGTGCTTATGGCGAGCATTTTTCCATTGTAGCGCTCCTTAACGTGCGTACACATTGTATGGGTATAATGTTTTGTGCCGCTTTCATTCAACTGAATATGTTTAACGCTTTTGTTCAGGAATGAAAAAATAAGCGAGAATAATTTCATAACGTTCAACGATCATTGTTTTTCTTTATAATACTGAAAGAGAAAAAAATTATACGGTCGACGATAACCCACACTTTCAATTTGTAAATGAATTGTTCATTGTTTAAAAACATATTTTCAAAATGAATATTTTACCCTTCTCAAATTATTTGTAGGTCAACACGTGTGTCAGAAATATACAAAAAATAAACTCCTTTTTTTAGCTGATTTGAAAAAACTATCAAGAATATCTCTCCATTTTCTATCCCATTTATTCATTAGAATTCAGGTTACAGCGCTGCGTTCATGTGAGAATATTTTCCACTCTCTCAGGAACAATATTCTTGTCAATTAAAAGTGTCTTCTCAAGCAGTCAATTGATCTGCTAATTAAAATGATAATTATATAAGAACCGTTTCGTTTAGAAAGCAAATTATCTCCACCCATTTATTCATTAGAATTCAGGTTGCAGCGCTGCGTTCAAGTGAGAATATTTTCCACTCTCTCAGGAATATCCTTGTCAATTAGAAATATCTTCTTAAGCAGTCAATTGATCTGCTAATTAAAATGATAATTATATAAGAACCATTTCATTTAGAAAGCAAATTATCTTCAACGGTGGTCTAACTCGGGAATCGATTCCAAAATATTGAAAATTTTACAAAAAATAAAAGAATTCTGTAAGCATAAAAAGATGGCGACTGCGACTATTAGATTGGATACTTCAAAACTTAAAAAGGATAAAACTACATAGGAACTTTTTTAGTTCTTCAAATATGTAAAATTAACACACTCAATATGAAGTGTATATAGTATGTAATGTTCTTATATAATATAATCAAAATGGTGGTAAGACTACCCAAAAGGGGATGACTTTAAAGGTTTACTAAAGTTGATAATGCCACCCACAAACCTAACGCTGCATTGAATTCTCATTTTAAGATATACAACAATTCACAATACATAATCCAACCAAGTCAAATGGAACTTTTTAACACTATTATGGGTACGCAGAGAGAACAAATCTCCACTTGATCTATCCTGACAAACATCACTCTATTCTGCCCCACATTGTCATATATAATCTCTTTATATCTGTTGTCTAAGACTTTTCACTCTTACTTATTTTAATTTTTAATTTATTTGTTTATGTCACGTTTTACCAGGCCTTTTTCAACTTCTTATTCTTTTTACACTACTCGTATAGATTTTTTGGAAAATAATTATTTATGGTCGAATTATTTCATTGCTTCTTTCTTTATTTTAAAGCTTGCATCTTTTTTCAAACGGCACTGTTTCCTTGTATCCTCAGTCCGTATTCTATATATTTTATTTTTAGACCTATTCTATGCAACGCCCAAATTTATCGCATTTATTCCAATGTTTATAGGGCTATTAAGAGCAATTAATTTTAAATGTAATCAAAAGCTGCTAAAATTTCCCAATTAATGTAAAAGTTTCCCAAAAATATATACACACTTTAACACCTTGCCATTCACTTGCTGCAGGAATTGGTTATACCACGCATATGTGAAGATTTAAGAATGAAGAAAAATTTTATTTTCAGTTTGATCGTGCATCTTTCTACTGTTATTGTAACATGAGGGTCCATCTTGATAAAAACAGATAGAATGGACGTCGAGATAGCACTGAATACCTTCCACGCTTCCCAGACCCTACGCCAATGGACTTTTTTATGGTGACTTATCAAGGATAAAGTTTATGGTATAAAACCGGCAACACTTAATAAATTAAGAGCAGTCATTAAAAGAGTATGTGCCCAAATAAACACCAACACAAATGATTCGCGATGTTTGTAATCCCACGTTATCAACAGTGCATTGGCCAAAAATGCCAAATGATAAGCGGCTATAATAACTTAAATATTTCTCGTCGATCTTATTTAGTATAGAGTTTTATATCAAGATTAACCTTAATAAACATTGAATTTTTAATCATTCAACATGTGTATATATTTACTAGGTACACTCTGTATTCAGATGGAGGGATATCTGAAAATGTGATTTAAACCACGATACCTAAAATAAACATGTCTACTTTTCACCAGACGGTTACCAAAGGTTATTTTGCTTTTAATGTTTAGGCTGTGATAAATCATTATGAACTAATATTGACGCAGGGTTATATATCATATTGGATTCGTTGAGGAAAAATTCCGAGACGATTTTCAAAGCCTCTATTCAGCGGCCGATGAAACTGTAATATACTTTCGTTGTATACTGTCAAACATATATATTATAATTTCGTTGTATACTGTAAAACTTATATATACTTTCGTTGTGTACTGTAAAACTTATATATACTTTCGTTGTATACTGTAAAACTTATATATACTTTCGTTGTATACTGTAAAAAGTGGGTTCAATACAATGAGCCTGTCACTCTTTACCAATGACAAAGCTGTTAAACAACGCTTAAGTAAAAACTAGACTTGAACCCAATTGGAAAAAATCTGGGTACCAACAGGAATCAAACCCGTAACCCTCAGATTAGAAGCCAAGCATCTTACCAATAAGGGCACGGATGTCGTCATACAATCTTGATAATTTTGAAAAACGTCTTTTCCAGTAATATATTTTCAACAATTACGAATATTGTCAAAATGTAAACATCTGAAGGTCTTAAACCTCAGAAAGTGTTTTAAAATTTTAGTAATTATAATATTTAATGCCCAAACCAATGAAAAATTAATTTAATCATAAATTTGTATTGAACTCCTGCAAATATCTGTATTGATGTTGCGGATTGTTAAAGAACATGGCCGAGAGGCGATATTAACTTAGGCCTCACTAATCGGCAAGTAATTGACAGTTGTTTAGGTATCATCGAAACTAAGTACGGCTGGGTGGAAGATAAAAGCGCCTTACCAATACCACGGAAGTCGTGCATTTAAAACTTTCGATATTATCAGAAAAACATGTTCTCTTCGTTTTTCTTTATTTAATTTTTTTTAAATTTATATTATTTTAATTATTTTATTACAACCGTCAAATGCCCTTTTTTAGGTAAGCAGTGTTAAAGAATAACTATTTTATAACAACCATCAAATATATTTTTTTTATGCAAGCAGTGTTAAAAATTTAAAAAATAACTATTTTATTTTAATTGTTTTATTACAACCGTCAAATGTCCTTTTTTACGGAGGCAGTGTTAAAAAATTTAAAAATAACTAGTACAAGATAAAGCCTTCACAATGGCAACGCTAACCCATACAAATTAATCCATTTATCCCGGCAAGGAAAATGTCTCTTTACTCCTGTAAGTAGTCCAAATCACATGAAATTCCATACAATACCTATATTGATTGCCCAATCTGTACAGTCAAGATCTGCATAAATAATTAGTTGCAAATACTTCACTATTGATCAAAACATCGTATCGTTACAAGGAACGTGTAAAATGACAACCTGAGCTAGTTCCGAAATATTGAAATATGAACTGACAATCTTTAATAATATTGTGAGGCCAAACATTCATTCTGACAAGGGTATAAGAGTCATTACTTTCAACAATAGATCATAGTCCAACTCAGTTCGTGGCATCTTCAGTTTAAAGTTTCATTATAAAATTTGCTGGAAAAACACTGAACCCAATGTTTTGGGTAACGGCCCACACCTTTTGCATCCTGTTCTCGTAGTCATGAAAAAAGTGATGACTTACCTTAATCTTTGGATTATCATGTTAACAAAAATAATTAAATATTAAGATAGAAAAATCATTGTAAAGGGAAGACTTGCACCACAGGATTTATAGGAAGTGGCATAAACAATTTTTATTTATTTATTTATTTTAACACTTTTAATGCTACTTAAATCTGGTGGGCTTATTGTCAGGCTGCAATATCCACCAACCAACCAGACAAAAGTAAATAAAAGAAGTTACATGGTCGCAAAACCATTTAAATGACTATCTATCCCAACTAAATCCATGAACACATACGTGAGCATACGTCTACAAACCCCACAAAGACGTTCAATTACCCGAACATTTCCTTCATATAAAGTGAGATATCACCACTCAAAGGAAAAGGAAGGTATGGTGGAGAGAAAATAAAAAAATCAGGAATTGAACACGTTATATTACTAACTAGAAATTAAGAGTTTTTGCAGTCGCTTCTTAAAGCATGCCAAGGACGGAGCATAACAAAAGTATAGGAAGATTTTTTTTCATTGCCAACCTCAATAATAACGTGGTGTAATAGTGATGATCAATACTAACATTTTGAAAGTTTTATGCATGCAACTGTTACTAAAACAAAGTTTCATGCATGCAACTGTTACTAAAACAAAGTTTTATGCATGCAACTGTTACTAAAAAAAAGTTTTATGCATGCAACTGTTACTAAAACATGTCATGCGTGTTTTGCTTTTACTTTGCATTGTATGTTTATTCCTCAGAGGTTTCATCTCAGAAGAGTTTAACCTCAAATCTTCTCAGGATTAAAGAAATGCAACATGAAAATACAAAAGGAAACTAAATTAAAAAATGGATTTAAATTTTTTTTGCATACTCGTATATTGACCAAATCGTTATAAATATTACTTTCTTTCTGTAGTAAAAACGTTTTCTATGTCTCGGATAAAGGATCAAAATGCGCATATACTCGTATGTTCAATGTGAAACAAATATTTGTGTATATGTTTTAACATTAAAATACGAACCCAATAGATAAAATGGACTGATACACATGTTGACCTCTTAATGTTTATTGGTATGGGTTATTGTGATTCTAGTTAATAAACAGTGTTTGTATTTTTAATAATATTTAACATTTCCATCTCCACCTTCGAAAAGTCGCCTCTTTCAACCGACTTGAATAAGAATTAGATACCCTCAGATTGATAAGTGAAATTTTTATCAATAACAATAAGTGAACGATGTTTTGAAAACTAATTTAAATAATCTTTTTCGTTGAATCGGATTAAGACGGAATTTTTATATTTATGTATTTTAGATTTTTTATACCATTTTTTTTCTACAATACATTATTTTATTCTTATGATTTTTCATATTTGCATTATGATTCTTTATTTATTTATTTTATTTTATTTTACGTAAACTATCTGCCTTAGATTAGGCAAACTCCTTCGCAGAAGAATGTTTTATATATTTAACTGTTAAAAGTACTGTGTTACTACTGAAGCAGAAAAAATTATTTCCTTAGTATTTTAACGTACTACACTTTTATTGTATACAGTTTCATCTGTTGGGTTTCTTACCATTTGATAATCTCTTCAAACTAACCAGAAAGATGTTCAAGAGGTCTTTGTAATAATCAGTCTTAAAACCTTGAAAAGGAATAAGCGCCATGTCGTAAAACAATTTATCTTACGATCGCACCAAAAATAAACGACCTCCATACCTCAGTTCGTAAGACCCTTATCTCTTTACCCGGTGGTTGTAGGTTCAATTCTCATTGAATCAAAATATTCCAGACCAGTTTTCGCTTAAAACTTCTGTAATGTTTTCTGGTTGGGCTGGAAGAGATTGCCACATGCCAATAAGCTCACCAGGCTGTACGACATACAACGAAAGTGTAATACAATAGAAGAAGAAGTATATGTTGGCTACTAAACACGAAGACCACAATTCATTCATTTATTTCTATGGTCCACATATCCAATTTGATTACGTAGATAAGTTGAATAACGTGGCTGGAATACAATATTTCATTCAACCGCCAGTAAACGGACCTTCGGGTTAAGAACCACTGGACTAGCCAAGATACTCACAATTCACCATCGCACATTTTTATATACAGCCACCAGGCTGGACATGTTTTAATTTTTTTTCAGGTATCAACGGAAATTGAACCCTAAAATAAAAAAAAACCAAGTAAGTCCAGGACGAAAACCACCGGAAATCAAACACGGGATGCCTGATGCTATCTATTGCGTCACGATTCCAAAAACATTATTTTAACAATATGTTTTGCCCCATCAAATCAAATCAATAAAGTTACGAGTTTAAAACGAGGAATAACTAAAAAAATATCGAAAATGTGAAAAAGGTAACTATTTGCTATATAAATTAAAGTACATTTTTCAATAAAACTTCTTACTTCAGGTTCTGATTTGAAAATTGTTGAAGTCACTCACGCTCAAATTGAGTTAAAAACACAATTTGCAACGGAACTGTATTTTCACATTGTTTGACATTTCGTTTCTAATAAATCCTTGAATGTTTATCAAACGAAAAAAAATCTAATAGAAATTACTGCAAGAAAAGTTTAATATTAAAATTTCAACAAAAATTTCCTCGAACACCATTCTTTCCCAATGTAACGAGAAAGTTTCCCATAGGCTAAGTAGGTATGTGAACAAAATGTTCAAATTGACAAACCAATAAAAGAAAATGACTTGTGAATTTTAGATTGTTTACAGCTGGAAATCCAATTTAAGTTTTCTCGCCCATTTTATAAGTTCCCTTGGAGTTCTACGTCCACCAGATAATTGAGAGACAATCCCGTTTCTAAGATATATATGTAAGCTTAGAAAGTTTGCTGTGAATAATTCTTTAATCATTTATCTGGATTAAGAAAAGTTAGTAGAAAAAACGTCTAATTTTATTAAAAAAAGGTATTTTCAGTAAAATTTATTGCCAAAAGTATATTCGTGGCAGTAAGTCATGGGGGTTAAACATTAGTTTCATGATGGTTCCCTTTGTCTGATTTCGTTTATTTAAAAAAATAAAGTTCATAACGACCTCCAATGCCTAGTTGGTAAGATGCCTTTCTTTTGATCTAAAGATACTGGTCTCAATTCCCGTTGGTACCTACTAATACTTAACATCTAATTTCATTACTAGGCCTAGGAAATAACATAAATATTTTATATTTGAGCTCTAATACCTCAGATAAAAAAAATTTTGTACCTACAATTACGCAGGTTACAATTAATTAATAAGCACTTTTCAAGTTTAAGTTTAAATCTCCCATTAAGTCAACCACTTTAACATAGTTGGCAAGATGCCTGTTTTCCTACTAGGGGCTCGTATTAGATAGCCTTAAGTTCTCATTTTTTAATAATAAGGTTTCAGTCAAGCTTTTACTTAAAGTCTATTAACAACTTTCTTCTTAATTAGAAGAAACTGGAAATAAATCCGCTGCATTGTTAAGTGCACAAAAAGGGTAATAAATAGAAGTTTTACTTTTATATGTGAAATATTATTACACAAACATCTAGGACTTGTGTTTTTTAACTCAAAGACTCGATTGATGAAATATTATTGCACAAACACCTAGGACAACGAACTTGTGCTTTTTAACTCAGACTCGATTGATGAAATCGATGGAAATTGTCTCTCAATGTCATATCCCGGTCTTACTTTTAAACATGCACACATTACCATCGTAAATATGCTAACGATCGTCATTCTAAATAATTCATTGTAAAGGTTTCGTTTCTTTGACATTTTTTTTGTTATTTTTTTTAAAGAATAGATATGTCCGATGTAATAGATATCCTTCTACCCTCGAACACTAGGCGGAAAAAATGCCTGTGTCATTCGAGGGGCATAGCGGCACGGTGCAAAACCATAAATATAAATATTTCTTCCTTTATACGTTTTTGTCCTATTTGGAGGTTAGCGATCAATGGCTATCTTGACCTTGGAGGTATGTTAGCAGCATTGAGCAATAAAGATTTGGTACCACAATGAAAGCAATCCCATGAGTTATTCCACCAGGAGTTATTCAACCATGTGTTTTATTTCCTCATTATAAATATTTGAAATTCATGAATCTGTATTGATCCTTACAGTTTCCTTGAGAAATATGCTATTTTATATTTTTAGAGATAACACTGCACTGCGAGTTTGTCAAATTATCAGTAAAAGAGTGCCTCTTTTTATTTGGCTCTCAGCCAGCCACCATTGTTTTGGACTTGATAAAGTTATTTATTCCTCGGTTTTGAGCCAGCCAACTTGAAAAATATCCTTCCTGTTTCAATTATTAGCTACCCGTTCTACTTATTATTTACTCTTTGTTTCAATAAATTCTCGTCTGACATAATAATGCCAAAACGTCTGAACTAAGTCGATAGAAAGGCCTGTAATATTTTACGCCAAGACAAATGTATTGTTATAGAATAATATCTCGACTTCCGCCTGACAGATGGGTTTAAGCCTTGAGGAAGAAAACCGGAAACCAGAGAAATATAAACAAACCAAATATAGTTCTCAGATTCGACGGAAGAATGATTTTGGCCCATTCGAAATTTGCTTAGGTTTTCATATTTCAAATCATAAATTTCTCCCAATGCGTTCAATTCATGTTGTAGGAAAGTTTGGTACCTTACTTTCATTATATAATATATTCATTGCATTGCTCTTACAAAATATGATACAATAAACAATGCCTTGGACAAAGATGCGAGTTGAATACAAACATGATTTCCGTCAGCTTTTCCCCAAATGCTCTTACTGCAGTGCCAACGAGATGTTTATTGAACATAG
The DNA here is from genome assembly GCA_949825065.1 of Odontocerum albicorne. Taxonomy (NCBI): domain Eukaryota; kingdom Metazoa; phylum Arthropoda; class Insecta; order Trichoptera; family Odontoceridae; genus Odontocerum; species Odontocerum albicorne. Next base: position 17,601,965 of record OX463856.1, read on the forward strand.
AATATAATAATTTGAGGTAATACGATATCCCGTCTCAGCATTTTGATCCTTCATTATTAACATTATTATTTTTTGTACCAATTTACGAGAGTTCTCTAACATCGTCAACTTTACATCTCAACATTCACAACATTTTTTTAAATATTTACTACAAATTTCACACCGATTTCTCGAACCACTGTCACAACGAGTATCGTTTTTACTGTACGTTTCTCGTAATTTTAAGTAATTTTTTTTAATAGTAATTTTATATAAAATAAATTGTCTTGTCTTGTGTGGTGATGTTTATATCTGTTATGTAAAATACAGTTGTGTAACGTAAATTAATTAAACAAACAGATGATATTATGAATATGTCAATAAATTTGGTGTTTATGTTGTTAAAATCCCTTTTTAAATAAAGTATTTAACACTTAAATGTCACAAAAAATCTACACAATAAACTCAAAATAAAGTGACAGGTCTATTTCGCTTTGCAAAAGCGTTGCCAATCTAAAATTCTACACAATAATCTTAAATTAAAGTGACGGGTCTGTTACGCCTTACAAAAGCATTGTCAAACAATAGTTTGATAATGCTTTGCTAAGCGAAACAGGCATGTTACTTTAATTTAAGTTTATGCTGGAGATTAAGTTTTTATTTAAATGTTAAATAATTTTGTTTAAAATGGTATTAAATGATTATTGAAAGATCCGGGAAAGTGATATTGTAGAACAAAACCGATGATATTTTAAAATATAAACAAAAACCTTTTCGATGAATAACCTTAAAGCCAAATTTATCAATTTATTACGTGCTAAAACAAACACTTTAACATTATACACCTAACACTCCACGCTAAATTTGTTGATGCGATTTTCTTATTCTTTTTGTATTATTATTTCTTCTTGTTGTTCTCGAAACGGGGGCGAGTTATCGACAAAGTTTTAATGACAAGAATTTTGCGAAATTTACGCGATCAAAAAAAAAACTTGATGAAACCTTTCACGTGTACGTGCGTACCTAAAACGTGCCACCTTTAAATAAAGCGGAATTGAAGGTAATAGGTGGGCAAAAAATATATCCGGAAAGAAGAAAATTACACTTCTGACCTCGTTGTTTACTTATGATTAGTTTTTCTGTTTGATGTAGGCTGTAAATTTGCCGTTCGCCACGTTTTTCGCTCGTAGGGAAAAAAAGATTAACGATTTGCCACGAAATTATGAGGAAATAATAACGTTATCCATCTTCATGAGAAAATAATATTTATTATATTTTATTGTATAGTCTGGTTTAGTAAATTTTATTTATCTCTACATACAAAGTTTATTATATGTATTTTTCAATTATTTTATTGTTAATACGTATTTTTCTGTCAGAATAAGCAAATAACAGATCCAGACTTTCTTATCTCGACAAACATCATTCCATTTCATATACAATTCTTACGATTTGTTTTACTCTCCACTTTTCCTTATTTCAAAATACTATAGAGTTGATCCAATTATACTTTCTCTAGCTTTTCCACTACCAAACTTTCTTTACTCATTCGCTATGCATGCCCAAACCATCTTAAAGTGCTCTTTGTTTATCTTAATTGACATATCTTTAAATTCATATTCACGTGTAATCACTTTATTATGTCTTCTGTCATGTACTGTCACCCTATGTATTCTTTTCAATGCACGCATTTTTACAGTATTATGTAGTACATTATGTTTCGTTATACACAGTACTGACAGGTGTATTGCTACATGGCAATTTCGTCCAAGCAACCAGTAAAAAATGACAGACAGTAACAGGAAGACAGAGTTTTTTTTTAAATAAATTGGATATCAACGAGAATCAAACCCACAACCTCCTAGCTGGAAGATACGCTTATTATTTTAGCGGATGTCCTTGTTGGACGCGCTGATGATTTTGATTGTTTGGTATTTAAAATAAAATACGTCGATTAGCAATGCGGAAAGTGAGAGTGAATAATCAATGAATAGTAAACAGTGACGAATGGTCAAATGATTAATGATTCTTTATTTATCGGTAAGTAGGTATTTACACATATTCAGAACGGGGCGCGTGAGTGCGCCCGCAATATATTTTTATCTCACTCCTGTGCGTGCAGAGGTGGTCGCAGACGTTGCGAATAATATTGTGGGTAGATAATTTGTTGGCGAAAACGGCGAGACAGCGCGATGCGTTCTCTTTCTACTGTGGAATGTATCGTAAATAGTATTTTCGGGTAAACAATATTAATGTTCTGGTATGCAACCTTTGGGCATATCCGAAGGTCGTTTCGTCGGTCGTTGACCGTGCGTGTTGACAATATTCAGGAACGACCGTAGTTCCTACATTATCAACAAGACCATGGAAACCACATTAAATTTAATAAATGAACCAAAAAATGGAATTTGGCAGATGTATAACGGGCATATTTGATCAAATTGGAAAAGACAACCAAACAGCTGAAATAAACCAACAATAAAGTTGTAGTGAGTTGAATATGGCCAAATGTCTCAAATATTGAGAAACCTTTTTTTCAACAGTATAGATTGATTAATACTATGTATGCTGCCTGAATTAGCGTACCATGCCTACTCATTATCTTATCGTTTACTTGTCTGATCACCAGACCATTGACTAGGAAACTAAGAATATGGATTATTTATGAACACTGTAATCTATGGAGTGTTTGTGAAAAAAAATATAACTAGTCAATTTACCCGTGATATGCACGTACATAGTTAGAATTATAGTTAACATTTATTGTAATTTGTTTTATCATGCCCTGTTTATTCCACTTTTTGTAATGGTATAACCCTACCGGTTTCAAAGCTTTCATCTCATCTTCAGGGGAGCACAAACAAGACTGAATTATGTTCGAACTGGTACCGATATACACGCTTTTAATGGTTGCGGACATTTGGGTTGGGGGCTGAGGGCTGAGGGAGGCATGGGACGATCTCGGCCAGCAGCGGAGAGTTTTTTGGGATATAAACAATGTCTTTAAACCTCCACAACGTTAATGCCTTAACTATAAACAATATAGTTAACACTTAATATTCTTATAAAAAAAATTATCATCCTGTCGTGTATCCCATGACTGAGCATCGTGCTTCCTATGATAACCTCTGACGACTCCTCTCCATCCATCAGTGGGCTTCGCGGTTCGAGGGGCAGTTGTTAAGAGTAGTCCAGTTGCATGGTAAATTTTCGTATTTTGCGTCGTCCCTCCACGCTTCCAATAACCACAAGTCTCTCCAAACTGTCTTATTAATCAAATAATCGATTGACTCGTTGGTGATCTTCAGTTCTTTGAGAATCTTTTATCGGTTTTCTTAATAAAAATCTGCATAAAACACAATATCGTTCCAATACATCTACTGACAACTGAATGTTTAACCTTTAAAATCGTTACTAGCAACTAATATTTATTCAATACTTTATCAGAAAGTGGATAAAAATAAACTTTCTATAAAATAAATTAAACACTTATTTTTAATTTTATATTTACCCCTGTATTATTTGAGGAAGACGGAGGTCTTTGAAACAGATAGTGAACTCAAATAAAACAGTGGTAAATACTAAATACAAAAAAATGTGTTTTACTTAGTTTATTAAAAATGTATAAACATGACACCACGAAGTAAAACAAAAGTATTTTATAAGATTCAAGAAAAAAATGGGTAAAAATATATTATTTAAATTTTAAATTGAATAATCACAATGCGTCTCATTTTATTCAAAATATCGTATTTATTTGGAGAAATATAAAAATAACTAAAAAATTTTTAAAATTGTCGAAGATAAACGGAAATATATTGCTCACTCAAATAAATTTATTCCGTTTCTACATTCAATGTCAAACCTAATCGAAATTCCTTAGGGAATGCGGAAAACTCGAGGAATTTTGGACATAACCCAAGAAATGTATTGAAATGTAATTGGAGCCTTTAGAAACTCTCTTGTGAATAAAGTCAATGTGGTTGATACATTTTTCCCTGTTCAACTATGGAGCTTGTTTTTTTCTTTTTTCTTCGAGTTTCTTACCAAAGTTAAAGATCCCAAGATATATCTAAAGAGCCCTGCCCCCCATGAATTTGGAGAGATTTATTATGTGATGAATGTTTCTTGATTCTGAAGTCGATTTTGTTCGTCTAAATAAAGTGGCGTTTTACGTCTATTGCTTTTGGTACACTTTGACAAATTTCACATTGAGTTTAGCATATTTATATCATAAAAACTGTTTTGTGCCTAACGCTAATATTTATGGAAGTAATAATTCTGTTTAAATTGGGAAAATACATTTTTTAAACTCTTCGTCTCCAAGACTATGTATGACTTGTTTAGTTATTTTATTTTAACTTGAAAAATTTAAATTTACTTATTTCCCATTATTGACATTTTGTTTTAATACTTTATTCTACGGCGTTATTGAGCTGCCTATGATAAGCTAAAGAACAATTGAGTTGTTTTAATAATTCGTATGGTAGCCCTCCATATATCTAAACTGGTAATTGGGATGTATTATAAAGCGTGGCCGGGAAATAACATTTTCTTCAGCATAAGAATTAATCTTTCAGGTTTAGAAGGATTTATTCTTATGGCATTGATTGATCTGCCTATCTGACTATCCTAAAAAACGTGTACATAAACAAACCACGTACAATAAATAACATGAGTTCAAACTAGCATTAGTGAATATGGTAAATAGACCAAAGAGCTCATAAATAGTAGATAATGTCATGAAAAATGTCTTAAATAGAGTGCATTCTTTAGACTTGATTTTCTACATCTAAAGCTTTAAACAGTTCATGAATTAAACAAAATATTGTTCCTTAAATATTTTATTAATTTTATTTTCTAAAGAAGTTATCAGGAAACCAAATACGCCATTAACTTTGGAGCCACCTAGTTTAGTTATATTCAGTTCAACAAAAGCATTTCAACTTAGTATAATCCATATTTTAAATTACAATTTCATGTTATTTTGATAAAAATTTAGTTACCCGAAGAATTTGTATGGATTTTAAATGGTTTCAATGATTACCTTCATGGCACAAATAACAAGACATTTATTTAACTTCCATCCAGGGGATTGAGGTTCGATTTCTAATATACTCAAAAAAACTAGTTTGGTTTTTTTTATGTACTATTAGAAATCGTAATTTCTATTAAAACACAAAAAACTAGGTAAAAGAGTTTCTTGCGCTGGACGTGCCCGAGTATTGTTTTCTTTTCGCGTGCGGGGTACGATTCCAAAGACGTTGACTTAAATTTTTAAAATCTAACCTAAGTTGAAAATTGGAAACCCTGTTGTATCACAGTATGTATCCAAAATGCAGTATTAATGCAACAGCAGTGGAAGTGGCATTAAACTTGAGAAATTTGTGAATGTATTCAGCGAACTGTTCATTTGTGGTTACGTATTGCAGAGCTTACAACGTTGACAACAATATGCTGATATGCTTTGACAATATTATATGTTATACCCATATATTATATAATATGATAATACTATTTTACTACAATACGTATTATATTATGCGCTTTCAGATAGAACAGGACAGAAATCTGTGGTGCCAAGTGTTTCGTTGAGACAGGGAAGTATGTGATGAAAATTGACTTCAAAACGTTAAATTCAAGAAAGATAGGGTGAAGTATGGAGTACACCCAGACCAGATTGCTCATGTGGCCGTATCTGTGGATTGATTATTGGTACCTGCAGTTATCAGAAAAGATGTTGCCAGCCTCAAGGTTCCTTTCAATAATTATTTATTATTAGGCACTGCGTATCACAGTATTGTCTTATCTGTCAAAACAGGCAGGGACAAGCAACAATAATAATAGTAAAAGAAAAAATTGTATAGCACCGTTTAGAGAGAAGACTCTCTCCTAAAGCGCTCTGACTCAGGATTAGACAAATAATAAAAATAAAACAAAACTTAGATAGAAAAGTGGTAGCTACGGTCATTAAATAAGAAGACCTCCAAAACCAAGTTTCTAAAACACCTGTCTCCCAGCCCGCAAGTTGCGGGTTCAATTTCCGTTGGAACCTAGTTTAAAAAAATCCAATCTAGTTTAAACTTACGGCCTCTTTACCATAATTCTAGTTGGTTGGAAAAAATTATCACGTAGTAATAGGCCACTAGGCTGTCATGTGTGCAACGAAAGAATAATAAATGAGATCAACAATAAAATAATATGGTTTACTACGTACCATGAGCTTTCTTTCGGTATTGTAATGAGTTTATCTCAACTGGGATGATGCAATTTTAATCTGTTATAATCACATATCAGAATATCAACAAAGATTTCTTTGTAGCTCGTTTTCCTTTGGGATTTTTTTTGTAGTTTTCTTAAACAAATATGTTTTTCTTAACATGTACAGATGTGGAGAAGTACCTTATCTAACTACCGCAGCCACCATCTTCGTATTTCTACACTCAACATATTTATTTTGTAATATTTTGATCTGTTAATATGAGTGGATTCGAACCACGACTTAGAACGTCCTTGAGAATCTGCTCTCTAGACGGTGCTTTATAAATTGTTTTTTTTTATTATTAGTGTCATTGTCGCATGTCAATTACTTTCAACCAACGCATGAGGTTAAAATCCTTTTTTATGAAAAATCGAATTGAAAACTAGTGATGTATTTTCTTAAATCTATTTTATATGAATATTCATCTATCTCATTCCTTTTTAATTCGTCTACAATCACGTCAATTGTTGCAAAATTTTCACGTATTATTATTGATCGACCTTTAAGGAACTAAAGTCGTTTTGCCTGTAAAGATCACAATATCGGGCAGTATACACGTCAACATGTGTAAGTTTGTGCATTATTCAAGTCGAGAGTTATCACCAATCTACAACGATTATTTTAAAGATTTATAAAACCAAACGTTTCTCATAGATTCATAATTTTCCTTACCTATGTAGTTAAATATTTGCAACCAGGTCAGCCTTAATTATATCAACCAATTCCATTAAAGTTATTTAATTATAAGTACAGGCCTCTTTTGGAGTTCATTGTGAATAGAACCTGAAACCTTCTAAGGCTTGGCGATTGTATTGTATTAGTATCTAATATAGCGTAGAATATAGCTTGAAATATAATATGAAACTCGAATCCGAAACTGTAATTTTTTTTTAAGAATAGATATGACCGAAGTCATAGGTATCCTTATGCCATCAAACACTAGGCGGAGAAAGTGCCTGTGTCGTTCGAGGAGAGTAGCACAGCGCGGGGTTCGAACCGACGACCTTCCGCACGGAAGTCCAGTACGTTACCGCGTGACCATGCCCCTCTTATTAATTAAATGGTCTCATCTCTTAATCACAATTATTTGTTCTGAATAATTAACTATTCATCTTCTGCATTCACTGAATCCTAAGCAATTACATGCACAATTCCAACCGCACCATATTCTTAACAACTACATGAAAATAATTTCCAAAACCTCCTCGTCATGCGCTCTATATTTGCATACCTTCATGGAAACCTTCAAAAGTTTTTCTTTCCTCTCTCTTCTACCATAAAAAAGACAACTTATTACTTTTTTTTAATAAGTTAGTATTTTTTTCAGAAAATGCAAGAGTTGTGTGATACAGAATGGCGCTTAACGATACGGAAGAAAGTCGATAGGGTACTAAATGATATGTACTTGAACCAAACAGTATTATTATCTACCAAGATGACAGCCCAAAATAGTATATTAATAGTAACTTTGGTAGAGTAGTATGAGAAAAATACTGATGTGAGTCTAAAAATAATGTAGAATACAAATAAGTATACAAGGGGTAGCAATTGAACAGAATTAGGGAAGAATGCATACATAAGATTGATGTATTAAGTAAGATAAAAAAGAGCATTCTGAGATTGTTTGGGCATGTAATATGGAACGAATGAATGAAAAAAAGTAACAAAACAAATATACAGTGCATATGCGAGTGAAATGCATGATAGTGATAGAGACATAGTATTTCAAAACACAAAAGTCAGAGAAAGCAAGGGAGTTGTGTGAATTTAGAGAAAGCAAAATACGAGTAAATACACGTATGTTGCGAAGTAAAGTCTGGCGCTATGTCTTATTTTCCAACTGCAATAGGAAAACGGCGTGATGTATTATACATTTCACTCTTAATGAAAAAAAAACAGTTTAAACAATTAGTCCTCGATCCATCTATTGTATAATGAAGAAAAAAATAATGAACATTAAGTTCATATCTAGTAAACTAGTGCATATAATCAAAAGTTTGGTGATCTGTCCTATATATCTAAAAATTATAAAATTTGATATCATTATTAAAAATAACAACTGATTATGACATTCATAAACACTATCAAAAAGTTTTAATGTGTCCACTAAATTCACAATGATGGGCGGTTCGGGTTTCGAAATTATGACATTTAGAGAAAACAAAGACCACACCTATATTAATGAATAAGACTAAAGGTGATCCAAGACAAATGTCTGTTCCATTTATCTCTACGAAGAAGGTTGGAAGATGGAGATGAAGTTACAGCTGTGTTGTATGAAGCCTTAATAACCCTTCAAGTATTATATTACTTTATTAATTGAGAATCTCGTCTGCGTCATTTGAACTATGCATTGTTTCCCACACTGATTAAAGACGAAAGTTTATCTTATTAATTTAAACATTATTTTCCCTTACCTAATGGAATAATTAAGATCCAACACGAAACATAAGATCAATGGTCTCAATTTTGACGGTCTTATAGCATACATACATGCATACGATCACGTCATTTTCTTGCTGAGATAGGCAGTGAGGACACAGCGCCAAACGGTTCTTTCTCGATACACATCTTTCGTCCTTTCCACATTTATACACATTCTATCATCTCTTTTTGGTTGTTGTTGAAATGATTTTATCCTTTCATTTTTGTTACAGTTTTGCCACCGAGCTCTTCGCCATTGAATTTAAAGTTTACAACTCTGTCACATATCAGGTGATTCGAGATATATGTAACATAATACTTTCATTAGGTTTACAAATGTTCATAAAAAATTAGCAACAGTAAATATTGGCTACCTTTAAATCCTGGTTGATTCATCTTTAAAAAGCAAAACCAAAAAGAAACTTAAAATAACCTTTTTTTTACGATACCTATAAAAATAGAAAATTTTTATTCATAAAAAATATACCATACGAACGATTAAAATCTTTTTCGAGTCACACAAAGCCAGCCTTTTACCTTATAAATAACCTACATCACCAATAGTAGGGTGCTTTTCGAGAGTCTGGGCTCAATTCGTAGTAATTAATTTACATAAATACCTTTTAAGAACCTGTTGTAAGTAACCCCCTTGCATGATTAAGTTAATTATTCATTCAACTTTCAGGGAATGAAGATTGTAATGTCAACTTTCTAGTTGATTGGTAGAAAATACATAAATTGTATGACCTCCATGGCATTGTTGATAACACACATGTTTCCAGCCCGGTGATTACTATCTTTTTGGCTGACTGAAAGATATTAGCACATGTAAATTAGCCCTCCAGATTGTACCGCACATAACGAATCTGTAATGTAATACAAACGTACCTAATACATTCCAGGATACACTAATAATTTTGTACATATTTGTACTCTCAATATATTCGTATAGAGAAGGCAACTAGCCAAGATTTTTGCCTCGATTTCCATACTTTGTTTATTATTATTTTTGTTCATTTGAATACAATGGTAAGAAATATGCTTGAAAAGTTAACTTCGGCAGGCTTGAAAATTTACGATCCTGAAACGTACGCCGTAAGCACATATCGTGCCAAAAAAGAACTTAAATATTTGTATAACAAATATGTTAGATGTTTTAAAATGGAAAATTTGATATCTTAATTTTAACATCACTTTAAGAAAATAAATGCATTTTTCATTATTTTTAGATAGTTAACATATATTTCTGATATTTCGAATATTTGTCTCAGCTATTGTGACTGGGTCACGTATCATGCGATTATACAGGTCGTATTATTCTATCTTGAGGTGCCAGGCCGCGCTGCAACGCACTCGACTTTAGTGCGAAAGGTCGCCGGTTCTTCTACTACCCCCGAATGACACAGGCATTATTTTCGCTTAGTATTCGGGGGTATTAAAGTACCTTTGACTTCGGTCATATTCAAACCCACAACCCCCAGGCTGAAAGATAGGCGTATTACAATCTGGAGGCCATTACTTATCTTCTCAAAAAATAACTATGCAAACATCCTCCTCGAAATGTAGTAGATAAAGAGAAACGATACTTGTCACGATATGTGGCGAAGTGGTCATATTATATTGTATAATCACAAATTTAATATATTTGCCCAAAATACTAAAACAGTCAACTGAAACATTTACACTCCGCATGGAGCTCGCTGCAGAAATTTGTCATTCGTGACGAGTTTAGGGATGAGGAGGACTTTTGTTTCCAGCAAGATGGTTCATCTCCCCACTACCATCATGGTGTGAGGGCCTATCTTGATGAAAAATGGTTCATCTCCCCACTACCATCATGGTGTGAGGGCCTATCTTGATGAAAAATGGTTCATCTCCCCACTACCATCATGGTGTGAGGGCCTATCTTGATGAAAAATGGTTCATCTCCCCACTACCATCATGGTGTGAGGGCCTATCTTGATGAAAAATGGTTCATCTCCCCACTACCATCATGGTGTGAGGGCCTATCTTGATGAAAAATGGTTCATCTCCCCACTACCATCATGGTGTGAGGGCCTATCTTGATGAAAAATTACCGAACGTAGATATATTATTAGCGTGAGGTATGGGGAACGCAGGAATCCTTCCCGCGTTCCCCAGACCTCACGCTACATCACGGACTTTTATACAGGAGCTTATTAAAAATAAAGTTTTTAGTACAAAATTGGCGATAATCCATAAATTAACAGCAGCCATTGAAAGAAAATGCGCCAAAATACCAATACAAATTATTCGTAATGTTTGCAATTCCACATCACCAGAAAAGTCATCAATTTAAGCATTTGCAATAGTTAAAAATCTTCGACACAATCTTCCTACCTACTCTCCTTCCCTAATGAGGCACTTCTCCCCTCCGCCTCTCCTGAAACTGTTACGATGGAATTAATGTACTCTAAACATAATTTTATTCAATTACACCTGTTGAAGAAGACGGAGGTTGGTTGAAACCGGTAGTGAACTCAAATAAAACAGTGGTGAATACAAAACAAAAAAAAGTGTTATATTTATTTTGTTAAAAAATTATACACATGACACCACAAAGTGAAACAAACGCATTTTCTAAGATTCAACAAAAAATCATCCTTTATCTTATATTTGGAGTTTTGATCATAGATATCATATACCTTAATACATGTTGAATTAACAATAATTCAATGTGTGCATATTTTTTTGGGATATCCTGTGTATAATAAAAATATTATCTATTATAATTAAAAAGTTATTTTTGAAGTAATGTCATTATTTAAATTGTAAATGAAACTTAGTTTTAAACCAAATATATTTTATTTTTATATAAGAATTTAAGGTAAAACTGGCGCATATCTTGCGATGCCTTATGTCATGAATTCCTGAATGTGGGGGTGTTCAGATTTCTCAGACCTCGTTAAGTCAAATAGAGCACGGCACGTGTTGGTGCGTGATCAAGAGTTCACAAATCCACATATGTTCCTCCTCTACGAAAGGAAACACGCGAGGACTGAACTCGAAATGTGGAGTTAAGTATCATGCACCATTTATTACGAAATTACACCAGCTCACGACATATCCTGTTACCTTTTGTGATACTTTGACATTCTTATTTGGATTTTGAAAGGCGTTTGAATTGACTTCCTGGAAGTAGAAGTTAACCCTTTATTTCATTTTGTTGCCAAATAGTTCCCAAATTATAGTCCCTACAGATAAAATATAATATATTCAAATTTAAAGTGTCTCTTAACGTACTTCCTAACTGGAGACATTCATTTTAATTTCATTTCTTTAAATTATTTGAGGTGTACAGTCTTTTTTTTCTCATGTGGTTTCTCTCTCTCAGTCCAATTTTCAGATTTTTTATCTGTGACAATTTTTTCAGCGTAGTCCGATAAATCTTTTCCGGTTCTCTCAGAAATGAATATATTGAACACTATTCTACAATCTGACTTACAGTCTCGATAGTTCCACAATTGCGCAACGGTAAATCAATGAAATCTCACCTATGTAAAGCATGTGCATTCTAACCGTCGCCAACCTTTAGAGTTAGAGATGCATGGCCGCACGGTTCCGCACTGGACTTCCGTCAGGAAGGTCGCCGAATTGAACCCCACACTGTACTATTCCCCTCAAACAATACAGACATTTTTCTCCCTAGTATTTGGGAGAACACATATATCTATGATTCTGTTATATCTATTATTTCATAAAAAAGGGGAAAAAATATGCCTATGTGCTTCAATCGTCTCACTTTGATGAGACATCGAATACAGCATAGTGATGGGGCTGGTGAATTTGCTGGTGGGCAACGGCTGACTCATTAAAAAAAACATAGCATCGTTTTCTAACTAAATTGACGTGTGAATGGTGAGGGGATCTTCAACGAGGTCCAGCAAAGATGATACATTATTTATTTCTGTTTAACCTTTGATGAGTAAGATGAAGAAGAGCACTCTAGGATGATTTGAGCACGTGAAACGAATGAATAAATAAATACTAACAAAACAAGTAGAATACATATGTTAAAAGAGGAAGACTAAGAAGAGTATTGTTGAATTAAGTGAATGATATTTAAAAAAAAGGAAAAATTTGAAGTAAGAGAAATTGTAGGGGTTGTATGAGAAGATGTATGGATGGAGAAGAGACGAAATATGTGTGTCAAGATAGGAAAGTATTACGATATATCCTCTCTGCCTACCTCAGGATGGAAACGGCGTGATAATATGTATGTATGATATATTTGATATGTAGAAATAAAAATTTAAAAATTAAATAAATAAGAGGGTAAACTTTATATTCAAACACGGTTTGCATTATGATAACCTCTATGGCATAGTTGGCAAGATTTTGGTATTTCATCTAAAGGTTTTGGTTTCAATTCCAATGGTGCCTAAAAATGTACCTCATTGGTTAAAACGTTTGTCTGGTAACAATTTTCATATGCGTTAGACGTGGGTGAGTTATGTAGCCTGTCCACGTACGGAAGTTTTTCCGACACGCGCGATGTCGAACTATGAGTAAATTGCTTACTTATATGGCTTTTGGCCTGAAGGCACAATTTCTGAAGTAACCGGAAATAATATTGTCTCACGGCCACACTCTTTAACACGTCCGCTTCATTAATTTAAATATGTTAAGGAGTGTCATACGAATAAATAAATAATGAATTGCTTTATCAGTTAAAAACTATGCCATGGTCTAGTCATGCCATGGTCTAGACTTATGTAATTTAGATAGTAAGACGTTTATCTTCCACCTGGAGGTGTCGGGTTTGATTAATGATGGTACCAAAAAATGAGCCCCCGTTGAAAGAAACAGTTTTTTTTCGATAATATTGTTGTACTAAGTCAACCAGCGTGCTTTAGTTGCCTTATTGGTGAGACACATGTCTATTAATTCGAGGTTGCAGATTCGATTTCGTTTGGTATCCGTTTTTTTTTAAAGAAGTGTTCCAGTGACGGGCTTGAATAGAATGTTAGTACTCGGAAGTGTAACAATTAATAAGTATTAAATAATACTTTTCGCACATCCTTGGATGGGTTTTTTCCGCTCGTAATGTATAAAGATGAATTACTTTTGTTTTTTTTATGACTTAATTTTATTACAGTGTTACGAGACAGACCAACCAAGAAGTGAAAGAATAATGAACTGTTCAAGAAGGCGGCATGACAGAAATGTCAAGTTAATAGAACGAAAGCATTATTTAATAAAGTTATTTTCATCATCCGATTGATTTTTGTGACGATAAAGAAGAAAATATGACACCCCTCCCTTTAAATTTGAAATATTTCAATATACGGTATTCTGAAGAACTCTATCCTTTAAAGTTGTTTCAAAGAATGCAGCATCTGGTTTTTGTAAAAAAAATCAAACTTCTTTTCACCAACTTAAGCGACCGAACTGCAGCAATGGGAGCTCATTTTTTCCAGCTCTTTTTGCATTACTCACAAACTGGATTGAATCAGCCCCTTCTCTACTTGAAGTATTTTTCAACGTTGTATTTCGCGTTCATTCAGAGCCAGTACTAAATTTTTTAAGGTCTTAATATTTTAATTTATTAAATTTTAAAAGAATAAAGCGTTTATTTATTGTTAAAACTCAAGTATGAAAAAAATAAGACGGTATAAGGATATCTAGGACTTCGATCATATTTATTATTTTAATATATATATATATATATATATATATATATATATATATATATATATATATATATATATATATATATATATATATATATATATATATATATATATATATATATATATATATATATATATATATATATATATATATATATATATATATATATATATATATATATATATATATATATATATATATATATATATATATATATATATATATATTGTATATATTACATAAACGTATTTTCTATCAAATTATACTTTCGTTAAACATAGTACATTGAGATAGGTGTATTGTCATATTACAATCTCTTCCAACGAATCAAAAAAGTTACTAAAAAAGTCCTATCTTCCTTCATCAACTAGACCACGCAGGTCGTCTCTTTTCTTCGAATAATATTCTTATACTTTGAAATTTCAGGAAAAATTTTAAAATAAAAAATATCAAATAAATAATTATCAAATATGAATATTTAACGTGACAAAGTTCAAAGATTTATGTCCTTATCTCAAGGCAATAATAAAACAGTAAATTAGTAATTATTGTATTACGTAAATCTCAACTTTTAATTATGTACAATACCTAAAACGAAAATTCGGGTTTTTCGTTTTTTTGTAACGTTTTTCATATATTTAATTCATTACTTCAATTATTTTCTAACTTAAGAAGGCACTCAGTGCTTAAAAGGGCTTATATTGTTAGTTATATTTACTAAAAAGCTTACAAAATTCTGTTTTGAAGGGCTTGTATTGTGGCTTGTATATGGGAAAACGTGTATAGAACCTTGCATTTAAAACCTGGTATGGTCATGTGTGTAGGAGGGAAATATACTACAGTTTATTTAAAAACCCGTCTTTAATGTATAGTACTCTGCATTTATTAAAATAATAACCTTAACTAATTTGTGGATCTTAATTTCTTAAGTTATATAAATGTACTTGTTTGCATCGAAATGTTTCATTGTTTGATCAAAAGTTCTCCCTGTTATTACAATATTTATTGCATCGTAATTGTACCAGTTATTAGAAAATCACTTTTCGTTATTTTTAAAGTTTATATTTCCAGTTACATAAGTTTGGGTTGTTCGGAAAGATGTTCCGTTTTTCTCGGATAGATAAATTTCTCGTCAATACAAATTTTTCGTTCCTCATTTCTTTCCAAAAATCCTAAATAAATATTGCTGCTAAAGTAATATTTTGGTGCATTTTTTTCAACCATTATATACCATTATACAAAAAAAAATCAGAGCTTAGTACTCTTTTACTACCACAAAGGAAAACAATGAGACATAAATATAAATAATATATGTACTATGTGTCGCGATAATGCAGTAAATGATTGTGGGGGTCAAATGTAGTTTTAAAAAATCCATAATGGTGATACGACACTTGAAAATGGGGTCCGCTCTAGAAGGCCGATTATAGCTGATGGTAACCAAATCAAGGCTTTGATCGACAATAACCAGTATTTTTCGACACAAGAAACTGCCAGGATACTAAAAATAATAAAAAAATACTGTTTACAAGCGAAGCTTTATTACATATATCGTTACAATTTTTGTGAACCATACGGTTTGAACGAAAAATTAATGCGTCTGTTCTTGAAAACAAATTGGTTACAAAATACTATGAAATCGAACCATTTTTAAAACAAAAGTAGATCGTCTACGATGGTATTTAGTTGAAGAGGTTGTGCGATATGTGAGATAAACAAGGTCTTCAACCGAAAAAAGTCATGCTATATGTATCTGGTGGGATTCAAAGGGAATTACCTACTATGAGGTGCTCCCATACAACCAGACAGTCAATTTGGAGAAATAATCTTCTCAGTTGAAGTAATGAAAGACGGCGATATGAACGAATATCTCTCACATAGATTCAAAAGATACATTGGAGACGTCCCATTCAGTTGACTTGAATACAAAGAAATTATTTTTTAAATCAAACCGTTCGCTACTATTGAGCCAATGTGGACTTGTACTTAAATAACAATACTTACAACAATATAATAGAAGTGTACTTAAATAACAATATTAATGACTACCATATAAGCCGGTTAAAGCCAAAGTGGTGTAAGTCACATTATCCTAGATCTGAGATATAAATGCTTTTAGTACAGCTGTTACAGAAAATTCCACAATACTACTAAACCATGTTTTTTTTACTGAATGCGCTCAAAAATGTTTGTTTTAACTATTTCGTATTATTTTTGTCCTTTGCACATCTTAACTGGAAAATTATAAGGCCCTTAAGTAACTTACACCACTTGGGCTTTAAACAGTTATAATAAATTGTTAAAGGGAATAACTGCAACAACTAAAGTTTAATGTTATTTTATTTTTTAATACTATAGGTCATTACAAGAATGTGAATAAATGTTTGCAAAAAGTTTATTTAATATCTCACTCGTGTCCGTCACAAAATATATGGTTACCTAACATCATTAGTATCATCAGCATCCTGTGGTCCAAGGTCTTCAGCAGAGTCAAAAGTACGTAGGTCTAGATAGTATCATACTCATGATGGATAGGTGGAATGTAGGGTAAAAGATCTTACATGTCTTTATGTTTCTCTTTTGTCACTGGTCTGGGTCCATTGTAGAGTTTTCTCAAAGGTACATTTGCAACAGATATTGACCGTCCCCGTTTCGCTGATGGTTTGATGTTAAGCTTGAAAAATGGAAGCTCATCAGATATTAGTTCTCTTTGTAAAATATAGTGAACGGGTCGGTTTTCTTGTACCGAATCCATTGCATATGTAGCCATGTCACTGGATGTTTGTCTTCATTAAATTTTCACATGGTTATGGGTTTTCCTATGTTTTCTGTGGATAAAAATTCTTTACTAGACATCACAGTAACGTGGAAAGATTTTTGTTTCCTAGCTTTAGTAATAACTCCAAACCAGTCAGCAGGGCTAAATATGTGTTTATTCTTGCTATAGATTTTGATTGAGCCAAAGTCTGCATCGTTGGGAAGGTAGGAATGACCACTTCGCATAATTTTTTGGTCAATGATGTTTATGTTGTTGTCTTCACTTAAAACCAGTCTTAATAAGTTAAATGCAAGTTTCTAATTCCTGTTTTGTCCCGTACAGGTGTCACTGTACATGACTACATGTTTTGCTGTTGTGGCTCTAGTTTTTATGTGTTTGATAACACAGGCACCGATTTGTTGTGTACCCCGAGATCCGACAATTTCGTCCCAGCAATACATGTATCCTACTCCTGTTGAGAGTCCATGGCAATCTAAGTTATATACGTATAAATTACGTTTATAATACGATATTTGGCATGTCAAATGGGAAAGGTAAGGACTTCTCCAAATTGCAAGTCTCAAACTTTTGTTATTTGTGAAAAATGCAACGCTGCTTTGTGTTTCAACAAGGACAAAAATTGCTTCGCTGGTTTTCACAAATCTTAATTATCATTTTGTTACTAAATTCATAATTTAATTAATAAATATTAATTATCATTTAATCACCAGTTTATATAATTTATTATCATTTATATCATTATATCATTAAATCATATAATTACCATTACAAATGCGCAGTGATTCATATATAAACCATATTCTTTTTTTTGTTGTTTATAGTTAAGGCATTAACGTTGTGGAGGTTTAAAGACATTGTAATTTATTTTTAACAAACACTGTTTATTCCACTTTTTTATGACGGTATAACCCTACCGGTTTCAAGGCTTTCACCTCATCTTCAGGGGAGCGCAAACAAGACTAAATGCTGTTCGAACTGGTACCGATATAGACACTTCAACGGTTGGAGGCGGGAGGGGTGAGGGGAAGGCTAGGTATTATTTCGGCCAAGAGCGGGGAGATTTTGGGGAAATAACTAAAAAAAAAAAAAAAAAAAAAATATATCAAATGAAATAACCAAAAATATTCCAAGTCACATAAAGCCAGCTTTTTACACTAACTTTAATCTCCGGAAACTCTTATTTAATGGGAAAGGCAAAAATGGAATACTTAACAACAGCGGTGTGTATAAACTTTTATGTGCTGACTGTGATAATTTCTATATAGGAAAGACAGGAAGATCTTTTGAAAAGAGATTTCGTGAACACCAATCTGCCTTAACAAATCCTCTAATTTATTCTGAAATGGCTAATCATTGTCACCGTGAGAATCATACTTTTTCTATCAATGATGCCAAATTCTTACATATTAGCGACAACGGAAATAGATTGGACAGATTGGAGGCCCTAGAAATTTCTAAGTCAATATACCGATCAGAGCATCTGTTGAATAGTTATTTCCCCAAAATCTCCCCGCTCTTGGCCGAAATAATACCTAGCCTTCCCCTCACCCCTCCCGCCTCCAACCGTTGAAGTGTCTATATCGGTACCAGTTCGAACAGCATTTAGTCTTGTTTGCGCTCCCCTGAAGATGAGGTGAAAGCCTTGAAACCGGTAGGGTTATACCGTCATAAAAAAGTGGAATAAACAGTGTTTGTTAAAAATAAATTACAATGTCTTTAAACCTCCACAACGTTAATGCCTTAACTATAAACAACATATTAAATGCCAGTACGGCAAAAAAGGCGAAAATATATAAAAAGTTCAAGCTTAAAGATAGAATGTTGTCTCTTAAAATATATTTCAACCAGTGCTGTAAGAAAAATGGACTTATTCCTGGATACATTAATATTTATACCAATAGTAAAACCAAATCAGGCCAAGAATCAGTGAAAAGTGCTAAGAAAACATGGCTTAACAAAGAAATCAAACAGTGTCATATACAAAAGAACGTCTTACAAAATTATATAAAACTTTTACATACAGAACTCATTCATTGTTTGCATCCGGTTGAGTGGGACCTTTTTAACGATTATGTGTATGAATCTGTCAGTGCATTTGGATCGAAAAAGAAAAAAACTCTGGATAAAAAACTAAATAAATTAAAATGTGACCAGATTAACGGAATACCTAACATTAACACAAGCGACAAAAGTCAAGATTTAAAATTCGCAGAAAAAGTGTTTAACCTATCGAACCATAAATTTAGGGATGAAGAACTGGACCTTTTGTCAATAGGGCTCAAATATTCCCTAATTCAAAAAAATGTTCCCAACCAAATAGAGCAGCTCGCTGTGGACGCTGTTGCACTACTTCGTAATGAGGACAAAAATGTGCAATACAAGTGTGCAGCCGACATCAAGAAATCCATCGCCATGTGTCAAGTGAATAACATAGCCCGGAAGGAACTAGCCACGGCCATGAACATCAAAAAGACTTTGAAAGATAATAATGTAACATTAACCAAGGCAGACAAAGGTGAATCAATAGTTATATTTCATAGAAAGGATTATGAAGAAAAAGTCCTAGAATTTCTGAATAACAATAAATTTCAAGTAATAAAAACCAGCCCTTTAAATTCTCTGCAGACTAAAGTAAAATCCGTCCTTAAAAATTGTAGCTCCATCATGAACCAAAATTTTAAAAAGAATTTGTGTATAATGAATCCACAAATACCGCAATTATATGGCTTAGCCAAATTACACAAAAACAATATACCTATAAGACCTGTAGTCTCATATAACCAGGCACCAACCTATAAAATATGTAAGTTTGTCAAAGAACAGTTTTATAATCTAACCCAATTTAAAGCTGAATACTCAATCAAAAACTCATTGGAATTAATTGATAAATTAAAAAACATAGAAATGCCTCATAATGCAAAACTGGTATCCTTTGATGTCACTAACCTATATCCAAGCATACCAGGTTGGAGATCCTTAGAGCTCGCAAAAAACATCATAAATGACAAAAGTAAGGACCTTGTTAAAAATTCAGAATTGATTTCACTAATGGACTTATGCATCAAACAAAATTATTTTAACTTCAACAATAAAATATATAAACAAACGAATGGTTTAGCTATTGGCTCGCCGTTGTCTCCCCTTCTCAGTGAAATATTTATGAACTATTTTGAAAAATGTATCTTTAGGAGTAAGTTTAAGCTAACCAAAAATGTTTTGTGCTGGTTTAGGTATGCAGATGACATTCTTTGTGTTTGGACGGGTACCGATAGACAATTGCACCATTTTCTTAAATATTTAAATTCTATAGAAAGTTTTATAAAATTTACATTAGAAACAGAACAGGACGGAAAATTAAATTTCTTGGACCTAACATTATCTCGGAAAAAAGGCACATTTGACTTTGATATATATAGGAAAAATACTTATTCAGACTCCATAATTCCAGCAACTTCTAACCATCCTAATAATCATAAATTCGCCGCCTTTAACTGTATGCTTCATAGATTGCTCAGTGTCCCATTAACCGACGACAATTTTAAAAAGGAATTAATAACCATCAAAAAAATTGCTACAAATAATGGCTATCCTGGAAGCCTCATTGATTCACTTTTAAAAAACAAAACAAAAAAGAAACTTATAAAAGATTATATATTTAACGACACCTATAAGCATACCTATAAATGGAGCAAAGTCCTATTTATAAAAAATATATCAAATGAAATAACCAAAAATATTCCAAGTCACATAAAGCCAGCTTTTTACACTAACTTTAATCTCCGGAAACTCTTATTTAATGGGAAAGGCAAAAATGGAATACTTAACAACAGCGGTGTGTATAAACTTTTATGTGCTGACTGTGATAATTTCTATATAGGAAAGACAGGAAGATCTTTTGAAAAGAGATATCGTGAACACCAATCTGCCTTAACAAATCCTCTAATTTATTCTGAAATGGCTAATCATTGTCACTGTGAGAATCATACTTTTTCTATCAATGATGCCAAATTCTTACATATTAGCGACAACGGAAATAGATTGGACAGATTGGAGGCCCTAGAAATTTCTAAGTCAATATACCGATCAGAGCATCTGTTGAATAGTTATTTCCCCAAAATCTCCCCGCTCTTGGCCGAAATAATACCTAGCCTTCCCCTCACCCCTCCCGCCTCCAACCGTTGAAGTGTCTATATCGGTACCAGTTCGAACAGCATTTAGTCTTGTTTGCGCTCCCCTGAAGATGAGGTGAAAGCCTTGAAACCGGTAGGGTTATACCGTCATAAAAAAGTGGAATAAACAGTGTTTGTTAAAAATAAATTACATATTCTTTTTTTTAAATATAATTACAATGTATAAAAACAAAAAAAAAAGTTTTATTGTATTTTTCATGTTCCAGTACATATTTAATGCATAAATATAGTTTTATTTTTTAAATAAAAAAAAACACGCATTTTATGGTTAATATTCAGAAATAATATTACACGGAATATACTACGAGTATAATCACAACGAAAATAATACACCATTGAATCAATCCTGTCAACAAAACAGAAATATTCACTGGAAAAGTGGTGCAACTCCCACTTACACCACTTTTCCTGTCAACCAATAGACGACTCCATTGACTGCTTAAATTTGTACTGCAATTAATGTGGATATTAGGGTAACTTGGGATTTCACCACATTTCTTATTAATGTTCTTCGTATACAGAACACATTATTGAACTTAACTTAGTTTATTTAAAAAGTGGACTTACACCATTTTGGCTTTAACCGGCTCATATATCAGTCTAGCAGCTGCATTTGAAATAGACTAAAGTCTAGAAATTTGCGAATCAGTCAAACCAGAAAAAATATAATTACAATTCTCCAGACGCGATACAATGAACGAATTAATGAAATTTTTTTTATTGGAAGATATCCACATCATTTTTTTAACTCACTATGATTATAGACAACCCTTTTTGGGAGTTTTTATCAAAATCTATGAACACAAAAAAACACTTGACTAAACCTAAAGCCGGATGTGTAACGATCGCATATCGGAAAAGCTGCAAAAGTTTCTTCAGTGTTCGTTTTCCCTTGGTAAGTTTTCTGCGGTTTTCTTTCCAAATATGTTTTTTCTGAACATATGCAGATGCGGTGAAGTACCTTTTATAATGGCCGCAGCCACTACTTTTCTACCCTTACAATCAACTTATGTATGTTTTTATTTAGTAATATTTTAAATCTGTCAATAATAGTGGGTTCAAATCGTGAGTTAGATTGCACTTGAAGAGAGTTTGCTCTCTAAACGGCTCTTTATAAATTGTCTTTTTATTAATATGCACGAAAACTATGCAAGAAAAAAACATGAAAAACCCTAATATTAGTCTTGATGTATTTTCCGTCAAAAATATTATCTCTATTTTAAAATAAAAAATATGATGTTATGGCTTAAGTTTCACAAGATGCACCTTGTAAGTTTTATTCCTGCGTTTATTAAATTCATGTATTTAAATTCGTAGCGGCCCTGCATTTCCTCATATATTCCTCGGTTGTCACCTTATTTCCAGCCGCAGATTCTCGAGTATTTCTACAAAATTTTCTCTCGTCGTGTGTATTTTATTGTAATTGCATTTACTCTACGCTCCTTCTCTCAATTTCCCCATCTTCTTTTCTCACTTACGTAAATTCCGAAAGGCTTTCCTCTTTGAATTTTTCTCAGATCTACCCAATCATCCACTCCATCAATTTTATATGTTTTTGCTTCAATATTTTGCTCTCAGATTTAAAGGTTTATTTACAGATCACTTAAGTAAACACAGATTTAGGGAATGAATGCTGAAGGAGTGTACAATAATAAATTTTGTATGGTTTCTGATAATTTGGTTGCAATTTAAATGTAAGTATATTCATACTTTCTTTTGATGGAGGCTTTATTTTGGGAGAGGCTTCCTATTAAAAAGGCTTCCTTTTGAAAGAGGCTTTTTATTGACTTTTTTGAACTAATTGATAAGACGTCTGTCTTTTAACCAAGGGATTACGATTTCGGTCACCATTGGAAACCAATATTATTTTTAATAATTCTTGACTTATTTTCGTTTAAGGTATCTTTAACTTTGGTTCGTTGGAAGAAATTTCCACATGACAATCAATCCACCAAGGTGTATTATTTATAACGAAAGTGTTATGTTATATAAATAAGATATTTATATTCTATCGTGGCATAAATCGTTCTTTTCTGCCACTTCAATACATAAATATTTACACCGAGGACTTTTCAATCTTCTCTCTTTCATTATTTGATCCATTTTGTTATACCAGGTTTTTAAATTTCAAAAGCAAAAATTTTATTACGAGAGAAGCCAAAAAATTCACCACTCCTTGAAATACATACCATAAGCTCAATACATCACATACGCTACCGACAAAAAATGACACCAGTTAGACCAATCCAGTTCCAAAAACCTCAGCAAAGGAGAAAGAAACGCCTGTCACAGTGATTTTTCTAAGGTATTCTGCATCAGGTTAATTAGAAGACACCAAATTAAAGTTCATGAAGGGTTATTTACTTGTGTTTCATAGATGACTCAAAGTTTGACGATTAAAAGCTTGGCGTATTGTTCGATAATATGGCCGACTGCAAGGATTTTATGTCTTCACTCATCAACCCACAAAGAATGCTGAAAATATTTTTCCGCTTTCTCTACATGAAAAAATATGGATATTATCCCAGACTTTATCCTTGTGTGTTCATACTGGGGATGAGCAACTATGAGTAATTAGAGCAAGGGTGGCCTTTTCAATGGGATGTACCTTTTTTATGCCGAAGGGTAATCTTGTTAACCCATTCCATCTGTCCTGAACAGAACTTCTGGTCATTTTTCTCAGGCAACGTACTCATAGATTACTCTATCAACCTATTTGTTGAACCAACATGCTTTTAGAAATGCTAGTAGGTTGAAAAATTACACTTTTTACTGCGTGTGTCTTCAGATAGACGTTCATCGTAGCGATACCTGAGAAATACAATATGTCACTCAACTCCTTCAGAAAACCTTGTGAATTTGATAATATATAATAAATACCATAAAATATTCCATGTTTTAATATTGTTATTTATTTTAACATTATATAGCTTATCTTGGAAACATTAAACTTTAGATAGATTTTACAAAAAAGTAAAGAACAGAGAAATAACCAACATCTTAACAATTATAGTAGAAGTAGAGGAAAGAAATGTGTGCAAGCATAAGGATCGGTGGTAACAAAGGAAAAGTTGAAAGGATATTCTGAATATTATAATTTTTTTTTGATTATCTTAAACGTAAATAAGGATGGTGCACATTTAACAACCCTTGGAAGTTTGTACTGTAGTTGCACTGTGTACAGCAAATGAAGATGTGTAAAATGAGGTATGGTTTGTTGGTACGCAAAGAAGTCTCTAATCGTCTGATCGAAGAGAACTTCCGTTTTCTGAAAGAATAAACACATCAAATTATGTTGACGGAACATGAAAGTTCTTTCGCTGTCTGGTTTGAATCAGATGAAGACGCTTTGGATTTTATCCAACTTTTTAAACAAATCTACATCAGCATCCAAGTAACGTCGTAACCGTAATCAAGTAATGGAAGCATAAGACATTAGGATAGAAATATTCGATTTAAATCAGGTTGCACATTTTATTAAAAGACTAAAGAAACGAATATTTTGCAGCTTGATTATGCCAACTTTATTCAATTTTTAAAAAGTATTTCTTTATTCAATTTTTAAAAAGAGTTTTTAAATAAAAGATATTAATGGAGTTTTAGTATTCTGTGTTCGACTGTGATTTAATTGGAATAAAAGACAGAGCTTTTGGATTCATCATATAGACCCAAATTATAATTTAAAAGAATCCAATAATGGTGTTTTGAAATATTTGAGGAAAAATAAATTGATAAAAAGATGGAATGTATCCATTCACTTCTCATTTTTCTGGATTTTATTACATTTTGGTACGTACAGAATTGAGGAATGTTTCTTTGATATTTCAAATGAACCAAAATAATATTTCAGGCTGATTTAATTTTTTTTTCTCATTTGTTTTGATGTTTTGTTGGAAATGAGTTTTGTTGGAAGCATGTTTTCTTTATTAAATGAAAAAAAAATGTATTATTAAAAAATCACTTGTTATTTTACAACACAAATTATTAACATTCAAATTCATTTGTTCGTATTGTGGCAGTCGCCCATTCGGCATTCATACATACGGTCAATGACCGATGAAATGACCTTCGAATTCCTCGATAAATCTAAGTAAACAAGTCCGAAGGTCACCCGCCGAACATTCATCCCATAGCCAAGCGGACCGCACTCCATACTAGAGAGAGAACGCACCACGCTGTCTCGCCGGTTCCGTAAATAGATAGTTACCTACATACAACAATTAATCGTTTTTGCATTTACAGAAACGAGACGCAGGCATATCGCGAGCGCATTCTTGCGCACATTCTAAAAAGATATAAATACCTACGTTACTAATAAAATTCCACTCTCTTTCCGCATTGCGATCTAACGTGTTTTATTATTTATCAACAAATCATCATCATCTCTTCCAATAAGAACCATTCTGCTAAAGTACTATCACCCTTCAACTTATCAGAAATGGTTATTCAGAGATATTGATGAGTGTGGCCAGTAAACATTTTTTTCTACCCTATTAATTCAGCGTCAGGGTTAAGAGTCACTGACTTAAGCACGGAGCTCATTGTTCGTAATCAAACGTGCAAGCAATACTACCGCGCGTAAAAAGGCAACAACATTTGTACACGTCTAGTGCGTGTGAGTATTATTGTCAGACGATTTCTTACCTGACTGAGGTCCTTTTTAATTATTTTTTTTTGTGAACCACTGGGAATCCATTACGAAACTTTTGGATGGAGATCAAGCGCTTTACTAACAAGACCACGAATATTGTTATCCAATTGTCAGTTTTCGTTTAAAAGTCACGTCCAATTTACCGATCAATCATTTAAATTACCTCAAGCATAATTAAATAACTTCAAGATGTTAAAAATGTGTAATGATCAAGATCGAAATAATAAATTAAAAATTAAAAAAATATTGTAAATATATCCAACACAATAAAGGTAATTAATTGCCTAATTTGTTAGATCCTGAGCATGTAACGTTTAATTAGCAATACCATGTTTCACTCAATTGTATGTATACAATTAATATTTATGTCTAATAACAACTCGACCTAGTATCATAAAAAAAAGCTTTTTGCAATTAATTGTACCGATGACCTCAATGGTCTAATTAGTAAGACGTCTTCCAGCTCGGGGTTTACATGTTCGATTATCATTGATACCCAGATTTTTAAAAAAGCTCCAGCCTGATTTACACTTGAGGCTTGTTTTAAACCTTTCTGACTGGTCGTAAGAGATGGGCACATGACAATAAACCTGCCAAGCTGGATTTTTTTAATTACAAGTGTAATAAAATAAAATATAATTGTTCATATTCACTACTTATTGTTATTATTTTTCATTAATATTTTGAAACAATTCTTTGGGCTTGTTATAAATAAAAATAAGGCTGAAAAATAAATATCTTGTATAATACTCAAATTGAAACTGCTAAATAAGTCGAGTTAATAAACCGTGGGTGTATGGTGGGATTCCATCGGATGTTTATAACTACAATATGTAGATGGAATGAGAAAGTGATGGATTAGTTTTGTGTAGGTCGGTGAAGTATTTCATGGGATCAGATGGAAAGTTTAGTAAGTCTAAAATTATTAGCAAAGTAAGTTTCTGGGTTAAAGGACTATTAATATTGATAATGATGTTATTATTTATTTATTATAAGATCAAAAAACTTTTATTTACTAAACATGAAAACTTATATTTTTCTCGTATGGTTTCTCTCTTGCCGTCCGATTTTCAGGTTTTCTTCCATGATACATTCTCTGGAGAAGTCAAATAAATCTCCTTTCGTTCTCTTGGGAATTAATATATTAGACACTATTCTACAATCTGACCTACAATATTGTATTCCACTTTCATAGTGTACAGCACAACCTTGCGGGCGCATTATCATGTGGAAATCTCAACCAACCAACCAACCAGAGTGATGTTTAAGAGGCCCTTAGGAAAACCAGACTGGAAATCCTTTTTAAAAAATGTGTTTTCCGGCAGACATCGAGCCCGCCACCTCCGGGTTGGCAGACAAGCGTCCAGCCAACTAGACCACGGAGACCATCAGCCGTGCCCTACATTCAGGGCTAGAGATATGGCCGTACAGTAACGCCCTGGACTTCGGTGCGGAAAGTCGTCGATTTGAACCCCTCTCTGTGCTACGCCCCTCAAATGATACAGATATTTTTTCCTTCCAGTATTCGAAGGTATAAGGATACCCATAACTTCTTTCATATCTATTCTTTTAAAAAGTGGAAAAAAACATGATGGTGTGCTTCGATCATCTCATTTTGGTTGTTCATCGAATCCAGTACAGCGGTGGTCGGTGAGTTTGCTGGTGTGCAACGGATCATTCACTTACAAAAAACAAACTCCATGGCCCAGCTTCCCTTTCCACTTGAATTGACGATCAAATGGCGAAGGGATCCTCGGCTACGAAGCCCAGCAACCTTTAGGGTCCCCACAATATTAGTGGCAGGTCAAATCCTTGGAGCAGCACATAAGGATCACTCAAATGGTGGAGATTTCCGATCGGAGACTGATTCCATTACTGTCCCTACGTATGTATATGTTGAGCTCATATTCCTCTTAACTAATTGTTGTCCCTCGATCCAGAGAGGTAACGAAATATAGTGTGAGATGGAGAAGGGCAAGAAAGATCCTCATGCTTTAAAAGTGGCATTTAGATGTACCTTTGAATATTTCTTCTTGAAAATATGAAAATTAATTTAAAACGGCAACAAATATTAAGTAAAATTAAATTAAATGTATGTTTCAAAATATCGACATATTATTATTGCGTTATACGAGTATTTAACGAGTAAAGAATCATTAGTTCTAGTTAATGTTTATTTTCTCCCTTAATATTTCAATTGGACCAATCTGCTGTTTCAAAGTATATATATATAAGATATACACTTTGAAACAGCAGCTTTAGGAAACACTTGAAAACAACCCTTTTTAGAAAGTATTATCATTAATATGGTTATATAAAAACACTTCACACACGTACCTACACTACATTCGACCTAAAGCCGTCTGTGGTACTGTCACATATCGGAAGATCTACAAAGGTTTATTTGTAGTTTCGTCTCACCTTGGAGTAAGTTTTATGCGATTTTCTTACCAAATGTTTTTTTTTTTCTAGAAATATACACAAACAAGGAAGTACTTATATAATAGCTGCAGACACTACCTTCCTGTCCTTCACTCAACTTTTTTAATTTTAATCTGACAATAATAGTGGGTTAGCAACCCGAGTAAGGCTGGGTTTGAATCCTGAGAAGATTCTACGGATGGGGCCAGAGATACAACGAAGAGCTTGACACTGTGTGACAAAGCTTCAAAATTGCTAGTGTATTAACTGTATTTTGTCACATGCAGGACAATGACCTTGCGTAGAAGTAATTTTGCAGTAATCTGATGGGATGTATGAGTGTGGGGAGTTTGAGGCTGAGATTGCTAGATTATGCAAAAGAGAACTGTCGCACACTGGGTACAACCAATTATGGGAGAAATGCTGAGAGATAAGGAAAACAGATAATCTTGCAAGCAGCCAAGATGATGATAAAGTGTATATTTGTCATCAAATAATTTTTTTATATAATCAAATTAAAGCAAAACAAAGTTTGTAAACTTACAATTTGTTAAATTATCCGCGAATTTGTAAATTTTCCCTTGAATGGTCTCAACATTTATTCTGAAACAGTGTAAACAAACACTTAACAACTTCCACTCTGCTAGGTGAGGCGAATCCCCCTTGTTTCTCCATCCCTTTGCCACCAAGTTGAGAGGGAGTTGCAAAGTTTTGATAATTGTCTCAAAGTTTTGATGATTGACCAAGTTACAGGCTCAAAATATGGTGACATTTTGCGGTAGACCAGTTTTGTGACAAGTTCATTTTCTTGTTCTTACGAATGTTACAGTGAGACAAACCTATATTTCAAGATCTTATCTGCAATTGCAATTATAGGATTCTGCGAGCTAGTAGCGGAACAATTTTCTCCTCCATTGTTTCCATGGCTTAGTGGCTACAAACCTTATCTTCCAATCCAGGGGGCGCAGACTTGATTCTCGTAAACACCCAATTTACTTTGATGATAATTTGTTGTTGAGCCCTTATAAAGCTATCTTAATTTATAAAAAAACTCACAATCCAAACAAAACTATTTCAACTGATGTAAAAAGACGTGTTTTTACTCAATTTTATCGATGTATGTGGGTTAGTGATAAAATTTTAATTTATTCTAAGGGTTTCAATCTTGTTTTTACTTCAAGTATTTTGAACATATTTGTAAGGTTGATGAGAATGTGCAACGGGGTTTTATATAATCAAACATCGGAAAGAAGTATCGATTTATTTTTTCATGCTATATGTCCTCGGTGAGATAGAGGCAAAAGCCAAATTTACTGGGGACACGACAAATGAAAGGCAACGAACCCAGATGCATTAAAATTGTGTGTCCATATTAAGTTACTTGTTGTTTTTTCGCAAATTATGTATATTTGTTGTCATGTGTAAAATAAATTTTTAAAAAATTTAAAAAATATTTGCGATAGGTTAAAAGAAATAACCACATAGCAATAAATCCACTTAAATTTGCTATACGAGTATATAAAGAAAGATAAATTTAAAAAAATGATCTGGGTCACGTGCAGTTTTTTTAATCCAAATGAGTATTTTAAAAATGTAGCATTCTTGTCTAGAATTAAATGCTGAACATTTGGATCAATGGATTGAGAAATCATAGTTGACTTCGTTGGGTAAGTGCTAATAATGTTATACAACTATATCCTAAAAAAAGTGCATCCTAGTTTTGAGGTATATGATGTATCATATGTACATCTAGTGGGAAGACCAAAGAGTTCGTGGAGTTGGCAAATGAAAGGACTATGTGAGGACAGACTTAAGTTACTGGATATGATGTTGTGGTGGTTGAGATTATGATGCGGTTGGAATTATGTATGTGAAAAGTATGTGAATGGGTATGAATAATTTACTTAAGATTTTTTTAATATATTCATTACGGTGAATATTTTTCCTTTATGGCAGCGCGTTCTACATTTTGATCAATTCAAACTATCAGAGCATATTTGTTTCATTTAAGTCCTTGCAAAATTGTAGTGCAGTTTTTTTTTCACCAAACTAAATTTCATATTTATTTTTTGTAGCAATAAACAAATAATTATGAGACAATTGATATGTAATTTTTTTATGAAATCCAGAATACATTGTTAACCGAATAAAATGTGACTGGATCAAATTGAGTATATTTTAAAATACGAGTAAATTAAAAAGTGTATTATAGAAAATTGGGTTTAACAAGATGTAGGAATGTTGATGAAATTTAAGATATGTGTTTGGATAGAAAATTGTGGAAATATGTGTTCTGTACCAATCCCCTAAGGACTACATGATATGTATGTATGTACGAGTGTATAACAATACAATGTTGATCTACAATGGTATTTTAAATTTGAATTATGTAACAACCTCAAAAGTTATTTCGAAGTAAACATAGATAAGCTGAACATGTATTTCCTAGTCATGATAAATTAAGAAAAACCCGCTTCAAGGTCTTGTGGGTCACATCTATTTGTAGATTCATGACAACAGACGGAAAGCACGTGGGGAAAAATAACTCAAGTCCAGGTATCTAAACATTTATGAGTGTGATTCCAAAAACCGTGTTACGTTTTGTAAAGCTTTACTCACGAATTTACAAGGGCTGCCCTGTAACAAAGCTTTACAAAATAAAGGTTCATTTCTACATCTAATATGAATCTAGGTGATCATATCTAATTTTGGTAGACTGAAAAATGAAAAAAAGATTCATACTTTTCTATAACCTCACGTTAACTGAAACGCTCACTCGGTATATATGCATTATTTTACAAAGGAATCTTATGGTCAGTAAATGTCAACTATAACTGATTAATGTTTATCTTCAATAAAGTAATCAAGGAATGTTTACTATGTTCACATTCATGAGTAAAAATGCACTTCCACTGCTCGTCGTTAGTAAACTTTCTAGAATAGGAACATTCATGAGCAGCTGCACTTCTTGCACTTTGAAATGCGAGACTCGAAAGTCTTAATGCAAGAACAATAGAACTGTATGCACGTCAAAATGTCATAATTCTTTGACTTGCTTTAATACTTAAAAACACTCGTTAAATTTTTTTTCGTTTCATTTTGAATTTTCTTTCAACAACCTAAATAATTAAAGTTAACAAACACAAACGAGGGTAGTTAATCACTAATGCACATGAATTTATTTTTTCAAATGAACGTTTTTTTCACATTCACCGCTTACTTTAATTAAATTGTGCATTCACTAGTAACATTCACTCAAGTACGTGTAAAAAATTAACTTCCTTAATCTGTGGTTTATATACTCGTACATATATAGTCAAATACGAATAATAAGAACAATAAAAGTAATTTATAAATAGTTGTTTAGAAAGCAGCTCTCCTCAAGACATGAAGTTTATGTCACTGTTTATAACGAAAATTCCAAATCCAATGGAAATAAACAAAGTTGGTCAAAATAGAAATATTACTCGAGAAAATAAATGATAACCTAATTAAAATTTATTAAATATTACCTTATTAAATGATAATGACAGTTGCAATAACGAAATAAACACGATCAAAAGTACTGTTATCGATCAAACCAATGGGAAAAAAATCTAAATATAATGAAATGTTGCGCACATCTCTAACACCTAAATGGTCTTAAAATTTCATTTAATCGAACGAAATTGCAGAAATATTTAGAGGGAAAAAAGTTTTAAGACCTTTTTGTCCCTTAAAATCTGTAAAAAAAGGATACAATCATGCCTTCACTTAACTTAAATACAGGTTTTAGGTTTTTAGTTGAATTAGTACAGAAAAAAAAATCTTTAATGTATTTGTACAAAAACCATCAGTAGCAGTACGTTAACAGCGATGCTCCATAATAATAATGTCTTGGTAAAAACGTTCACCCTCTTCGATTTTTATAGGCACCAACTTCTAGGAAGAATAGAATTCTGCACCCCCGATTCATGCTGTTCTCCAGTAGATAATTTACTACGTAAACATCGTTGTCCTCTTTTCAAAACGTCATAAATGGCCAGTTAAAGAAAAGAGAGATCGGGAAAAAGGATATACCAGGAAAAATACGCTGTCACTGAAGGAAAATGTTATGTTATTACTCGTAATTCACTTTTTTTAATCACGGCAATGATTTGGCAAATCTTATAATAATTTAATTAATTTACTTTTTTTTAAACCACGATGGTGCTGCTAGTTGATTTAAGCGTCTAACAGCATGCACAGAAAAATACGACATGAAACATGAAGCTTTAGCGTAATTTGAGTCCGTGATCGAAAAATCGTTGAATATTTTCCGTGAAATAGGGAACGACAGGACTGTTAACGTGTTCCCCGCGGGAAGCACAAACGCCTGTGATCTGACGACAATCCAAGTTTCAAATCACAAATACTTAAAAAAAATGACACAAAACCGGAATAAAAATTAAACTTAAATTTAAAATAATCTTTATTCTAGCGACATCTCTGAAAACCTTGTAAA
This sequence comes from Odontocerum albicorne, assembly GCA_949825065.1. Lineage (NCBI taxonomy): Eukaryota > Metazoa > Arthropoda > Insecta > Trichoptera > Odontoceridae > Odontocerum > Odontocerum albicorne. The sequence continues at coordinate 17,634,809 of OX463856.1, forward strand.
ATTAATATATTAGTTTATGAGATATTGTTGAATAAACAGAGCGCCGAATTTTTTTGGTTTCTCAATATTTCCAGCATTAACGACCTGTCGCGCGGATCGAGTCCTGCGATGAGTCTCTCTTACGTAAATAAACATTACTAAGTCTCTCTTACGTAAAGAAACATTACTAGTGCTATATGCATTTGATTGGGTGAGTGTCATGAAGCATTGATTTGATCGTAGCATTCCTTTGTTTATTTTACGTAATGTTTAGTTTATCTCCTTTATTTAATGAGTCCCCTTAAGAGTAATGACTATTATTTATTATCAGAAAATTACTTAAGTGTCATGTTTACTTTGTGTTGTAATCAAATATCAGTGGTTCTAAACAAAATATGTGTTTAAATTTAGAAATTAAAAAACGCTGAAATTGTGCCGCGCACAGGATTCGTGGAATTTTATTTTTTACGCGGTGAACAGGTTAAAGGCGTTATATAATATACAAGATATAATACGTGAGCATTTCGAAGCTTTCTCACATTTAACCATGGATTTTTAAGCTTCTCTCAATTAATGCGACAGTCTACCATTTAGACATTTCATGAATATAAATACTAATGAAATATATAATTTTCACGTGTAAAATATATTGTCATTAATAACTTCCAACAGTAAAGCCATCTATTTCATTTGATATCATAACCACATCTGAAGCTCCTTTAACCCAGTTCTTGATGATCATGTTAAAGTGTTAACATTTATGTAAGATAACCATTTTCAGTACTAAGAAATAACCAGAACAAACCCCATAGAGATAGTAAGTTTGTTGTTAATTTCAAAAGACAAGGCCATGGTTTAATCTTGAGTCTAAAAAGGAGCGCCTAAACTTTTTGTTAAAAGGGCTACATTTCATTTTCGTATCGTTCCATGGGAGAAATCGCGGAAAATTCTCAGGAGGGGTATTCAGACCAGTTTAAGATAACACAGTAATATATAAAAAATACAACCTTTTTTATCTTATTTATAACTAATCAACTGTTACTCATATAACATAATGTGATAATATAAAATTATCTAAGGTTGAATGTATCTTAAACATACATTTTCTTATCGCTGAATTGTATGCAGTTACTTTTGCGTACCGTCCAGATAATGTACGAGTACATCCGCATGATTAAGTATTGGAAAAGCTGTGAAAGGACACGCCTTATGTTTGCCAATAAAAGTACTTAAAATATACAGGAAAACACTTAAATAGACCTCAAAAATATCCTTTAGTGAGCCCATGATAATGAAATCATTTTTAATGGTACAAAGCGAAGAACGAGTACTACCATATTTGTTCAGGCAAAAATAAAAATACGAATATTGATTTTCAGTCTATTTGCCATATAAATGTTTATTGGCTTTCCCTAACCACCGTTGATCATTTTTTTACATCGTCCTTTACTGTCCATGCAGTAAGTTTCTGGAACCAGTTACAAACTTATGTAAGACTCGTTTCGTTATCGGCATATTTTAATTAGCGACAAAAAAAAATTATTTCACGTGAGTTACATAACGTATTTAATTCTTGATTTTTCAATCCACTCAATCATCCCTTCATTTCTCTTGTTTGGTGATATATCACTTTTATTTTACTATGTAACATAAAGTGTTCATGAATTTTGTACAGTGAATAATCATTTGAATTTTTTAATAAACGTGCAATTGTCCTTATTTATTTTTGCCTGATTTGTTGGAAGAGATTGCCACCTGGTAATAAGCCCTCTAGAACGTTTTTTTTTAAATGAAGTTTACAATAGATAAATAAATAAATATGAGTGCTTGAATATAAACTAGGACACTGTCATTTTGTGGAAAGTGTTGATAGTTGTACGTCTTTACTTACACGTGCCATCATAGCGTATCCCTCTTTGGGTAGGTAAAGAGAAAAGAACGGCCGACTTTATAATCGCAAAGCACATCTTTCACTTATTCTACATCAATACCATTTGTCTCACAACTCCTACAATATATCTGTTGCGCCGTTTAGAGAGCAAACTCTCCTCACGGGTGATATTACTGAGGAATCAAATGCACTATTATTAACAGTTTTATTAAATATATAACTTGAATGCCAGGAAAAGAAGTGAGTGTAATAATAGACAAAATACTAAATAAGAGTTAGCATTTTTTTTATGAGAAAGGAACTTTTGGAGGCTTTTCATATATTTCGGCACTGCACTTCTCGGGTCATTCTGTTTTTTTTTTATATTTCGCTACAGCTACAGTGCGGGAAAAGTCAACGTGTTTCAAATATGTGGCAGTATTACCAGGCAACTCAGCAGGATCCACACATATATGACATCTGCGGAAGGGAGCGATCGACGTTGAGACTCAACTCGAAATATACGTTGGAGTGGGGAGGGTATCCTCGATTATGGGGTCCAGCAACGACATCGATATTTCGCTAATATGGGTTTGAGAATGGGTTATACCATAGATACATAAGTACGTATATATGCCATCAAGCCACTTTCCTGTCAAGATAAACAGACAGGACAGAGAGCCAGACTTTCTTATCACGACACACAAGTACTATATGCGGATTGACATATAAAACAATTAGCGGAAAATATTTCTCAAACTCAATATGAGTGAGCAATATATTCATGTAATCGATAAAAGTAGAGTTTTTAAATAAGCTAAAATTTTATCTTTTCAGAAAAAGATAATTAAAGAAAAAATTTACAAAAAAATAAAGATAAAATTTAAAGCAAATTTTCTTACCGAACTAAGTCGAATAATTCATTACGCTTACATAACATATGATACATGTCATCACACCGTACCTCTTGTAGGATAGGTATCGAGAACAGATCTCTAAACGTTTCCATCCAAACGCATTTTTCGCATCCTCCACATTCATATATTTCGTCATGCACAATCTTATGTTATTCATGCTTCTCAGTTTGCCTTCTTTCAAAATCTGATCCAACCAAGTTTTCCTCGGTCTTCCTCTTCCACGCATACCTTACATTTGCACTCGTTTAGTCATTCTTCGAACATTCATTCTCTTCACATGTCCAAACCATCTTAACGCCGCTTTCTTAATCTTTTTTAAATCATCCATTTTATCCATGCATTCGTTTCTGATATCTTCATTCTGCCTTCTTTCTAACGTTGAAACTTAATATTTTTTTCTTTGCGCACGTAATTTGTTATTTGACTTATACATGTATAACTAGACTGTAAAAAATTATAAAACTTAGACAGGTTGAGGGAATGTCAAATAGCATATCACGTTAAAAGGCTATCGGTATGATAAAAAAACATATATTTTAGTTAACACATTGACCGCCTTGTCAGTCACGGGTGACTGACACTGGAATACTCCAATGGGGCGGGGCTATGTCTGTCACCAGCGGCTGACACTGAGTAGCTACTTTAACTTTCCATTTAGTGCTGTCAGTCACGAGTTCTGTGTTAAACGTTACTGGGATTGCTTGACGCGGCCCTTCCGCATGTTACCGCAACTTGGCCTCAGAGTTATTTTATGACAAAACTTGTTGGCAGAGAACGTGTTAAGTAAATGAAAAAAAAAAAGAGTTTTGGGAAATCTTAAAAAATACTTATCTTAAATAACGTAGTAAAAAACAATTATATTTAAAATTAAGGGTGATTATTAAAAGAGCAGTTCTTTACTTGAATGCAGTTTGGTAAACGTTTAAATTAAAATAATGCATTAAATAAATAAATTTAAAAAAAAACTTGGATTTCAGTAAGAATTTTTTTCTGCTACACATTAAGAGAATGGAGGCTCAAGAATATTTTATGCCTTACTCATTTATGATTGAAACAGGTTAAATATTGATTTATAGCTTAACACAAAAGTACTTATAAAATTGTTTATTAGTTATTATGGCTACTTCTATGATATTTTATAAAAGTAACTATTAAAATTAACGTTCCCCTAATCTTCCGAACAACACATAATTTTTGCGAGAAAGCTCCATGTTGAGTGACTAATTTGACGTGTGACCCTGGTCTAGAGTCTCGAGTTTACACAAGTAACATATTCTTGATAACGTGGCATAAACCAAATAATTACAACAATTTGTTACTCAGGTTTACAAATATGTAGGCGCTAATTTATATATGTTTTATTGTTTCATGACTTGATATTTATTTTGCAATTAATTGTAAACTACACATATTAATGGAAGGTTGAATTATTTTCCACTTTCATTATGAAACTAGCAAACGACATATACTTTTTATTCTCTTGTATTCTCTTTCAGTCATTTTATATATTCTGATTATTTATGCATGATACAGTCTCAGGAGTGGCCCGACCAATCACCTTAAGTCCTCTCGAAAATTAATTTATTCAACACACTTTCACGATGCAACCGATAGTGTGATTTTCCACGTGATAACCAGCGGGGAATTAAAACCCCATACATGCATCACATATACATTTTGTGACAGATCAAACCGCTAGAAAAGCAGGATATGATCACACTCGAGTCAGAGATTTCTGACTGAAGACAGATTCTATTCATGCCGCCAGGTATCATGAAAACTCACTTTATTTTCAGTCAATTATTCTCCCTCGATCAAAATAGGAGTTAAGGCGGAGAGAGACAGAAAAAAACTCGCAAACAACGATGAACTCAAAAAATGTCAATTGCGGGACCTCAGGCAAATAATGAAGATTTAATGTAACCATAAAATATCAAACAATGAAGTGGTGAACTACTGTAGCATCAAGATTTTGGTTTCAAGTGATCGTCTTCATTAATCTAGACATGTAGATCGCACGTTGGAAGAAATCACAGTGGGCAGCGCAAGATATTGGAGATGGACATACTCCATGACACGCTCAAAAAGATAAGTGCTCTACAAAACAAATACAAAATGACGTTGAACTGTTACTAGTTATCTGAAGCTGAATGGTGAAAAACGACCCAGATAATTTGCAAATAACAAAGCACCTTATCTTTTATGCAACGGGATAAGTTTATTACTAATTGGCTTAAATAGTCATAATAACAACAACAAGTACCCTCATCCCTTATTTTATATAATTGTGCGTTCTATTATACTCGTCACGGGCAAAAAATATTCATTCAATACATGACATATTTGATTTTAAGACGATCCCTTCCAGCCAACAAGCTTATGTTAATTACGATTACTAGTACACATCACTAAATTACCGATTTATTAAACTCGAATATTGTAAAAAGACCGATCACCATCAGGAACCAAACCAAAAAAACGGTAAAAGAAATTCTATTAATATGAGATTTCTTCACGGAAATCAGAAAAATATATGATTCCCTTCAGTTCAATGAAAGAAAAAAAGAAAATATTCATTGGAAATTTATATGGTAAATGGAAATTCCATAAAATATGCTTTTGTTTGTTGACAATACCGAGTAAGATTTTTACTGTTATTTTTTTTGCCTAGATCAATTTTCATAAATAAACAAACAATTTCGTAATAACTTAATAATACAAAATAAAGAAAACTATTGATAGTACATTGAACTTTAATAGAGGTTTATCCAAAAAATGCTGAAGATTGTTATTTTAATAAATGGTTTTCATTGGATATTGTCACGTTGATTTTGATTTTTATTTTTTTATTTTGAAAACGAAATAACCAATTACACATATTTTTACTTTTTTAGGTTTACCTTCGACGACTTCCATGGCCTAATTGATGAGACGCTTGTCTCCCAACACGGGGTTGCGGGTTTTTTTTATTTTTTTAAAAAGGATTCCAGTCTGATTTCCACTTAAGGCCTCTTTGACATATTTCTGATTGGTTGGAAGAGATTGCCAAATGACAATAAACCCGCCAGGCTGTACTTTATACAACACAAGTTTAATACGATACAATTTGTTTGTTTAAGACTCTTTTGAGTACCAACACAACATACGAGTATCACATTTTACGTATCTTCGTTTGCACTTCACTCGGCGCGACTGTGGGCCGATATTCCAATGGTCATCAGATGTCCACAATCTTTATTTACGTTTAAGATAAAATTGAAATCAATATTATACTACGCAAAAAAAAGTTCATCCTTATTTCCCTTAGTTCCTTTTCTTACCCTTGAACGAACTCTTATCCTCCATTTCTGCAATTATTGTTTAGAGATTGCTAATTCCTTCTTTGCTGGAAGCCAGATTTAAAAAAAAAGGATTTCAGTTGGCTTTTCACTTCAGGTCCCTTGAATATCTTTCCGGTTAGTTGGAAGAGATTGCCACGTGGCAATAAGCCCGCCTGGTTGTACTGTATACAACGAAAACGTAATACAATAATACAATACAAAGATGTTGAAGAGAATTGAAAACGAGACAAGAAATTTAAAAAAAAATCTAGAACCAACGGAAATCGAACCTGAAACCCCTGTATTGGAAGAGTAACGTCTTACCAACTAGACCATAGATATTATTAAACATCGGCATCGTAACGGTATTCGTCTATACCTTTTATACGAACAACTAATTTTATGTCCAGTTTCTAGACTAGTTCATACACACCTTCAGGTGGTTTCCTTGTCGGGGCAGAGTGTCCAATTTCTCTGACTTTACATTTATTACTTTCATAACTTTATTTCATTTATCCATGACTTCTTCCCTTTGCCTTCCTCTATCAACCCTTCCACTCACATTTTTACAGTATACAAGTTTCATTATTCTTTCTTCATTCAGTCCTTCAAGTCTATCGTGCTCTTCTTTATCCTTCTTCAAATATCAGCCTTAAATTCATATTCACCCCTGATCACTTCATTCTTTATTTTGTCTAACATTGATATTCCGTTTTTTTTTCATTTCCAGTGCACGTAATTCTAAAACATTTATTAGGTTTCTTTCTGTTTTCACAGAAACAACGATAATAAAAAAAACTTATACTTGTTTGCTTCTTTAGTTTTTTTCCGCGTAAACAACAATTATAAAAACTATATAACATCTACCATTCCATATATCATGTTTAAATATTTTGAAAGGTTTTTTTATTAGTATATTATTATTATCTTCTTATGAAAAATACTATAATATTTTCAAATTCATAAGAGCGCATAAATCATATTAGAAAATTTCATAACTTTGCCTAAATTTATTCGGCTCTTTTCAGTTTTTTATAAGTTCACGTTTCACTTCCACATATCAAAGTTGGTACTAAAATACTAGATAAATGAGACTTTTGTATTTCTCCCCCGACTCTTTTGTGTGTATGTTTGGTCTCATCAGAATTCCAATGGCGCGAACAAAACAAATTTAAATTCCGTGGTGCGCCACGCCAGTATAATGTGTGCCTTAATAAGACGAGAAACGTGATAATGGGGAACAAAATATATGCTTTTTTCTTAAAGCTTCAGAAAATAAGAACAAAATTAATCCAATGTACTCGCAGAACAACAAAAAATTACTTAAGATAAGCAAAAGGCGCCTTTATAGTAATAATTTAATATTAATTTTATTATTTGCCAGAACACTTTAATTCGATCCTATTAACACCCACAATGTTTTGGAGAACTCAATTAAATCTCCACATCGAGTGCGATTTACACAAAAAAATCGAAGACTTCTAAATTAATTATGGACGCGACGTAATTTAATCATAGTGACAGATATTGAAATTTCCAAAGGGACTCGCCAGAGTATTAAAAAAATAAGAGTGAAGCTAGGATTAAGGTCCAACGTTACTAGAGGAAGAATATAACTCACTTTGCAGTTACTATGTTTATAAAGTGGTTTAATGCCTAGAGTTCAAACATGTTGCTGTACTTTCGAAGAAAATTTCTTATAACGAAAAAGCCAATCGGTCCCAAAACGTACTGATGTAAGAATAAAAGAATTTAATTGCAACTTTTTCACCCTGCTATTTTTACGGTCATCTAATATAGACCAATCCACAGATCACATTATGTGGTAATGAGATGATAATGGAGTTATTAATTCCCGTTGAGATTTTCACTCAGCCTTACATCAGTTCATCTTCAACCAGATTGGATGCTCCAAACTAGTGGCGTCAAAGGATAGTTTAGCTGCATTCAAAGTTTTTTTGTGAAAATGCTGGCAACTTATAAGACTGTTTGAACTTCAGGTCTTAACCCGCTTTAGAAGTATATTTACTGTGCTGCGAGTCGATTTCCTTCTCCTGTGACTTCAGATGCTAAGTCTGTCGTAGCTACTATTATTTTCAGACTCAGATGTGTCGCAACCAAAGGAGGAGTCGCTTTGAGCAGTTATTTCTTCGTCATTACGTGACGTCGCACTCATAAAAAATTAAGAAAATTTTGGGCTTCTTGTATAAATCATGCTAGACGGGAACTTATTTTATCCCCCATAACGGCGTGAGTGAAGGTGAGATCAAACCGAACTGAATAGCAATCCTGTTCTAAAATTATTAAATGATAAAACACTTACAAAAAAATTAAAGGAATACAAACAAAACTGATAATTTCAGATAATATCCATAATTATTGTAGTGAAGCAATGTCGTATAACTACACGTCCTCATGTTTGAAAACAAGATGTTCGATTAAACAAATCCGTAGGAAAAAAAATACTTTTCATATTTAGCTACTTCTTAATGTTCCTGTTTATTTATTTACCACTGGGTACATGTTTAACCCAATAACACCATATAAATGAAACAAGAAGAAAACAACCCTTAAAAGTTTGAAAATAATAATAATAATAGGAACAAATATGTTTTCCTATGAAGTGGTTTAATTATGCCTACAAAGTGTATTTAGGATCTTTTGGATATATATTTTGAACTCGCTCAACAATCAGGCAATTCAGAATTCTGTGGTTGAAGGAGAAATATTTTTTTATTGAATTTTTTATCTTTGTTTTATTCTTAATAAAAGACGAATATTGTCTCATAGGCTTCCAGAACAAATAAATGACAACTTGTTTTCCGTACGAGCGTACAAAATAAGGTTTTTGATGCTGCCTGCCGCTCATTTCATGTACTGAGTAGGCGAATTGAATTCGTAATATAATTTGCTTTGAGGCGTATGCTTTTACACTTAAGTCTGTGACTTCAGTCTTAATACGCGGCATACTTAAAATTCACGCATGCTTAAATTCGTAAGAGATATAATTTATTGTGAAAAGCTCATCAAATTGTATATGTATATATCACGAGTTTCTAAAAAATGTCTTATTCTTATTTTTAATATGTATTATAACAGAAACTTATTACATGTATACTATAAGGGTTGGCATAATAATCAGATAAATATTTGAAGTCCAAATGTTTCCGATCCAAACAAGGTAAAGTGTGTGTAAAGGACAAATAGCCACGCCCATCCCATAAGTTGACAATATTACAGTTAAAATTGTATAACTTTACTCTAAATAGTATGTATACTAGAGCCGATAGAAGACGTGTTGTTCCATTACATTCTAAAATATTAAAAAAACTTTGTCGCGCGATTATTAAGTTTTATCTCTAAAAAAGGGAGAAGCCCGACAGAAATCAAACATTTATTTGTTATATAGTCAAAGTTATTTTATTTTTGCCTTTTTCCTAAAACAAACGAATAATCATGCAATATTCAATTTTTAACATTTCAGAATGTTACAAAACAACACGTCTTCTTTCGGCTCTAGTTGACATACAACGCTAGTAGCACCCTCACTTGCTTAAATAGTTTTTTTGCCATGTAATGATTACGCAACGCTAACAGCATCCTTATTTGCTAGCATAGCTTTTTTAACATATGATACATGGTTTACGCTACGCTTATATCATCCTATATTATTTACATCGATTTTTCCCCATACAAAGTTCATACTAAGCTAACAACACCCTATCTTTTTCAACATAGTTTTGCCGAATGTCATGTTAAAAATAGTAATTATTAAACTATGTATTAAGATTATCAAAATATGATGAAAAATTTAATGAATACAAATTTTCATTTTCAAAATATGTGAAATACAGCGAAAAATCAAAGTAACACTTCTGGTAGCATTATTAAAAAAACTATATACACTTATAATTTAAACCGAACCATCGCTTACTAAGAAAGCTAAAAGTCTTTGAAACCAGAATCTCTAAATTTAATGATAATCGGGACTCAATTTGTCGCTACCTTTAGTCACGCTATTACTGTCATTTTTTTAATTCTTGTGTTTTATGCATTAGCAAAATAAAACATACAAGAAATGTAAAATAAAAAATATATATAAAACGCAAGTACTGCGGAAGCGTTATTTCATTGAACTTATCATCCCATTAGCACTTTAATAATGTATCACTATGTTTAAAAAAATCGATCTGATGATATTTGAGTTAAAATTTGATGCATCAAACCTCAGTAGTATATCAACTAGAGCTGATAAAATTTGATGCATCAAACCTCAGTAGTATATCAACTAGAGCTGATAAAATTTGATGCATCAAACCTCAGTAGTATATCAACTAGAGCTGATAAAATTTGATGCATCAAACCTCAGTAGTATATCAACTAGAGCTGATAAAAGATGATTGAATGTCGGTATCGAATCGTCCTTTTATTTCTTTCGGGCTGCTCTTTCCTTTTTAAAGAAACTTAATAACTACGAAATTTTGAATTTTTAATATTTCAGAATATAACGAAACACGTTTTTTACCAGCTTTAGTTGACATGAATAAAGGTGTCGAATTTTAACTGTAATATTTATTGCCTGGTCATTTTTTTAGCGTAGTTGGCGTGGTTGGCGTAGTAACATATCCTGTATATGCACACCTTAACTTATTGAAGCTGGAAACTTTTGAATCTTAGTGGTACGTTGGTCGGCTCCATTGAGATAGTATATCAACCGATTTGAATTTAAAAACCTTTGAAAGTTTAACCTGTTCAAAAGATAATCAGCAGATAATTGAATTCGTTAAACCTATACTTTATGAAATTGTACGTAGACCAATGCGTAAATGCAATTAAAATAAATTAATTTAAAAACTTGCCCATCAAAATATGAACGAATCTAAAATATCGGTTAGTCTTGATTCTACTCTAACTATTGTATTGTGCCACTAACTCTGAGATTTTCCTATACAACATAAATAAAAAAAGGAGTTACCTAAAGCAGGTAAAAGAAAACATCCAAAGTTGTAGAGTCCGAGTGAAAAAACAAAGGTTACCTCGCTTGAATTTAACCTTCGATAGAAAATGAAATAGAAAAACTTTAACTCCCTACGGTGGTACAAGCAAATTGTTATAAACTGGAAACCTTTTTCAGGAATTTTATTACATCACTTGAATGATAACGACAACTTGATATAATAAAAAATGTTTCAAATAAAATAGATTCGCAAAAAAATATACACATATATATTATATACAAAATATTATAATTCTTTTTGCACCCACACTCGCACTTAAGCGTTATTTTTGTCAGTACTCCGCTTGATAATAATTACATAACGATATTTCTGTAACATCATAATAACCTCTATCTTCTAGTTCTATGAATATTAAATACTCGAAAGATAGAGGTTCCACTCACTCTACCTACCGTGGCATCCTTTAACTTGTATTTTTGTAGGTTTTATATCCTGAAAATTATTTAAAAATATAGAAATGTTGATTCGTTTAGTTTGATATGAGTAATAAACAGAAAAAAGTGTTCTTATTTTGTTACGCGGGTTATCCGTATTGAATATGACGTGGAATATTGGATACTTAAAGTTGAGCTTAATTATCAATAAAGATTTGTTTTGAGTTATGAAAAAAAAAATTTCAACTTTAGCACGTTTCTATCCTTTTTTGTATTTTTTTACCCTTTTGCTAAGTCAATCGTAATATATATAGTTTTCTAACAGGCATACCCCTTGTACAAAGTAACATCCTATTTTTTAAATCAAATATTAATGAGATTTTGCTACACCAGCAACATACTTTCCTAGATAATTATTTCACCATACACAATATACGCTACATTAGCAATATTCTATCTTATAAACAAAAAAAATTCACCATAACATATATGGTTAATGCTACTCTAGCAACATCCTATCTTGCTACATAGTTTTTTAACCATACACGGTTTACTGTACGCTAGCATTATCCTGTTTTGTTGTTGCTAGCGTACCGCAAACGCTTTATAGTATGGTTCCAACAATAATTTATTATTTAAATTTTTTATTTAGTATACACATATAACATGATTTTAGTATTTTATTATATTTCGCCAATAAGAGTTAATTTTATGTAATCAGGTTTTTTGTCTTATCTTATTTTGAATAAAGAGGCGAATTATTTTAGAGTAAGAACTTGAATGTCAAGAGCATTAGGTTAAAAACGTATGTAACGCCCTTTGTTTTATCACAATTAAATATTACAACAATTTCCATTCACATAAAGCTTCTTCACTCAAAATACAGATTTCAGTATAATATTGTAATGTATTACATACAATACAATCTGGCGGACTAATTGTCATGTGACAATCTCTTCCAGCTTACCAGAAAGATGTCAAAGAGGCCTTAAGTAAAAACCAGGCTGGAATCCTTTTTAAAAAATTCTGGGTTCAGTGGGATTTGAACCCGCAATCTCAGAGAGACAGGCGTCTTACCGACTAGACCCACCGAAGTCAGTGTATACTGCCCTCATAAGCAAAATTGCAGCTAATGGCAAAAGTTAAGTTTTGAGAAAACTGTACTTTTATGTTTTTCATTGCTGTTTAAAAATGTCGTGATTCATAAACAAAAAAACAGTAAAATGTGATTCATAAGCAAAAACGCAGCAAACGTATAGGCACTTGCTGTCTTTTTTCTTATGAATCACATTTTTCTGTTTTTTTTTTTGCTTAGAAAACCCTAATATTTTGTAAAATTAAAAAAGACATTATGTCGATTTTTGTGTTGAAATAAATGGTTTTCTGTATTTGTTTATGGATTATGGTTTAGGATTTGATTTGAAATATTACCTCATACTTAGTTAAATTTCAATTTTTTTCCCGTTAGCTGTGTTTTTGCTTATGACGTGTTGTGTTATAATAAAAATCTTTGTTAACAGTGCCAAAAGTGGAGATTGTGGACGAGCGAGGCGTGTCAGTGTCGGACAAGTTTTACAAGGAGGGGTCCATCATCGAGCTCCGCTGTGTCATCAGTCGTGTGCCTCAACTGAATGGGCAGGTCATCTGGACCCACCAGGGCAGACAGCTTAACTTCGACACTAAGAGGGGAGGCATCAGGTTTGTCATTTCTTTATTTTGAGAACCATCATAGCCGTTAAACAGCAAAAGAAAAGTTCGATATGAGTTTCAACTGCAAATTTTTCATTTAATTAAGAGCCTTCGTCTTGTTGCAATTTATGTTTCCATTTAGATTAATCCGCATTTTTTGGAACTGTAAGGAAAGTACAGTATCTCAAAATAAGGAGGAGTTTCTTTCAGCCAGACTTCATTTGACCCGATTTACAACTCTTACCTAGTGGTGGTGAGGAATACTTTTACAGCTTTTCATTTTTCATGAAAATTTTGGTGACTTCCTGAATCTTTCAAGTCCTACAGAATAATGTTTTTTTTTGTCATTTTCTGTCATTTAATTTAAATTTTATCTTTGTTCGTGTTATCCTATTCACACTCCGGTGTGGCACTTGCAAAGGAGGGACTCCCCCCGCAGAGTTTTTCTTTCGTCAAGATATAACTTAATCCAATTATCTGGATAACGAGTCTACGATAGCACTGTAAAGGGAGCCTTATTTATTCCTAGAGGCAGTGAGGAAAAAATATTATAACACACAAGATTAATCAGAATATGCCAATTTATGTATTAGTACTCACAACCGTGACGTGATCATGCACACGCAAGTCTTGAAGAATTTTATTGAAGCGTTATCGATAATCGTGTTAATTTAATCATTTATAAATACACAAGAGCCCTTAAATAACGTTAAGAGAAATGAATAATACTTCAATAACGTTTGAATTTGTTGTAATTATTATGTTTTATTTTTGTAAAGTGTTTATATGGTCTGTATATCGCCAATAGTAATTTAATTCGTGTTAGCGGGATTTGTTACTAACGTAGTAAGTGTTTAAGGATTTTATAATTTAGTTTTGATAGGTGAACCATCCGAAAAAAATTAATCCAATCTTGCACATACTCGTACTTTGAATATTTTTCAATCTATTTTCGAGAAGTTTTAAATTTAGATTAAGAAAAGCATAAAACGTTGACACAGTTTTGTTAAGTTCAAAATAAATAATATTTCAAAAATATCGTTAACAAATATTCTGAAGGTTTGAATTAACATTTAGATTATTTTTAATTTTGAAAAAACTGGTTTCTATACAATTTTTACTTCAATAATTTATTATTTTGCTTATTCAATTAATATAAGCAAAATAAGAGAAAAAAGTTAAAACCAAACGTATATATTACAAAGGAAACTGGTGAAAAGAAAAATACTGGTCGATCGTTTGTCATCAATTTTCTTTGTGATGTTGAACATTATTCTTGACAATTAATTCCAAGAAACGTATGTTTATTTAAAAACCCTCATACGAGAACACAGTCAATTTTATTTCCATCGGTTCCAAGACAACAAGCCCAATTTATTCTTAACCCATTTAAAAAATACATATGCTATTTTCCTTCAATAATAGTTGGTTAGATGCATATCTTCCAGCTCGAGAGTTAAGGGTTCAATTCCTTTTGAAACTCAATTTATTTAAAAATGTGTTCAGTATCCCCTTCAGGTTTCGTTAACATGTTTGTGATTGGTTGAAAGAGATAAATACAGGTTATAAGCCCGCCAGGCTGTACCTATAATCAACTTCTTCTCCCTGTCTCCATCCCAACTCACTGTCTGCGAAGACTGTTGGGGTCAGCTCTCCTCGTCCTCAGGTCGTATGCTCTTCTGTCCCGGACTACGTCCCCCAAGCCGTGCCTCCGCATTAAGTTATCTTTTTACACCACCCATGAATTTTTTGGTCTTCCTCTGGTTATTATTCGAGGAAGATCCATGGAGATTAACTGGTTCACAATGTGATCGGGTGCTCTGCGTTCAACGTGCTCATACCATCTCAATCGCCTCTCCTCCATCTTACTGTTGATATCTGTAACACCTAGGCTTCCAGGAATGCGTGAGCTTTTTATTTTGTCTCTTAGGGACACACCAGCTGACTATCTAAGCATGCGCATTTCAGCAGTTTCTAGTTGCCTAGAGTAAGAGTTATACATCCTACAGCATTCGGAGCCATAGAGGAGTGCGGGTCTGATAATCGTTTGGTATACTTTTCCTTTTAGTTTCACTGGCATTTTCGGATCACATAGAACTCCCGTCATTGATTTAAACTTCATCCATCCCACACTTATTTTATGTGTTACATCTGCTTCTTAATATGTAAACTAATCTTCCTCGATCAATATTTTTGTTTCCAACTTCCATTCTGTATACTTTGTCTTTCCTTTATTACTTGAGCACTGTTTCCTGACCTTGATTCGATAATAACTCTCTATACACTATTTTTCTCTTTCCGCAGTCTTTATCTTTCTTATCCAGCCATGCACCGTATTTTTTACATTTTATTTTCGCAATGCTACAGACATCTGCTATGACCACTAATATATTTTTCATACATACCTATTTTTCTTCAACATTTAATCCATCACTCATCATTATTCTTCTACCTTCCACACGCTTTCCAAATTCCTCTTACTTCGAGTAATTTTGTAATTTCATACATCTGAATCTTACGGCTAACGTTTCTTTGCATATGCCAGATCGTCACATACGGAAAATATTTATTCTGCTCTTCTTCTTCTTCCCAGTGTCATGCCAGGTCCCCCCAAAGCTGAATATCGCCTGAGAGTAGACATATTTGTCCCCGGCAGCCCAAAAAAGAACCCCGACGCCCCTTATACCAGTTCAATCACGTATAATGCGTAGCCAGGAGATTATTCTGCTCATCACAAGATAAAAGTGTGAGTCGTATTATCGAGAATGCTTTTTTGCAGTTAAAAATCCACAGTTGATTTTAATTCACACGTAAACACATGATTCATTTATATAAATAATTAATAAAACTGTAATTAAAATAACTTGTATACCTTAATTACAAAAATTTTAAATGACATTCCACGTGAAACAAAAAGTTGTGTTAAATTAAAAAATTTTTTTTAACACATTCCACTTTTATCTGAGAGAAATGTTATCATGAGAAAAAACTATGAAATATATGGTTATTTTCAAAAGTGGGATCCAAACCTTTTCCAATAGTCAATACGGCTTTCCGCAAAGAAAAAGGTCGAGAGATTGGATCACACCTGCGAAAATAACATTTATATCTTTGTTTTCAGAGGATTTTTTTTCATTTGATGTAATGTTTTCTCTGCTTTCGAAATCGATCTACACGCATCTAAATATACGTATCAAAAATAAACTTAACCCATTCTTTTTTTACAGACTAACATTTAAAGTATCTTAACTTACTGTTAGGAGTCGTCAAAATGATCAAACCCTTAATTTACAAATTAATGCTATTGAGATGTGGTGTTGAAGGCTACTTTTGTGCATTGTGTGGACTTTCAGAAGAACCAATCGATCGATTATTGAAGAGCTTTTGGCTAACGCTTTGAGTACTTCTATGCTGTGTGCAAGAAAAATCCTACCGTACTTTGGATAAAGAGCACATGTAGACACGATATCTTCTAGGTGATTAGTCTCGCCTTGCGTTAACTATTGTAACAATTTGCGTTCGGGGTTACATATGACCCAACTAAATAAACTAAAGTCAATGTTAAATGCAGATGTTCGTCTTATATTGTATAGTACAAAGCAGTATAACATAACTTCACTACTTATAAGGCTTGGATGGTGTATGCTAGAGGAGAGGATTCAACACAATATTTGAGTTATGGTTTTCAAAACGACCAATCGTCAAATTCATCGATATTTTCAGGATTGTTTTAAATGGGAGGAGATTTTTGATCTTGTTTCAGGTTTAAATCGAGCTCTTCAAATTCTTAGTAAAGTAGACAAATCAAAATATTTTGACGAAATATTTCAGGTAGTGGGATCCTTTCAACCATATATAACAGTATTTCCCCCTCCCTGAGGCAAATCTCCGAATTGGTCAAGTTTTCAGTAGACTTGAAAAGTTACTTCTCCTCTGTACGTATATATTGTACAAGTATATTGGTTGATTTAAAAACGAAATGTTCTTGAGGTGAACGTAATAATCGGGAAACAGCACTGTTTTAAATAATCTAAGAAAAAAAAACATTAGTGCTAATTTCTGACGGAACATGGAATGGCAACAGAAGTAGAGGTCGAGCACCCATCTGATGGAATAAATAATATAGGTGAAAAAAACAGCGGACGGGTAATTTTAAGAGGCGCTACAAAGTACAAGAGATCGCTCGGACTGGAAAGAATGATTGACGTCCACGGTAATAACGACACCATTGAGCGAACGACCAAAAAGAAGAATATATAAAACTGAAATTTACTTCTGCGCATATTAACAAAAGTTTTATTGGTCATTATACTTCCTTTTTTTCAATTAACATAATATTAGAATATAATATACATACCATCACGCTATTTCCCTGTCGGGGTAGGCAGAAAGGACAGAGCGCTGGACTTTACTATCTCGACACATATCCTTAGCCTCTTCTACAACCATACACCTTCTCAAACAGCTTATATGATACGATATCTCTAACTTTCTACGTTTTCTTCTTTCAAAATATAATTCACTTGATTCAACTTTACTTACCTTGCTCTTTCTCCCACACACTTTTCACTCACATTCGCACTTTATATCTGTGTTCTTAGTATTTCTTCATCTATTCGTTTCACATGCCCAAACTATCTCAATATGATCTTATTAGAATATTATATAATAATTACCCATGTTGTTCCTCTGACTACATCGATTCCCAGGACGCGTTCTACCTTCTATATCCAGATTAATCACGTGCATGAAAATATTTGAATACATTAGCAAAAATAAAAATAAAACCTCAAGCAAAAATAGAAAATTTATAAAAAATTAAAAACGTTTCACCCCTCAAAAAAAATCCTAGGGATTTGTGTGACAGACTGTACACGATTCCGATGTAACCAATTCAACTTAAACATCGCTCTAATAATAAACCCTCATTTTGCCTTAAGAGAGCCTCGAGCTATTAGGTAGAAACACGTCTCGCGGTGATTTATGTAGTTAGTGAAATAACAAGTTATGTATTTTTAAATATTCTTAAAAAATTCTTAAATATTCTAAAACTTAAAGCCAAAACCTACGAGTACGTTAAAGTAATATTTTTTCGCACATCCAACAAATTAATTCACGAAAAAGTGAAGAAGAAAAAATGGTCCAAAAATATTTAATACAAGAATGGCTCATCCCCCCGATGTTTAATATTACGTATTTATTTTTTGCTTTTGTTTTTTCTCAACGTTCACGCTTCGGTACGTCAGAAGTGGCACATTTTTTAGAAAGGAATCTCCGTATAAAGGAAACATACCTAATATTTATCATGCTAGAGAATTTTTTTTAGCCTTCTTTTATTTTAAATAAACGATAATATCTTGCCTGCGCGCATAAATAATGTTTGAATTCTCGTGACAAAACATAATTCCTTACACCAAATGTCTTTATGTTTATGAATGTCATTTATTTAAAATTGAAGTTAATTACCAATGATATCAAATTTTGCCATCAATTTTGACTATATTTTTGTGTACGGCTAAAATGCGTCTAGCAAGAAAAAAAATTCAATGTAAGAATAAGGAAATGAAAGTAAGAAAATCTTTGCCGATTTCATTTTGAATGAAGAAAGGATAGTTTTTTTGCCCATAACTCAATTAGGTTGATAGTATCTAATTTAATTTAAATATTTTATGACGCATGGACATTAAATACAGTGCGAAAAGCCAGAACGAACGCAGTCAAAATGTTTTCTTATACTTTTTTTGTATACAGTTTAACCTGACGTGCTTATTACCGTGTATCAATCGCTTTTAATCAATCAGAGACAGACTTAAGCGGAAACTATACGGGAAACTTTTTTAATAAAATCTTTAGTTTGGAAGACAGGCGTATTATCATTTAGGCAGCTGAGATTTAAAATTGTATTGTATTACAGTTAACCTGGCGGGCTTATTGTCACGTGGCAATCTCTTCCAGCCGATCAGAAAGATGCTAAAAAGGCTTTGAGTGAAAACCAGACTAGAATCCTCTTAAAAAAATCTGGGTTCCAGCAGGATAGGAACCTGCAACTTCCAGACTGAGAAACAAGCATTTTACCAGCTAGGCCACTAACAAAAATTCTTGTTTTGCGAAGAATATTCGTTTGACACTGTTTCATATTGAGGGTCAGATAATGGATATATATCTGCACTATATAGATGAATTTTATCAGTTGAAATAATAATGAAATCTTGAGTTGGACACATTAAAAGAACGAGCTTGATATCAAGTGCATATCTTTGAAATGAATGAGGACTGGAATTGAGTTGAATGATAATATAATGGGACGAGGTTTTTGAATGAATTTATTCAACAAAATAATAAGATGAAGCAAGGAGCATAAATTACGAGATGTATGAATGAATACATGGCAAAAAGTTGAGAATCTAAATAGGAAGGTTCGGAGGACAACCATTTCTACACACCGTAAAGGAGCATTGTATGATGGTGTGTTGATAGTAAATGTATGTTATATATTTTTTTTAAACCATCTAAAAGCTTGTTTATTTATTGTAGTTCACACTTTTATTGCAAATACAATCCGATGGGCTTATTTGCAGGTGGTAATCTCTTCCAACTAACCAGACAAAAGTAAATGAAGCAAGTTACATGGTCGCAGAAAAACATTCAAATGACTATCCATCTCCACGAAATTCATGATCATATATATGCCCACAAACACGGGCAATCACCCGAACATTCCTTTTCATCCAAAGTTAGATATCAATCAAAGGAAAACGAAGGGATGGTGGTGAGGAAAGGAAAAAAAAACATGAATGAAACACCTTATATTACTGACTAGAAATTAAAAGTTTTTAGTCGCCTCTTAAATCATGCCAAGGACGAAGCGAGTCTAATAACATTGATTTGTAACTGACTCTAGAGTCTCACTGCATGGACAGTTAAGAACGAGGTAAAAAAGAAGAGCTGGGAACTGAAAAGGTTGCGTGGAAAGCTTACCATATTATTCAAAAATATTTTCCTTTACGTGTAAAATAACGAGTATTTTAAAAAAGATAGTTGTTTTTGTTTCTTTTCAAACCCCTAAAGATAAGCAACGGGGCACTCAAACATACCATGCATAAATTTGAACCGAACAATGTCAAAATCTGTTGAGATGATAGCCCACAACAGTATTTTAGTGCCAAATTTGATGTGTAGATGTGAAACGTGGACGTCGAGAAATACTAAACAAAAACTAATAAATGCTGTAAATACGTGCACTGAGGAAAATACATGAGGTGATAATTTATTTTATTTATTTATTTACTTATTTATTTATTTATATATTTATTTATTTATTTATTTATTTATTTATTTATTTATTTATTTATTTACGTATTTATTTATTTATTTATTTATTTATTTATTAATTTTTTTATTTATTTATTTATTTATTTATCTATTTATCTATTTATTTATTTATTTATTTATTTATTTATTTATTTATTTATTTATTTATTTATTTATTTATTTATTTATTTATTTATTTTTTTTTTTTTTTTATTTATTTATTTATTTATTTATTTATTTATTTATTTATTTATTTATTTATTTATTTATTTATTTATTTATTTATTTATTTATTTATTTATTTATTTATTTATTTATTTATTTATTTATTTATTTATTTATTTATTTATTTATTTATTTATTTATTTATTTATTTATTTATTTATTTATTTATTTATTTATTTATTTATTTATTTACTTATTTATTTATTTATTTATTTATTTATTTATTTATTTATTTATTTATTTATTTATTTATTTATTTATTTATTCATTCATTCATTTATTTATTTATTTATTATTACACATGACAAGAAATATGCACAATTTGTGAAAAAATAACAGATAATTTGATTTGGACCTACAATTTTAATGGATCTGGGTTTGTTGCCTTTCATTTGTCGTATCCCCAGTAAACTAGGTTTTTGCCTGTATCTCACTGAGGATATAAACATAATATAAGATGGAATACGGTATGAAGTAATTAGAGATGAATATGAACTTAAAGCTGGTGTGTTGTATAAAATGAACAAGTGTTGTATAAAATGACATTCTAAGAAGAATTGGGCACATGGAATGTATAAATGTGAGAAAGAATAACAACACATTCAATAAAAATGTGAGTGGAAGGCGTGACAGAGTTAGACCAAGGAAAGCATGGTTGAATAAAGTGAATATTTTGAAAGAAAAAAATGTATGAGAAATTGTATGAGCCGTATGAGAAGGTGTATGAATTTAGAAGAGGTAAAATATCTGTGTCGAGATAAGAAAGTCTGGCACTCTCTCCTATCTACCCAATCGAGTAGGAAAACGGTGTGATGGTATGTTTGTATCATACGTATGATAAAAGAAGAAACCAAACGGGCAGTTATAAGTAAAATCATGATAATCATGGGAATTTGTTAATGCGTTTGAGGTATTTGTCATTCGCGAAAATTTGTATAATTTTCTCTGTTCAAATCCGGGGGGTTGCGGGTTCGAATCCCATTAGAACGTAGATTTTTTTTAAAGATTACAATTTGGTTTTCACTTAAAGCCTCTTTAATTTTTTTCTTGTCGGTTGCAAGAGATTTCTTCAATGCAAATTAACCACCGAGACGTGTTTTGTTATTCTACGAAACTATCACAAAATACGTCAAAATGATATGAAATAAAACATAAAATTACTTTTTTTACTTAAAACAGAATTATATTCAATTTTGAAATGCGGAATCTTGGGATCGTTCCTCGAACATTCGGATCTAAATTATACCGCTCTCCTATCTCAGTTTTTTTGACCTCACAACTGTTTTGCAATTTAAATTGAACCCGAGTTTTTCTGCGCGGGAAATTTATACATACTATGACATACGTTGAAGAGTTAATACAAATGTTCATTATTTCAAAAAAAACGTTCAAACTCTTGTAACAAGGTAATTTCAAAAGCAGACAGACGTACATATTATTATGCCGCGACGTAACATATTATTAAGCAGAGAGATCAGATCTCCATACTTTTCTATCCAAGCACACAACTCCATATTCATATATTTCGTCATTTATATATGTTTTTTACGTAACGTTCTTTCAATATCTGGTCCAATTAATCCACGTTTTATTCGGTCTGCCTCTTCCCCGCACGCCTTGCATTTTTTACTTCTATACTCGCTTGATGACTTTTTGTCATTCATTCTCTAGACGTATCCAAACCATCTTAACGCCGAACGAACGAAAAGAGTTATTTTAATTATATTACAAGTAAATTTACGCGGAATCCACATATTTGGTATATTATGTTATGTTAGTAATTTCAGAAATTACGTTTTCCACTATTGTGTCATCTGTGTGTGTTGAGGGGGGGGGGTATGGGTTACTTTGAGGATGTATTTGTGTAGTTATATTAACTTTAGTTTATTTATGACCCCTCCCACCTCAATACGTCATCGAATTTAGTCCGAGTTATGGGTCACGTATCCAGAGTGGTTCTGTTTCACATCAGCGATCCTGGTGACATCGTCGAGATTCCAGCGTCCTCCCAATCGCATCGCTCCACAGCCCCTCGACGGCAGCACCCCGGCTCCCAGGAACCGCAACATACCGGCCGCCGTGCAAGAAGACAGAGAGGAAGGCATAGCTCAGTAGAGAAGAAGATATACATGATATTTGAAGGGCATCTTTAGATAACATATAATATAAAATATACGTTAACAACATCTTCAAAAGTAATCTTTGACGCGAAAGGTCTACAACCAGTGTAATCTCCCAGTACTTACATATGACTGAGACATGGACGCTCACAGTGAAGAACACACAAAAGCTCCAGACCGCACAAAATGGCATGGAGAGATTCATGTTGGGATACACTAAAAGATACGGTAAACGAAACACCTGGATTAGCAACAAAACCAAGGTAGAAGACGAAAAAAAGGTGTTCAAGAAAATTAAGTGGAAATGGGCAGGACACGTAGCCAGAATATCAGACTCCCGATGAACATCCAAAACAATACAATGGTACCCAAGAGGCATAAAAAGGCCTAGACGAAGACTGAAGGTACGCTGGATATATGAAATCAGGAAGCATGGTAGCATCACATGGCATCAACGAGCAAAAAACCAAACTATTTGGGGTCAACTTGGCGAGACCTTCATCCAGCAGTGGATCGACTCTGGTTGATAATGATATTTTATTAATAAGATCCATTTTTAGAGTATCTTCTAATTCCTGAATTAATATATTGTATGAATAGGTATAGAAATCAACTTATTAATATTTATACCCTTGATAATAAATACATTCAATTCTTTATCCTCTCATCCAGCAGTGGGTCGACCCTGGTTGACAATGATGATGATAATGATACGGAAAAGGTGTAGTGTGTGAGAATGGGAAGGTAGTGGCTGCGGCCTTTTAAATTGTAGTTTTTCCTCATTTGCATATGCATGAAAGCATATTTGGTGAGGAAACCGCACAAAATTCACCAAAAGGAGATCCATCTTAACATAGCGACTTTTTTAACTTTATTGAAACCATCCAATTATCCGTGCATCCTTTTCTTATCTCTTTATTCCACGTTATTTCATACACTACCTGTATCTGACTCCGAATATGTCACTATTATGTAACGAAAGATATGCAAAAGTTTATTTATGATTCGTCTACCCTTGGTAGATTTTCTACGGTTTCGAGAAGTACCTTATCGAATTGCCAAAAGTACATATTTATATCATAACACTCAACTTGTTTGTTTATGTGATATTTTTAATATCAAAAACAGCGAGTTCAAGGCCTGCACGCTTGAAAAGACTGCTTTCTAAACGACGCTTTAAAAATTGTTATTTCATTATGATTATTGATTCACCACATTTTTTTCCAAGTCAACGCATCTCGACAACTTGAATCTTACTTGTATTCTTCTTCTGGTACCTACATAAGACCAAGTTTCACTTATTTACATCAAGGCTAGCATCAATGACACTTTTGGTATATTTTAGCTTGTTTACCGTTCATTGTATTAAACACATCATTGACCTTAGTCCCTATCGTATGTATCATAGACAGCATCTGGAAATAAAATTGGTATCATAAAAAATAAATTATTGGCCACAAAAAGATATCAATAAAATTAATTATTTAGTTTGACATGTTTACAAGTAACGCGTTCTACATTTCGTATGGGAAGGAAGATGAAATTTCACAGATAAAACAATATGTCCTTAGAGCCATGGTTGAAAAAATCGCTTTATCTGCCTCATTCTTACTGGGCGTTTAATATATGACATAATCGAGAAAGAATGAAAATGTGGATCTCGTTCAAATGTGGTTTTTTTTAAAAACGTCAAGTTTTTTTATAGAATGACGAAATGAGATTTATATTTTTTGTTTTTCTCTATTTATACGCGTTTGAAGAAGAATTTCATTTAATTTATGAAATCGTTTTAAACGTATTCTGCGAAAAATATTACAAAACGAGATATTTTAAGAAAGCGATATATTTTTCACGGGTCGTTTATGAAATCTGTAGATTTTACAAACCATACTTCTCGATTTCCGTAATCAAATAACTACTTTTCGATTTTCAATAGCACTGTGTGTAAAAAATAATAAATACATACGAGTACATGGCATCACGAAATTTTCCTGTTGGGTAGGCAGAAAGAATAGAGCACTTGTCGTTTTGGTTAACGTGTGTGTTTGCTTAAGTGTGAATTAGTTATAATTTTTTTTAATATTAAGCTAATGAACGACATTTTTAATGAGCTTTTAAAAATATTATTTGTTAATCCACTTTTTAAATTTATTTTATTACTTTTTTTAATATTGCAGTAAACACTTTTCTAGAAAAGACAAACATACATGCCATCACGTAAGTTGTCTGTTGAGGTGATTAGAGAGGAAATATATTTTAATTTTTTACTTTGCGAATATATTCCTTTGTAGGTGTTTTTCTAAATAATGTCTACGTGAATTCCTTATCCTAATCGCCATTCGTACTAAATAAAATTTGCGTAGCCTTTAAGTTTTAAAAAATTGTACAATACCATAAAAAAAAATTTGTCGCAGTTTATTTTTCAATTAAGAATATGTTAGCATATACCATCTCTGACTCCACAAAAAACCAACAGACTTCAACTTCTAACTCAAACTTCACAACCATCAATACTTAATAACTGAAATTTCATGTATCTACCTTCCTCAATAATAATATACTCGTATTATATGTGCGACCATTACCACAAATTAAATCTGTCTTTTTTTAACATAATAAATTAAGTGATTTTTTTGTATGTTATACGGCCCTGTACCTTTTGAGAACTGGCTTGTTGTGTGTAGTACATACGTCAAATTAATTTAAAAAAAAACAATCATCTAAATCTAGAATATGACCTAATTTGTGTGCATGTATACAAAAGTTTGATACAAAAATTGACACTTTTCACGCCAAAAAAGGAGCACTATTTATTTTGACAAGTAAGTCTTAAATTTAGGCCATGCTATTTTTGCTTGAACAAAATGAAAAGTTTGTCATAATACTGTGATAAGTCTGGATTAGAGAGTACCTCTAAAATACCAAACGAACTCCCCGTCTGTAAGTGACGATCTTTCTGACGCGGTGTGCAAATGAAACCTCCAATTTATCCTTTGTCTTCTAGTATTAGGGGTGAGTTACCCTAAATATTCAGGAGAAAATATTTCCAAGGCACATTGAAACAAAGGACGTAATGTCCATCTCTGGTTTAAAAATGTTGAGATTTAATCTCGTAACTGCTCATAATGAAGTTTCAGTTTTCCTAATTTTCTTATACCAAGTCAGAAGTTTCAAAGTGTAAAATAACTAGGAAAGTTTTGACGCTCGTTCACCGTTCGCTTCACCGTTCACCGGTGACTCGGCGATTTCCGTGGCCTAGTTGATATGATGGTTGTCTTCCAGCCCAGGGGTTGCGGGTTCGATATCCGCTGTTATCCAGATTTAAAAAAAAACTGTTTCCTTCTTGATTTCAATTAAGGTTGATTTAATAGCTTTCTATAGATTACACGATGATATCTCACTTTTATTTTTAGAATGTAAATTGCTCATGAATGATTATAATTATTTTATTTTTTTTTGCGATCCTTTATTTACTTTTGTCTGGTTGGCTGGAAGAAAGTATCATCACTTAAAACAAAACTAAATACCCTTTGATTAAAATATATTCATATTTTTCATTCAAATAAATCCTGTGTTGTTCTTTTAAGTTAATAGATTGTCTGGAAAGTAGTTTTGTAGTGTTTGGATGATATTGTTAGAACAAAATGTTCGTCGTTAACTTAATTCCAAATGTGCTGAACAATATTTTTTATGAAAGGTGATAGTAAAACGCATTTTTCGGCCATTATCTACCCAAATTACTTGAGCAAGGTTTTTGGCCTAATTTTGGAGATGGAACAAAACAAGTCGTTATTTCGGTGCTTGATGCTTATTTATTTATTTATTTAATACTTTTATTGCAAATATAATCTGGCGGGCTTATTTACAACCATAAAGAAAAAAATACGACACAAACCAGAAAATAGACATGTACACTATGTGTTGACGGCGCAGTAAGCGATCGTGTGTGTCAAATGTTATTAGTAAAATCCCGTAATGGTGATACGACTCTCGAAGGTAATGTCCGCTCTGAAAGACAGATTACCACTGTTGTCGACCAATAAAGGCTTATCCAGCTTTAAGCATTTGACGACACGCAAGATTACTGAGATGAACAATTTTATGTTTAAATTTAACATCCACGAACAATTTTATGTTTAAATTTAATGCAATCTTACGTTTAAATTTGACCTAAAAATACGAAACGATATTCTAGTCAACAAGATTCTAGATAATTTAATTATTCGCATCTGTTTATGTTTAGGAAGGCAAGCTCACAAAGAGAAGACAAACTTCCAAAAATCGCGTGCTCGATGCAAAATGCAATGAAAATAATTTTAGAAATAGTGTTGAATAAATATTCATCAGGGGTAAAGATTTTATAGTTTTGACATTCAGATGTCAGTTGATGTGTCGGGGTGTTATTGGTCCATCATGGTCCTCTATTTTTTCTCAAACTCGGCGCACTACTTATCTCCATCCCTTTCGGTCCTGAGGCATGTCGAACGAAGCTCTTAAAGAAGATCCTGTTTTCTCCTTTGAAATATTAGTGGGCCTTACGGTTGATGGGATATTAAGCATCCACCTCCAGCACTACATCTTGAAGGAATCCATCATGTTTCTTACCTTTTCTCTAATCGTCCATTTTTCCACCCATATAGTGTTATGGAAAAAAACTATAAACTTAACTAGTCGGATTTTGGTTCTTCTAAATATGGACCAGTTAGTCCATATCTTTATCCGATATGTAATAGTAGCAACATATTTGGCTTAATATATCAATAATTAACGAATTTATACATCACAATAATACTAAAATTCTTTAATTTCATTAGTCATGCTGGCTTTCCCCTTTTCATCGTGTCTCGTTTATTCTTCGGAAAAATGTAATTGAGCTATGTAAAATGATACCTGACTCTGTCCAAAAGTGGTTATTAAGAGAGGAAATTACCATGAATTTCATTTGTCTTTTCCCTTTGAGAGGTTTAACTAATAAAAGTTCTGCTCCAAGACGCAGAAGTGAGTTTGTTTAATATTTATTTAATTAATTGTTGTAACACCCGTATTTTCCATTGTATGTACTTGTTTAAACACATTCTTCATTTTGTTTTATATAAACTTGTATAAAGTATCTTTAAGTTTCGTTTAACTTTTTTTTCAATTTTCCTTTACTTTATTTCCATAATAATTTCTGCATGCAATATCATCACAAATCGCGTTTAAACTAATTAATAATAACATTTAAATAAATTGAAGTGCAAAAGGTAATGAAAATAAAACAAAAAACTACCAGTCAATATTTTTTTACTTTCAAACAGACAATTTGTATAACCAATGTTGCCTCAAATATTTGGACTGATATCAAGATGTGCCTTTATTGGTAAGACACGGGTTACGTCTGTTGGTACCTATTATTTTATATTTTGATCGATTAAGAGCTGGCTGGCTGGAATAAATTACTTAAGATCCCATAACATACATGTGTAACTTTTTACACAAAGCAATGAGTAAAGTTGTTAATGGTGAGCGTCATGCTCATCTACTATGACTCGAACTTGATTTACTAACTCTTTTCACTTATTTACTACACTTCTCCATCCCTCCCGGCCTTTGGCCAAGTTGAATGTACCGTTCAAAGTTTTTTGTAACTGTTATAAAACTGGTATTATGCTTGTCGATTAAATATTAACGGGGTTAACTACAGAATTCTCATGTTAATCAATTTTTCATATAAAATACCGCATTTAACACAAAAATACAGCCCCGACACATCACTTCATAACTCAATCTCAAAACTATAAAATCTTATGTCGCAACTTTTATTTATTCAAAACGGGAATATAAATAATTTATTTAATTTTTACAATTGAATTACAAGTATTACAGCGCACGCCTCATTCTATTTACAACGTGATAAAACAGTGCACCATACGAAATATTAATTTATTGTTTATAATAAGGTACTATTGGGGTGATATCTGAGTTTAGATTTTACATTTTTTTCCATTTCCGACAAACTTCACATGTTCTGGATAGATCAATGTAATTATTATTTTAATAACAAGTATTTAAAGTATCGTTAAAATAGGCATTTCTGTGTTTTTTGCTAAGCTGTTAGCGACTGGAGATAACATGTATAAAAATAATAATCACTATAGATTACATTTCAATAAGCTTGTTTAAAAAGCCTGTGTATGTTGTAAGTAGAACTTTTCTGTTTAAAACTGATGTATTAACTTGATTTTTTTATTTTTTTATGTTCTCACACATTTCATTTTTTAACTAATTTTTCCATGCCGTTTTTGTTTCTATATGCCTAATTTATCTTTTGGTGTTGAAGTTCTTGAAATATGTTTCAACATCATTGGGCTTTTCGTGGCTCCCGCGACTTTACAGCATTTTTAGAGCCCGTCGTCTGAAATTCTTTAATATCTTAGAAGTGTCACAGTATTAAGCATAAACGAAGAAAATTATGAGCATGGTCTGAACATTGAGGGTAT
This sequence comes from Odontocerum albicorne, assembly GCA_949825065.1. NCBI lineage: Eukaryota > Metazoa > Arthropoda > Insecta > Trichoptera > Odontoceridae > Odontocerum > Odontocerum albicorne. The sequence goes on from OX463856.1 coordinate 17,664,111, forward strand.
TATTATAATAATTTCATTTGCCAAACTGTCGGTGAATTTCAACTAGTAAAAATAAAATAAAAAATTTCATAAATTTTCCAAGTCGATGTTTCACTCTCACACATTTGAAACTAATACGATGTTGTGAATCACTTAAGCAGACCGCGATATTGCTTAGTATGATTATGCGTCTTTAAGTATCCTGCTGCATTTGTTTCCTATTGCAACTTGTAGTTAAACATCTTATTCCACCTTGCGTCATCTGATAATATACTTGCCAAATAGTGGAATTGCTCGTTCTAATATAGTAATTATTATTGGTCACCTGAATGTTGCATCTACTTTTCCTTTCGCCTTTTTTCAATTATGCTAACTTAGAATTTTGCAGCATTCATCCTAAAGATTTTCATTTGCACTTTACGTACAATTCACTTGTAATATAATTCATTTTAATATTCCCCATTACTACTTTGTCATCAGAATGCACGTACATTCCCGTTAGATATTTTCATACCACATTTATTTCAATTTCAAACCAATCTTTATGAATTCGAAGCAGCTTATTTTAATTAAACGTGTGTTTGTTATATTTATTTTCGATGTACTTTTACTTTATTATTTTCTGTGCAATACTTAAAAATCTAGTAAGTGGCTTTCAACCCTGAAAACTGAAAAAATGCAGACTTAAAATAAACTCAGGTTTTAAGAAAACCTTGAAATATTTGGAAAAATACCCCTCGAATTTTATAGAATCACAACAATGTCAAAATCAAACCTTTGACTACTCAGAATGATCTAAGAATTATAATGTCTAATGAACTGAAATGGAGCGAACACATCACCGATTTTGTAAAAAGAACCAATAAACTTATTTTCATTATAAAAAGTCTTTCAGTAGGTTAACTCCTCGAAATGTTTTTATTGGTCTATAAAACCTATGTCAGGCCTTTGCTAGAATTTGGTTACCAAATATGGAACCCCTATTTTATAAAGGATATTGAGCTTCTTGAAAGGGTTCAAAGACGAGCAACTAAAATTCCAACATGTCTGACTTACGAAGATAGATTAGGTTCACTGAGTTTGCCTACTCTGCAGCAAAAATGAAATCGTATAGCTTCAATTGGGTATCATAAGATTTTGAGCAGTTATTATGATTTCTCAGAACTCTACAAATAATTTTCTTTTAACCAAAAGACACATTTTCGAGGACACCAGATAAAACTCGGCAAAACTTAAATCCAAGGGTAAATTATTTTGATAACCGAGTTTCGGAATCTTGGAACACACTGTTCAATAATAAAAAAAAACAAGTTAATTATAAAATTATTTATAAACTTCATGTCCGGTATCCCACAGTGGAGCTTTTCAAGGAGTATCGGGTCCTTAACGTAGCCAACTTATACTTTAAGTCCATTCATTCTCTGGTACCTTCATTAAAAAAAAAAGAAAATGCAAACTCAGCAGAGACAGTTGCCATAAAACGCATAGCAACTGATCAAATATTCACCATCCCTAAATTTAGAACTTCTTTTGCCCAAAGACAATATACCTATTTGGTTCTCATGACATACTATGCAATGCCGAATCGCATAAATACGAACGGAAGTAAACATTTATGCATTCGACCGGAGCGTAGTTGTTATAGTGACAGAGTTTGAATATTTGGACTTGCAGGAGGAATAACTTGCAACAAAAGTTTGTGTGAACTCTTGAGTGTGGTGTGTTTTTGATGATTATATGTGGCACATTAAAAGATGGTCGTTTTGGTCTGTCTGGAGTGATGAAAAGTGAGGGGTTGGATTCTCGTGATCACAAGACACTTTTTATCGAGTTTATGGGAGTATGCAACGGGGTATTGTATAATAAAAAAATGGAAATAAATATTCAGTAAGATACAGACAAAAGCCAAGTTTACTGGACATAACAAATTAAAAGCAACAAAGCCAGATCCATTAAAATTGCGTATCTACATTAAACTACCTTTTGTTTTTTTACAAATTATGTATTTATAAGATTTCCTGTCTTATATAAATAAATAAATAAATAGTCAATTGAGTGTTGCACTATTCAACTAGTTTACAAACCGCCTCATCAACTTTCTACACAAAAAAACCAAAAAGTGGGGGTTTTGTTTCCATTGCTTTTATTTTTATCTTTAATTTGCTTTTCCCTAGATTTTTTTCATGAATACGTCAAATTTAAACTAAATTAAGATATTAACAGCATCCATTCATGTTGCCAGTTTATAATAATAATAATTTCAACAGTAAATATTATACCTCAAAATGTTACAAATTAGCAAACTTATTTAAAAAAGACTTTTTTATTTCCAAAATGATTATGCCTATCTTTTCTGAAGGGTCATTGAAATTTTAATGTGTTAAACACATATAGTCTAAGAATCTCGCCGAGGTTGTCTCCTCCCTCCCTTTATGCACAGTCCCCAATCCGAATGTTTACCGTTAGAAGCGTGTATATAGGTACCAATCCGAATGTTTACCGTTAGAAGCGTGTATATAGGTACCAATCCGAATGTTTACCGTTAGAAGCGTGTATATAGGTACCAATCCGAATGTTTACCGTTAGAAGCGTGTATATAGGTACCAATCCGAATGTTTACCGTTAGAAGCGTGTATATAGGTACCAATTCGAACAGAATTCAGTCTTGTTTGTGCTTCCCTGATGAAATTAAAGCTTTGATACCGGTAGGGTTTTACCGTTATAAAAAGTGGAATAAGCAGTGTTTGATTAAAACAAATTACAAAGTCTTTAAACCTCCACAATGTTAATGCCTTAACTATAAATAATATACTTCATAATATTCTTACCAAAAAATCAAATATACACACTGACCCAAATACAAACTCAAGACCAAGCAAAAAATACCTGGGCAAGAAGCAACAATAGGGAAAATGTGCGTAATTTACGTTCTAGAAGCGAATCCCGTTTGAGAAATTTGCCGGTTTTGTGAATTCATGTAGAAACTGTCTGTTTGGTGTAATGTTCTAAAAACAAATACTTAACGGTTGAGGGATTTTTCCATGCGCCTTTTTTCCGGTCAAAATTAAGGTCGATTTATTAATTGAGAAACATTTTTCGAAGGATCCTCTTTCTCCCAGAGACTAAACAATCAGGAATAAACTGAGAAAAAAACTGGAGAATGATTCGAGCCGATTTCGTAGAACAGCGGTTGTTAACATTTTCTAGTGAAAAGCCAGAGAAACAAATTTTATATTTTAGACCAGAAATTAAAATTAATTTTACATTAATTATTTAAACAAAATTCAGAATTTAATAAGGTGTGAAAATAAACAACTTAAAAATCTGATTGCGAGTTCACGCAATTTTCTATTTCAGGAAAAGCAGCCCCTGTAATCTAGTTAGTTGCGCACATTACATCCAACCTGAGAGTTTCCAGTTCAATTGGTTATAAAGTCATTTAAAGCTTCAATTTGTTTTTTTTCAATAAGGGTACAAAATTTTTCACAGTTTTTCTCTCTTAGTTCGATTCTTGGTAAATTCATTTCCGGATTGGTTTGACTTTTAAGGCATTTGAAATAAGAAATTTGTTTTTTTTTGTAACTTATGGGCTTTTTATCAGATATAAAACTTAAAACAACACAAAAATAGTGTAATATAAAAACTGCCTACCAAAATGCTGCATCAGATGCAGCCTGATGATCTTCTTCATATATTTTATTTCCATGTTATCAGAACTGAAGATTTGATATTTCAAGACTATGTAACTGTTGAGAAACATCCGTTTGCATAGAATAAACTAATACACAGTCAGGCATCTTCTATACATAGGATAGCTGACAATCATACTCAAGCAACTAAGATTAACTTTTTATACGTACAGGTAAAACCAAACTTAAATAGTTATAGAAATACGCAACATAAAACAATCAACTAAGTATTTAATTATTTAGCCGAAACGATTAATTCCCATCACAAAGAAAACTCATTTTGCTTTATTTAAAACATTTGAAATGATCACTTAAATATCCAAGACTTTTATAAAAGTAAACCAAAGCTGCATTCTACTATCTGAATCATAAGTCTGTTCAGAGTGTATCTACGGTAATTAAAAAAATGCTTTGGAAAAAGACAAGAATTAACATTTCGTTATATTAAAATTAAATTTTCGACTTGTCTCCCTCCACTTCCAAACAACGTTCAAGTCCGACATAATAAGTACACAGACAGTCATCATAGACAGAAACTTTTCGACAGACTTTCAATTTGTCATTGGTTACATTTTTTTTAAATGAACCGATGATTTAAAATCACTGACATAGACGTTTCATCATCATCATCAATGGCACTACAGCCCATTGTGGGCCCCGGCCTCCTCCAGCAGTCGTTGCCATTCCCCCCTATCCTGGGATGCACTCCTCCAGCCCCTGATGCCAATCACGTTTGCATCATTCTGCACCCCATCCATCCACCTAAGCTTTGGTCTGCCCACGCTACGTCTTCCTTGGGGCTTGGAAAAGAGTACTTTGTTAGGCATTTCCTCTTCTCCCATTCTTGCTACATGCCCCGCCCAACGTAGTCTCCCAATTTTGATGTATTTTATAATGTTGGGCTCTTTGTATATGCTGTATAACTCCTCATTATATCTCACTCTCCAAGATCCATTTTCCTGTATGGGTCCGAATATTTTTCTGAGTATTTTTCTTTCAAATATTAGAAGGGAAGATTCGTTCTTCTTACTCAATACCCAGCATTCAGACCCATATGTGAGGACAGGTCGTAGCAGTGTCTTATAAATGGTAAGTTTTGTCCTTCTGGACAACAACCGAGATATAAGGTGTATAGACGTTTAGTAAGGTGACATAGACGTTTAGTAGTGGGTAAACGCAGGCTCGTAAAGAAAAATATATATTTCTTGCACTGTCTACTTCTCAACTTTGGCAAGTTATGTTACGTTTGTGTACTTGGATCTAGTGGCATCAAAGCATAGTTTTGATTCAATTGATTTTTTCTGTGATAATACGTTTTATTTGCAGGGCTGTTCGAACTCTAGCCCTTAAACCACTTAATAAGTATATTTGCTTCGCAGCATCATTTTCCTTCTTCCGTGTTGTTGAGCCTTAATTCCGTCGTCACTATTATTTTCGCACTTTGGTGTGTCGCCATCAGAAGAACAGTTTCTTTGGAATGGTTATTTTTCATCGATTCAGGTTCATAACATAATAAATAAAACTTATTTTGATTTTCTAATGCAGCTTACGCTGGACGGGAGCTTATTTTGTCCCCTATAACGTCGGTGGGATCGGACTAAACTCTTCGTGTGTTGAAAATAAAATCTTTTTCACGTGCCATAGTTTTACGATTCCGATTTTACGGAATACGTCGCGACGAAACAGTTGAAAATGAGTCGAGAGGAGGTCAAGGAAATCTCGGAGGCTGTTTTCAATTCTGTAAACTTTGCAAATTTCATGTTTTTTCTCTCCATTTTTTCCTTCCCGTCGACATTAAAACGAATGTTTCTTATACCAATGATCACTCGAAAAACGGATCGCTATCAACATTTTCGCAAGTTTAACAAATTGAAATTTGAACCTTTTCATACACTCAGATGAATATAATTTAACTAGTAAACTTTAGTAAAAAACTTCTATCAAAATATTATTCCCTTAAAAATATATTTTTTTAAATTCAATCAATATATGCCAGGAAAATAGCACACATCGAAAATATGAATGATCACATGCAAAATAGATCAAACCCATAATCTACCTAAACCTTTCTTCAAAGAGTTCGTAAGGCTTTTAAGAGAACAGTCGTGAGCATTCTTAGACTTGATATTAACTATTAGTGAATTAACCACACTGCAGAAAAAAACATAATAAGCCTTCATTTTTCAGAGTCAGTAGCATTTGCTTTACATTTCTCCTAGAGTAAGCTGTTTTTGCATTATTTACCAAGTTCATCCATCGCGTTGGTCATCTGTCTCGTGATCGGGACGTTTTTGCTTTATCTCTAATCAATTGTACCTCCGTTATATCTTCTCGTCTGATAATATAGCCAAAGTACCTAAGCATTTGCAGTTGTGCAAGTATTGTACAAGATAAATGTTATTCGATTTGTTACTTGAACCTAAAACAAAGAAGCAACGTTGAACTCAAAGTATTCCTCGTCCATAACTCATATACAATGTTCATCCCTTTCCCTATTTTCCTTGAGTTTCATGTTCCACTGCCTATTAATATTTCAACTCTGCAAGCGTGTTTAAATGTTCCAACCTGAAAAAGTGTTTAAGATTGCAAATTGAAATCTAATATTACAATGTTTATTGTAAAATAATGAAAGAAGAATTTATATAGCGCCGTTTAGGGTACATACGAGTACTATCCACAACGATGGCAAACGGCAATGATAAAATGTAGTTGATTGTAATATTTTAATTAAATTAAATTTCAAATAAGTTTGAGTTATATTTATATTAAAATATAAATCCCTTTATTAACATACGAATATGTTTAATGTCAAACTTTCATGAATTTATGTAATACCTGAAAACATATATTTATAAGTGTTATAATTTAAAATGTTATTTTTGGATGTCGTTGCTGGGCCTCGTAGTTGAAGATCCCCTCGCCATTCCAACGTCAATTCGGTTAGAAAGTGAAGCTGTGCCGTTTTTTTAAGTGAGTGTGATATTGCACACCGGCAAACTCACCGGCTGTACTGGATCAGATAGCACACCGATGTGAGATTATCGGAATACACTAGCATGTATTTTTTTCCTTTTCTTTTGGAAGAATAGATATGATCAAAGCGGAAGTTAGGAAAAAATACATGTGTCATTCGAGGGGAGTAGCACAGGATTCGAACCAATGACCTTCCGCACGGAAGCCCAGTGCGTTACCACGCGGCCATGCACCTCACATATGGTTATATAATGCACCAGAATACTCGTGATGGATTACAGCAAAAAAAAACTTATGTGTTTGATGCCAACAATAGCAGAGTACTTCTAAAGTCTAGTGCTCTGTCCACAGTCTGGCGCTCTGTCCTCTCCGCCAACCTCTAAAATGTCGTGTTTGTATTTATGTATATAAATATAATAATTTTAGCTACTATTTATAGATAGGAGGGGGTTTGGGCAGAAGGATAATGCGGGAATCAGGAAATACGTTACGTTACTAAAGGGAAATATAGTACTTTTAAATCCAACTATTATTTCGTCGATATTCCTCTCCGCGCCTTCCATTTACATTTGCACTATCGTATTTGAGGATCCCCTCACCATTCCAATGTCAATTACTTTGGGAAGCAAAGCTGTGCCATGGAGGTTTGTTTTTTTATTTTGTTCTATTTTAAATGAGTGAGCTGTTGCACGCCAGCAAACTCGCCGGCCACACCCCTAAACTGAATCCGATGGCACACCGAGTGAGACTATCGAAGCACATCAGCATGTTTTTCTTCCTTTGTTTTTGAAAGAATTAACATGATCGAAGTCATAGGTATCCTTATTCCTCAAAATATTAGGTGGAATAGTGCCAGTGATTAGCACAATATATGTTTTTTATTAGTATTTCTTCATTCATTCGTTCTACATGCCCACGCTATTTCAACGTGGTTGTTCATATTACTCAATAAACCAACCTTATGTTCACTCTCATCCGAAATCACTTCACGTCGTATTTTATCATACATTATTACCATATATATTATTCTCAGAGCATGCTTTCCCAACCATTTATTCGGCTTTTTTCAGTCTTTTTCCACCTCCCCGTTTCACTCTTATGTATGAAAGTTGATACGAAAATATTAATGTGGACTATCATCTAAGCATATTTTAATACTTTTATACTTAATATATTTGAATTTGTAAGTGATTCCTCTCTTATTTTTTAAATAACATCACTGTCTTTATAACTTTAAAACTGAAATATAAATATTTCACCCAACACTGGAATCCAAATTGTTAAACATTTTTTTCTGATTGCCTTTTGGAAAAAAATCTGCCATTTTTTTAGTATTATAATATGTTTGAATAATGATTAATAAAAATAAATTGTGATATCACATAAATATAAAATAAATTATTAATAGGTACACGACCGAGTCCCCTGTAGAGAAGTGAAAATAAAATTATATTTGTGCAGTCAAACAGTACAAAGGAACCGTCAACAGAGACACGAATAACGAGTGTTCTGATTCAATAAAACGACGAGGAGAAATAAAATATGGGAAAACGATACGTTGGGAATATGATTTAAAAAATGTTCAAGTCCATATTATATTTTTTCATTCATTTATTTATTTTGTTCCAACATTTTACACAGATGGAAAACAAAATCAGGTCAACTTGACGAATGAATGATTTGAGTTTATATTTATATGTTTCAAAAAACTTCAAGTACAGTATGATAATGATAATATTATACATACCGAATCATGTTAGTACTGCTAAAATATTGTAGTGCTTCAGGGATGTTTGCTCAGGTCATATGCTAAATTTTTAGGCACTTGTGAGACAACGCGTATGGAGAATAGATTAGCTTGTAACACGAACTGACAACTGATTTATTAGAGCAAGACAAATTTATCTGCGCTACTGAAAAATGATTATTGTAACAAAAAGTATAAAATTTGAACAAAATGTTAATTATTTTTTTTTTATTTTAAAATTTATTTAATTTAAAAATAAAACATTTTTTTTTCAGTTTTTATGTACCTATATACGAGTATATGTACGACCTCCGTGGCCTGGTGGTAAGACACTTGTCTGCCGATCCGGAGGTTGCGAATTCGATCCCCGCTGGAACCCAGATTTTTTTAAATAGGATTCCAGTCTGGTTAACATTTAGGGCCTATAAAAACATCTTTCTGGTTGGCTAGAAGAGATTGCCACATTACAATAAACTCGCCAGGTTAAAAAAAAATTTTTTTTACTATGTAATTAACTCTTCTTTTATTGCTTATCTATTATATTTATATAATGCTTGCTAAAATAAAGTAATAATGTCGTTATTCACCCAACTATAGACCGACTCTGGTTATAAGGCAAGTCCCATTTTATGAAATATTTTTGTGGCAAAAAAAAGATTTACCTTTTAATCAATACATTGACTCTAAATTTCCTTTTTTAGATCCTTGGATTGATTTTCTTGAAGAATATTTGTTTTGGCGATCACCAACATCAAACATTGTTTTTTAAAACCAAATTTTCTAACAGCCGCGCTGTTATTTGTATCTTCTGCAACACGCATTACCATGAGCTCGGCATTTGATTCGAAGCTCCTGCAAATTATTTGATATACATTATTTTTTTTTTTGAGATTCTCGCGTTTCAATATGGTTACTCATATATTCGAGGCAGTAAGAATAAGAAAAACGCAGCACAAAAAATAAAACAAAAACAAAAAAACGTCAGAAACTAACAGCAAGTCTTATATTAGAGTCTCAAACAAATCAACAATAAACCCACTACCGCGCAATGACCGAGACTACTATATTGTCTCAAATACTTCAATTTATATATCCTAATATTATTTACGTTGTATTTTATCATACAGCATTTTATTAATTTTTATTTAGAGTTTTCGTAGTGTCGCCAATGTGAATATGTGAAAGGGTCACGTACTGTTCAATAAATTACTTGATGGCACTTCGATTCGTATAGATTGTTCAGCCTAAAGAGTAATTTTGCATTAGTGTGAGTAACACTCTCTGTTTTACACAACTTGTGTAGTGGTATTGGTTTTAGAATGGCACACTATTGGGTCGCGCAGAGCGCACGTTTCAATTGTTTTTAAAATACTCGGTGATTAGAAAAACATTACCATGTCAAAATTAGGGAAGAGAAAACTGCTTTCGAGCCAAGCAAAGGAAATTGTATTAAATTTTGGTAATGATTAATAATAATTAGGGATCGGCCGAAAATGTGCTGCAATATATTAGTGCGATTTTTGTTTAATGTAATGTATAATACATTTTTTTTTGAACAGTGACTTGACAGTCTCTTTCAGATGTATATGATTGTCACTCCATCCAGTGTACTGTTGGATGGCTTGAAAGTCCAATTGTGGATTTACACACCCATCCTGCACGAGTGTGGGTAAATATTTCCGAATGGCATCTGATGACTGGATTCGATGTACGCATTTTTCTTTTTCACGATCGCGTTTGATCCGTGTATTACCACCAAGCATTGCCATTGAAAATAAATAAAACCTTGGGAAATATGCTGCTCTATCCTTATCTTGGAAGCATCTTATAGTGAAGTGAAGATATAGATGAAGTAATACAGGTCCGATTTAAATGTGGAAGTAGCACTTACATCAGATTGCGGGAAACAGTGTTTCCATCAATATATTCTTTACACCACAATGGATAGCTGTTAAAATGTGTAAGTAGCACTCACATCAGATTGGGGGAAACGGTGTTTCCATCAATATATTATTTACACCACAATGGATAGCTGTTAAAATGTGTAAGTAGCACTCACATCAGATTGCGGGAAACGGTGTTTCCATCAATATATTCTTTACACCACAATGGATAGCTGTAAAAATGTGTAAGTAGCACTCACATCATATTGGGGGAAACGGTGTTTCCATCAATATATTATTTACACCACAATGGATAGCTGTTAAAATGTGTAAGTAGCACTCACATCAGATTGCGGGAAACGGTGTTTCCATCAATATATTCTTTACACCACAATGCATAGCTGTTAAAATGTGTAAGTAGCACTTACATCAGATTGCAGGAAACGGTGTTTCCATCAATATATTCTTTACACCACAATGGAAAAGCTGTTAAAATGTTGACTTACTAATGACTTGCCTAAATGGCGTCTTCTTTAGGTGCATTGTAATATAGTAGATTGGCCATTAAAATGACAATTTTATTTACACATGACAAGAAATACACACAATTTGCAAAAAAACTACAGGAAATTTTATTTACACATACAATTTTAATGGATCTGGGTTTATCGCCTTTCATTTGTCGTCTTTAACCTATTCAGTAAAGTCCGGAAGAACTCACTAGAACAGCATCCAAACCACTTCCGCATTTTTTAATTCATGATTCGGCATCCAAGTCTGCCTTTTCTGCAATTGATTTTCCTTAAATGATCAGTGATGTTGTAATGCATGTAATGCCGTAATAAGTGCATGCATGTAATAAGTAAGATTTCAAAAACTCAAATACTTTATTCCTCGTATTATCGAGAATAAGTTTAGTGGACACGAACTGTTTTATGATTGTGGATTTCCCTTATACAGTGGATAAATGCGTCGTTAACTTTTCGATCCAAAATTCATAGTCAGTTACATATACACGCGTTACACGGATGGCGAAACAACCCGAAAATAATTGACAAATGGTCAAAAAGAGTTATCTACTCTTCCTGTGAAAGTATCTGCTTTTATTTTTCTTTTATGAAAAAGGTTCAAATATAAAAGGTTTAATTTATTTTAGTTCACACCTTTTTTTCAGACAGTAACATGAGACAAATATGCCTTATTTATTACCCTTCTAATGGATCGTTGGAATCGTTTACTTTTTTTATAGTCATAAAAACACTTGCTGTTAAAGACAAAAGATATGTTTATCCTTCAATTGTTTTTAAATAACACGTGTACTGAATAAATATACAGCAGAGTTTTATTGTTGTTAGAACTCTTATTTAGACAATAATTTTCTTGTCTTGCTATAAATAATTATTCCCGAAATAATAATCTTGGAATAACAAGGCTTATTACATGAGGCAGTCTCTTTCAACTAACCAGTGAGGTGTTAAACAAGCCTTAAGTAAAACAAAACAGAAACCCTGTTTGTAAAAAATCGGACATTAATGGAAATCGATCTTCCCTGGGTGGATAAACAAGGGTTGTACCAAATAAGCCTTGGATGTCGTCAGTATAAAAAAAATTATAATATATGAGACCAATGTCCCGGTTGAACCTTAAATAAAAATAGAAATATGAAAACGTTCTTCTTATTTAACTTACTGTTACGTGTTTTAAAAAAAAAACAATAAAAGATAACTGTAAATCAAGATTGAAAAATAATCAAAATTATTCTAGGTATTTCAAGAACATATACTCATTTATTTCAATTTATATAACCTTCACCGTTCGTATAACAAGCTGGCAAACTTATAACCAGGTGGTAATTTCTCATAACCAATCAGACAAAAGTCAATATCTTAATTTACATGGTCGCGAACATTATTCAAATCCTTAAGGGTTTATACGAAATTTTAAAACAGTAAAAATGTCAACATTAAAATCATCAATCAAAGGAAAAAGGACAGGATGTTAAATAGGAAACGGAAATTGGGAATGAAACACGTAAAATTACTTATTTGAAATTAATAGTTATTTTCAATCGCTTTTTTCCGAAAGTTACATATACCAATAATGAACGAATCTTACTGCACAACTTAATCGTGCAGTGAGATTCGTTCATTTGTGAAAGTGAAGGAAAGGACAGTAAAAAATTATAAAAAAGAAAAAGGAGAACGTTAAACTGGGAAAGGTTATTAACAATCTCAACTTGAGTGAAGCGCAAGTTTATGATCGGAAAGACGCTGAATATTTTCGGCGAAATAAGAAGGGGCGACGGGATTGTTAATGACATGTATAAATATATTTTTTAATAATAGGCAATTCACCCAAACTAGAATGATTTGGCCACTATTTTAAAGTCACTGTGCAATTATATGAGTCAATATAATAAAACTAATTAAAAAAATACTAAGTCTAGAAAATGTAAAACTTCTACAGATTATGTTTCAAAATTTTAATAATCGATCTAGGAGTAAAATTGGTAAAGCACCACGAAGAAATAACCGCGTCCAAATATAACATAAATTAGACGCTGTAAAGATATGACTTTTAGTAAATCAAATCTGTTTCGCAAAGGACAACCGAAAAATACTCATAGTCTATAGTTTCATCATCTAAACCACACTTACAACCGGGATTCTCCACAATATTCATGATGTAAATGGGACTTACCACCTCGCAGTAGCCCGTCCGCAAACAACATTTAAGTCCCATCGGTGCCTAGTATCACGTTTAATTTTATTTAAAAGATCAGTTACTGGCTGTGTAAAATCAAATAGGAGACAAACGGTAGAACATGCTTCCTTTGTCAAGGAATCAATACATTAATTAAGAGTAAAAGAGTCCAAACCAGTAAAAACATCTATATTTTGTTACATCAATTGGAATAACTTAATTTTGATTGAGCAAATAATTTATCTGTGGAGTTACTCAAACAATTGAATGAAGAGCACTTAAGGAATCGGAGAAGATAACAATTTTTTAAAAATTCTAAGAGCCTCCTTAGATATATAATATATAAAGTCATACCATCGAATATGATTGTCAACCATTCTGTGGAGGGAAGACGCACGTGTGTGTATTATATTATATTGTACTATAGAAAAATATGTGTGATTTTTTATTATAAAGGATCTCAAAATGAGCGTTTTTTTATATTCTTGGATAAAACACAGATGGCGTCGTGAACTTGCTTAGGTATTGTGGCATTTGAGAAGTGTAATGTATGAAATTTTTAAAAATGGAGTCGTATACAACACAAGAACGCGTTCCAATTGTTGAATTATTTTAAGTATTAAATGTTAATCTCCGGAAACGGTGAAGTTAATTGGCCACCAAGATCATGTGATCTGACACCGTTGGACTATTTTTTCTGGAGTTACGTAAAAAGCCAGGTCGATAAGAATGACCCCCAATCAATTCCTGAGCTGAAAGACGAAATTCTTAGCGTTATTGGTGAGTTAGAACCGCAATTATGCCAAAAAGGTCATCGAAAATGTTGACAAAAGAGTAGATATATGTGGAGCTGCAAGAGGCGGACATTTGTCTGATATTGTTTTTTTGTGTTGAAATGTCATGTATTATACTTCAATGACCAATAAAAAAAATTGAAATTAAAGCAAATTGTATGTTTTATTCAAGAATTTAAAAAAATAGAATTAAAAAAACCACTCAATTTGAGAGACCCCATATGTCCCATATTTAACTAATACCTACTGTTTTTTTCTGATATGAAGTGATATGATCGTACTTTTTCATGTTCAAGATGGATCTTAGAAACAAATGTTTGTTTCTAATAATAAAATAAACTCATCAATTCAGCCATCCTTTAAAAGAGAACGTGTTGATACAATATTAAAAAGGGTAAATTTGAGAAATATCTTCCACGATTTTCATTTCTGACACGATGTTTTCAAATATATCTCTTGATTGAGGGAGATTTGGGATTTTCATAATATCATCCCAAACATACATATACAGAAACCATCACGCTGTTTCTCAGCCTGGGGAGGCAGAGAAGACAGAGCACCAGACTTTCCTATCTAGATACATATATTTCGCCTCTATCAGATTTTCTCAGAATTTGGATATTTTATTTTATGCCAAACTTTATTCAATCCTAAAATTAGGTCATGTACGCCAAAAAACACAATAAAAAAGTACCTTCTGTCCTTCTGTCTCCAAGCTACTCATTAAGACCTCCATGGCCTAATTTATAAGACCTGTATTTATCAACCCGAGAGTTGTGGGCTCGAGTTCAGTCTGGTTTTCAATGAAGGACTCTTTAACAACTTTCTGGTTGGTCGGAATAATTTGTCATATACTAATAAGCTTGCAAGGTTTTTAAAAGAACAACGAAAAATTTATACATTACGCAACTTGAGTTTACTTTAAAAAGAAAGACAACATTTAACGAACAAAAGATAAAATATTCACATTTTTAAAATTCATTATAACTCAGGCATGATAAATAAAAAAATATTATATATCGTATAATCAATTTCGTATAATACAAGCGAAGGAAAAAAATAATCATATAATATGAATCAAATACTAAATTAATGAAATCCCAAAAATAATGAAACAATTTAAAATGTGTCAAGTTTAAAAAATCATTCAGTTATTATATGAATAATTCAGATAGCATGTCGGATAAAATACTGAGTGGAAGGATTTGTTCTGATCAATATTTTGCATTTAAAGCTACAAGTGGTGAACCTTAGGTTATTTCATGTCGGTATTTTGCTTTTATACTTTATTTTTAAATGATGTTGAAGTTATGCTTTTTACAGATGATTTTGTTCGGTCTGTTGATGATTGTGTAGTTGTACAGTGTAATATTGACAAGTTATTCAGTTGATATGAGATCAATAGAATAAGGTTTAACATCAGTCAGTGTCAAGTGGTTTATTTTTTTATCTTGAAGTACCCCATACATTATGGTTACACAATATTGTTTTATCTTGAAGTACCCCATATTTTTTTATCTTGGTTACACAATATTTTTTTATCTTGAAGTACCCCATACATTATGGTTACACAATATTTTTTTATCTTGAAGTACCCCATACATTATGGTTACACAATATTTTTTTATCTTGGAGTACCCCATACATTATGATTACACAATATTTTTTTATCTTGGAGTACCCCATACATTATGGTTACACAATATTTTTTTATCTTGAAGTACCCCATACATTATGGTTACACAATAAACAACTCTTCACTTTTGCGAGTATCGCAAATTCGTAACCAGCAAATTGTGTTTGATGCCCAGTCATATTTTTTTGCGCATACTAATGGTATATATAAGAAGGTCATTAAAATGTTGGAATAATTTTAAGGATGCCTAGGAGCTTTTTTTTCAATAAAACATTTACTTTGTTTTATATTTCACTATTTTTTTCTGGCAACGTGACACATAGCCAGAATGTCAGACTGCCGATGGACATCCGAAATAATCCAATGGTACCCAAGAGACATAAAGAGGCCCAGAAGAAGACCGAAGGTACGCTGGATAGATGAAATCAGGAAGCATGGCCGTATCACATGGCATCAACGAGCAATAAACCGAACTATTTGTAATCAACTTGGGGAGACCTTCATCCAGTAGTGGATCGACCCTGGTTCTCAATGATGATGGTGACATTTCACTACTACTTATTTATTTATTTAACACTTTTATTGCAAATACAATCTGGCGGGCTTATTGTCAGGAGGCAATTTCTTCCAACCAATCAAAGAACTTAGTCAGATTGAATATATTATAATTTCAGCGTTTGGTCCCTTTGCTATGATATTTTTATAAGCGCAGTTGAAAGGGTACAGTATAAGTTTTTTAAAATTTATTTATTTTGAATTGGCAAAAATTATAACTATCTCGAACGAAGATTGAATCTTTTACCTTTGAGCAAAAAAAATAAATGGTATAATTTACTTATTTTGCAGATAATCATCAATTCTCTATTAAATTATCTTAAATTGCTTGACTTTTTCAATATAAGAGTCCTTCAGGGCATACTCGCCATAAATATAATACATATTTTGGGGAACCTATTTGCTGACATCGCCGATTTACTCTTCCATAAACTGTCGAGGTATAAAGTTGGCTGATTGCAGAGATGATAAAGTATTGAATTTGTAAATTACAATTATTTTTGCATTCATGTCAAATTGATACGGTGAGGTGGTATTTTGAAATAAATCAAATGAAGCACAAACTTTTTTTTTTATTTGTAAGGTATACGAAATAGTCGATAAAATTTTTTCAAAATAAAATATAAATAAAACCCAGTCAAGTCAAGTAATCTGGTGAATACCTGATATTGAGGAAATCAAAAAAAAAGTTTGAAACATCCTTTTTTAAGGTATAACTTGCTTCAAATAATGAAAAAGAAATACAATCAAACTAATGACATATTCTGCCTAAATAAAAAGAAAACCTTTTAATTTTCCCGTCTTCAAATATTGGGACGCCCTTTATTGCTAAGTAAGCTTATTTCAACAAACGACCCTTGGGGCCGAAGAGATGCTTTCAGAAAGAGTAAGGTTTTAATAAATATTTAATGATGTTTATTATCTTTGCAACTCTAATGCAGGAGTTTTTTTTTTGCAAACACATATATTTTCTGTAGTGAGTTCTTAAAAATAAATGCCAGAGCTCATTTTTTAAAAGAATGAATAAAAGTTGACTACTATGATAATTGGGAAATATATTATCTGATAACGTTAAAGGTGGAATGAGATATAGATTAGCAATTGCAATAGGAAACATAGTCAATGAGACACTAAAACATTTATTATATTCAAACGATCTCGTGATCCACTTAAATGTTGATTCCCATGGCGTATTAGAGCTAACATTGACGAATAGAAGTGAAACATGCCGATCAAAAGAAGCTGAGAAAATACAGGTGAAAAACGTGCCCCGAAAAACATATGTATGGTGTGTCAATGTATAGCAGAATAAGAAATGTAATTGCTAAATACGAAAGTGCGCTAAAACTAATGTGGTATTAAGGATGAAAAAAAACACGTCAAGGTGGTTTGGATACGATGAATGGATGTGTGATGCAAGACTGCCCTAAGAAATAATACAATCATTAGTGGGAGTCATGATAAACGATCCATAAAAGTATTGTTGGACCATATAAGTAAAATTTTGAAAGAACGAAATGTTCGAGAGAAACAGAAAAAATATGGATATGGAGAAGGCAAAGGAAGTATGCTGTAATAGGATAGTGAGTTACTCTGTCTTCTCTACCTGTCCCAACCAAAAAAATACGAGATTGTATGTATTTATGTGTTTATGCAATGTTATTTTTTTTGTTAGAACGTAAGTCATCGTATTCGTTTATAAAGATGACCTCTGTAGCCAAGTAGTAACGTTTTTTTTCACCACAACAAAAAAAGGGTGCCAGTATAGTTAAAGAATTCATTCGGTAACAATGCTCGCACGCGCCAAGCGGTAGTGTTGCCAATACGTGCAATGATGAACCACAAGTTCGTATCTACTACGAAAGTTTTAAACCCGAATTCTCACTTACTAGGCCGAAGAAAATATTGTCTTCTAGCCATGCTCTTTAATATGTCCGAAACACTAAATCGGGTGTGTTGAAGGGTATCACACGAAGAAAAAAAATGTTTCTAAAATCTCTAAATTTATTTATTGTTAGAAATGTTTGTTTGGAATCAAAACAAAATGTCAATGATCCACTTAAAATGTAATGGAAAACGTCAACTTCAATCAAGATGTTCAGAATTGACGGCATACTAACAAAAATCCCACATAACATTCTTCCAATATTACAAATCCAACACCCAAAGACAAGGAAATAAACATAAGCACAACCCCTATCGTCATCATAAATTATTCCCTCTAAGTGTTCGCATCTCCGACGCGTAAAACCTTTTAAGTATGTACATACAAGCATAGTTGGTTACCAGATGATGGCTGGTGAAACAAGGGTTGACCTTTTTTAAATATCTCTAATATTTAATTTGTATCAATAGCCTAAACAAAGGATTCTCGTGGTAGTTTTTTTCTTATTGAGAGAATGAGCTGTAAAAATCAACCGAAACAAATGTATTTGTCCTAAATGAATGAAAAACAAAGAAAAAGTGGAACGAGATAATTAGAAAAAAACAACGGAATGAAAGATACGAAGTATAAGAAATTGGACTGTATGCATGAAAGTGGACGAAGCAAAATATATGTGGATATAGAAAGGCGTGGTATCTGCTTATCTCAAAAGATACACAGCTTGATTGTATATGATACACCTAAAAACCTGAATTTCCTGTATGTCATAACCTGCAAAAGACTTCTGTACGTCATAACAGATGTCCAAAAAACGTTTGACAATATCACAATTCGAACGATGATGATAAGCTGAAAGGGTTTTTCATTGTGTTTCTCTCAATTTCGCTATGATTGGGATATCAAAATATCAACCTCATTTTTATTTTGCTTTTACAATAGTGATTTAACTAGAACATTTTTTTTAATTTGTAGGATAACCTGAAATTGCTAATATATCTTCAATATATTGTAATATGACATATTTTGTTTATATTACACTGTATGTTACATTGCAGAGAATTCTCAAAATAAAGTCAGGTATTTTTTAACAAATAAAATTATATTTCGAGAGTACTTTGAGCTTAGGTATCATAGTCTCTGCTGATGGCATAGACACCCGATGCGCGCATACGCTCCACTCCACCAGCACGCGCATATATCACAAGTTCTTTTTCATATTTTCCCATCTCAGTTTTCAGTCTAAAGTTATACTTTGACAACTAATTCAAATAATAATTAATATTATTTATTATTAAGTCTAACGGTATGACTTTATTTTTTCTCTCCTATGATACTCGTGATATTAAAAATGTAAATATCTGACTATGAACTCATACTAGACTTCGTAAAAAACAAATGTCAAATAAATAATAATGCCATAGAGGGACAAAAAACAGTCTCGCGCTTTAAAAAATACAGTAAACTTTGGCATAATAATTTTACTATACTTTCATTGTACAAAAACATTTCACAATATCTTCCAACCAACCTATTCAATTTACAATTTAGTTCAAAGAACAATGTTGTTAAGCGCACTTTAATTAAACAAATCACATCTGACACAGCTCTAGCAGCGCCCGAGCGAATCATGTATAACACTTTCTTTGTGTACAGTATAGCCTTGTGGTATTATTGCCACGTGGCAATTTCTTCCAACCAATCAGAAAGATGTTTATGAGGCTTTAAGTGGAAAACAGACTGAAAATCATTTTTAAAAAATCTGCGGAAATCGAACCCTCAATCCACGAGTCGGAAAACAGGCGTCTTATCTACTAGATTATGGAGGTCGTCACTTGTTCGACAGTATGTTAAATAACCTTAAGAGAAAACTTGACTTGAAGATTTTTTGGAATAGATACCAGTACGCATCGAACCCGCAATTCTTAGATCTGAAGACAGACGTCTTATTAACAAGATTACGGAGATCATGATGACGGTTTCTCAGTAGTTGTGTGGAAAAATCTTCTTTTTTTCTGAGCGTGCATTGTCCTTCTGATCTGCTGACAGCTAAATCCTTTGTATACCAATGCATCATACATCGCCTTTTGCGGTTCACTCAGCTCCACTTTGTGACGATCTCTCTGGCTCAATCAGATATGCTTCACACTTATCGATATTTAAGATAAATTAAAGAAGTGTTATTTATCTCCAAATATACCTTTTCCCTAACACCCATGTAATTTTCCCCATAATCCCTACGTTTCTTGAGATTTATACTTTATTTTGATTTAGTTTTTTTTCAAATGTTGTTTTACTGACTATCTTAAAGACATGGCCATAATAATTATGAAACAAAAGCTGGTTGATTTAGAATAATTGCTTTGAAGCAAGATCCGTTAGATGTTCATGCACGAAAAAGTGTTTAATTAATAAGTAAACTTCATTCCTGTTATATTTCCTTGTCAATTTTAAACTTCAAGTATCATGAATATACGAATACTTGAAGGCACAAAATAATAAATAATGCAAAAGGATTTACGATTAAAGTCTAACAAAGAAAATCTACAAATCAACATACCGGACGGTACACATAAAAGGAGGAAAAATTCCGATCTTAAGCGTTTCAGATTCAGTTTAGCATAAATATAACATCTATTTTGTGGCCAAGTATGACGCCAATCTTGTGATAAAAAATATGACGCTAATTTTATAACCATAAATATGATGCCAATTTCGTGAGCAGAAATATGATGCCAATCTCGTGACCGTAAAGATGATATCAATATTTTATAATAGTTCCACTCTTCTAGAGATTTTTGTAATGCGAGACACCTCCATTCAATGCGTTTAACATCAGACATCTGATTTTTTATCTGTAAAGGTGTCATGTTGTAACTAATAACCAACAAAAGCGGATTATTTTTACGATGCTATAATTTATAACAATATTTTTTACTCGTGTGAACGTCACTTTATTGTGTCCGCCGAGAATGCTGCCACCTGAAAAAAATGCAAGGCACCAGTGTCGTGAGAACTGCCAAACAAAAAAAACTTAAAGAATGATATTATTATAAAAAACGAAAATAAAATATGATTATATACCAAACAACACCAGTCAAACTTTTTTATACAATGGTACAAGATCTTTATTAGGCCAAATTTTTAAATTTTTCTGAAGAAATAATTTTTTCATGGATTTTTAGATTTTATATAGGGTTTAAGTAAATTAATTCTTCAAATGACAGCTCATTAAAAGGGCTAAATTCATATTTTAATGCTTCATACAATCTTAATAAGTTTACTAAAGCTTCATTTTATTATATAATTACTAAACGTTTATCGTATAAAAGACGACATTTGACCTTTCCATATACAATTTGAAAGCGTTTATATTTGAACAAAACAAAGTAAAAACAATTTCCCCCTATTTCACCTAGTAATCACTCTTAATAGATAAAGCTGTCGTTCTTAATCAGGCATGTCTTCGATCTATCCCGAGGAGGCTGGGAGATAGAAAAGGGATTACACGGGAATAGGGGAGTAGATGAAAATGAAAGGGGAAAGAAGGGTAACGCTGAATCAGTGGATTTTCTCACCTATTAGTATTCTACGTGTCTCCCAGATAGGCGTCTTTGAATACATGCGGTAAGCCGGTTTAGATCTGAAGGTATAAGTGATTTTTCATGAAGGCCGCACGCGAGCTTCCCCTTTCTTTCGTTTTTATCTATTCATAAGGAAGAAAAAACTATTTTCCCTTTAATTTAAGACTCGTCTGCGAAATATTGAAAAACATTTGTATCTACATTATATCGTAAGCTTGTAAATAATATGTCACTAATATTGTCACTTATTTATTTATTGACGAAATCAACTTGTCTTGTCAACTCAATGGAGCAGTTCTTGTCAACTCGACTGATGATGACACAACAAGTGTTGAAATGCATTATGATATGCAAAAGTAAAATAGAATAATACAAAGTGACAGTGTTTCAATTACGGAGCTCCACACAGCGTAAACCCGAAGTTATTTGAACAAAAATAAACGACACTTAAGTATCCTTTATATACAACCAATCACGCCGTTTCCTTATCGAGATAGGCAGAAAAAAGAGTGCCAGACTTTCCCATCTCTTCACACATCATTGGCCTCTTCTTTCCACACATCTCACACAACTCCTAGGATTTATCTGACTTTAAAAGTTTCTTCTACCGCGCTTTCGACTCACATTTGTCTTCCTCTACCATGATTTTACTCACAAATGCACTATATATTTGTTTTGTTAGTATTTTTTCATTAATTCCTTAATGCCAAAACTATCTCAGAATGTTTTTCTTCATCTTACTCAACACATCATTCTTAAGTTCACATTCATCCTTAAGCACTTCATTCCGTATATATCCTTTATATGTAACAGTATAACTAACATTAATACTCGTATAAAATAAAAGATAACATAACAATATACTCCAAGAAACTGGGAATTAAGAATACACATTTCTTTCAAAATATGATGCATGTGAGCACCAATATGAAGTATAACACGAAAAATAAAAAAAGTAATAAAATACACTTCATTAAATTCAACCCACAATACGGGACAAAAGTAAATAAATAAAATCTCTCTCAAGAGCAGAGAATACCAAATTATAAGAAAATTACAAAAATATACTTAAAATTAAATGTAATGCCCAGTTTCTTAGTCAAACCGTAAGATGTATCATCATAACTAATAAAATATGTATCTATATAGTGCAAATGTAAGTGAAAGGCATGTGAGAGGAAGTCCAAGAAAGTATGGTTGGATGAAGTGCATGAATGAAGGATACTTAGAAAGTAAGAGAAAACTTAGAAGGCGTGTGCGAAGGTATACGAATGTTAAAGAGGCTAAGGATGTGTGTCGAGATAGGAAAATCTAGCGTTCTGTCTTCTCTACCTAGCCCGAGAGGGAAATGGTGTAATGGTTTTATGTACAATTTTGAATTCAGTAACACTGGACTTAAATTCACCGATGTATCATTTAGAATTCAAATTAACGTGTCTTATTTTCACCAAACATCTCATTTGCACTACAGAAAAGTTGTTTGTGGAAAAGTCGTAAATTCGTATATTTGGACAAATTATTATTTTAATTAACGCCAATTAATAAATTCGAATCTAATAAGTTGTAAAAGTCTATTTTTCGTCGTTTTTTTGACTCAGTACTATATATACTAAGTTATCCGTTGAATTTGTTTCCTGTACATTCTCGTATTTACCATACGTACATACTCGTATATACGTAGATATCTACTCCACTAACGTTTCCTTCGTCGAATTCTTCGGATTCACTGGAGTGTTCATATAACAAACGTCTCGGTCCTGCAACACTCCAACAATAAACATTTAGAGGATATGGTTATAAAGGCGAAATTGCGATGGACTGGACATGTGATACGCATGGACGATACTAGAGTTCCAAAACGTGTCTTGTACCGGGAAGTAGTAGGCAAACGAAGGGTTGGTGGGCAAAAAGAGCGCTATAAGGAATGTGCGAGAGTCGCTTACTTTGTGTGGAGCGCCTGAGGACTGGAAATAGGTGGCTCAGGACCGTGAAGAATGGAGAGTTATATGTTCCCGGGCTGATGACATCTCAACGGCTAGACGTTTGAGAAACAATCAGCGTGCTACAAACATGTGTCAGTATTGCCAGGCGTCTCAGCAGAATCCACATGTCTGTGACATCTGCGGGAGTGGGCATCTACGATCGGGTTGTTTTCTCACAGAAGATCACATGATCAACATAGAAGAGCAGCTCAAGATTGACGTAGGAATGGCAAAGGGATCCCTGATTACGAGGCCCAGCAAGGACGACAAAATATCTACCATCACGGTATTTCTCTTCAGTGGTAGGCAGAGAGAACAGGGTGCTAAACTTTTCTATTACGACGTACTTCCTTCGCCTACTTTACATACATACATTTTTTCACACAATTTATTCGGTTTCTTTTACTCCTTGAGCGCCCGTGAAAAGAGTGTGTTCTCTAAACGGGGCTCTATAAACTGTCTTTAACATTATTATTACCACGAATGAGTGAATAAATGTGTTTTCTCTTACACTGAAAAAAACTATTTTTCTAGTTGTATTTACTCTTCGTGCGTTCTTAGTGTAATATAAAACGTATAACCTTAACTGTCGAGATGTGAAAATGTTGTACAACTCATGATGATTCATTGCACGCCTCGTTAGTTGACTGAGATATATTCTTGTAACTAAACCTACTCCAGGGGGATTCCTTTCCTTAATGAATGTGTAATGCATCAGTTTAAGACGTTGTGCAGTTACAAATAATTCAGGATGCATTAACGTTTTTCCGATTATGTTGTTTAATATTCGCTGGGCTTACTAAACGTTTTTTTTTTGTGTTACTGTAAGTGTGTACATTACAACTCGACGGATTTATTGGCAAGGTAAAGAAGCTCCCTTGCCGTAATAAATGTAAAATCTATCGCTTTTAACATTGTGCAGTTATGAATAATTCTGGATGCATTAACGTTGTTTCGATTATGCTATATAACGTTTACTGCGCTTATTGAATGTTTTTTTTATTTAACTTTCATTGTTTACATAACAACTTGATGGATTTATTGCCAAGGCAAAGGAGCTCTCTTACCGTAATACATTTGTTATATATTGTTTTTAAGATTTTGCTATTTGATTTCAAATAAATCAGGATGCATTAAAATTGTTCTGATAATGTCGTCTAATGGGTAGCAATCATGCTAAGCAAATCGGCGCCTCAAGTTTGATTCTTTGTGAATTCATTTCTTAGCTAGTTTTACTCTTAGGCCACTTACATCTGAATTCATATTATTATTTGAAAATGATTTCCTATAGCTCAGATACAAGCAACCAAATAGCGCTCTTGTTGGCGATATTGACACCTCTCAAGGTCCCTTATTTTCTGTTGAGCTTATTAAAAAACGCTCTTAAGGTGTTCGTATGATCAGAAAACAAGGCTACATCAAATTATCTTTCAACCGATAAAATAAGTTTAACAGGTTGATTGTTCTTGTTATTAATGCATTCGCCATTGTCTAGTGCCACAGCTGACTAAAAATCGCTGTATTTATATATTCTTATTTTTAATGTGCTTGGTCTCTGGATTCAGAAGTTGGCGATAACACTCTGGAATTCGATTGAATATGCTGAAACACATAAAAAATCTCAAACACTGTCCAGTATATTGAAAAAAACACTATACTACAATATCGTACTGAGTTTTATACATATTGTAAATTCATCTTCTCGTGGAGGGTCAGATTTAAAACACTTTACGAGTATTTAGGACATCGAAAGATGTGGCCTCGGTATCCCTTTTTCTTCATTTAAAAACTTTAAGGATTTTTCTATCAACATCCATTATCAAGACGACCATATCAACTTATATTTTTTTTATTGTATATATTTTATTAATGTAGATAATCCACTCATACCAGGAGGATTTTTGTCATCAATGTTAAAACAAAAAAAAATATTATAAGAGAATGAATATCTCGCTAATTGAATTCAAGAAAACAATAATATTTCGTAAACAATTTAAAGCTACAACTTTCAAAAATTTCGCATATGACACCTAATTCGATTGGAAAAATATTTTTTCGACACGTTTGGGAAAAAAAGGGAACCAATAAAACCGTTCGAATAAACCATGCATTATTACATATACAAAATGATTTATAAAAAAATCTTTTCTTATAATATCTCTTTCCCTGGCAAATTTTATCCGTCTCTCTCTTGTTCGTCAATTTAGGTAAATATTAGCCACAAACAATGGAGTAACTCCATGTCTGATTAAGTGGATATTTTTAATGTAGTGGTTTTGAAGTAAGGAAAACCCTTCTCCAACAGTGTTTCAATTTTACGGCATTTCATTTCTTCTTTAGCATTTTTTAGTAATTTACCCCATAATTTCATATTCTCATTGTCTTTGTATTGTTCTATATCGCTAGGCCAAGAGTAGTTATCTGGATTCCCCCCCACTTAGTCATTATATTGATTCTTTCTACTCGGGCTATCTGTAATTTCATCCGGTCTTCTTGACAATCTTGGCTTCCTGTTTAAAAAAAAAATATGGATAAATCAATGTACCCAAATTTTCTCCCACACAATACAAAAATACCCTTTTTCAACCAGATAGTAAATAGTAGACATCTGTTGTATTCAATTCCAATAATTTCAAGTGTATTTGACATTTATCTGCTAACTTCTAATAATTGTAGATGATAACTTGCCAATTTATAGCTTCGGAGATTACTTTATTGGAATTTAATTTATCGTTGTCAGAATATTGGACATGTCGATTTTGGCGTGCGGTTGACATGGCAGACCATCCTTAAATTATATCTGTGGTGAAATATAATGGTCCACATTGTTAGTTCTTTGTTTAAATTGACTTAGTGCTTTTGGGACAGTTAATTACTAAAGCGTTTCGAGTGCTTTAGCGATATATTGTCGGGATAACGAACTTTCTAAACATGTAAACCAATTGTTAAATCCTTAATTTATAACTTATAACGAGAGCTGAATCCAACAGCACATGTTTTATTATCAAACACTTTCATTCTAGCGTTTCTAAAAGTTCTATAATTTCGCTACTTTTATTTCTATGGAATTTAAACTAATGAAACAATTGTCCTAAGATTGATTCCTTTATTTAAGTACTCAATAATTTATATTAAGTTGTTGTACTTGTTGATGAAGTAAATTTAATTGCAAGAAGGACATTAGATAGTTAGTGAGACGCTTGTTTTGTAGTGTATTGTGTTACACGTTTGTTGTATACAATACACCCTGGCAGGTTTATTGCCCTGTAATAATCTCTCGCAACCAACCAGAAAAATGTTATAGAGGTCTTAAGTAAAAACTAGACTGAAATCTTATTTTAAAAAGTCTGGGTTCCAGCGTGTCTCTAGGGTTGCGGGTTCGGTCCCCGCTGGAACCTAGATTAAAAAAAAGGTTTTAGTCTAGTTTTCACTTAAGGTATCTTGATAAACTCTGGTTGGCTGGAAGAGATTACCGCATGGTAATAAATCCGCCAAATTTCACTGTATACAACGAAAGTGTAATACAATGGAATACACTAATAGCTTTTTGCAATTAATTTATTTTTCAATCGTGCTACGTACCTCATAACAATATTTTTTAATATACTCGTATATAAGTTACGAGTACTTCACTCATTACAAAAGAAAATATTTGGCAAAAATAATAAAATTATACTAGAATCTTTAAAAAAATTAAGAAGCCAATGAAAATGGAACAAGCAAACTCCTATTTAGAAGACAATAGTCTAACTATCAAGGTTATTAAAAGTTGAAAGAATGACCTCCGATCAATTCCTGAGCTGAAGGACGAAATTTTTTGCGTTATTGGTGAGTTAGAACCGCAATTCTGCCAAAATGTCATTGAAAATATTGACAAAAGAGTGGCCATCTGTAGAGCTGCAAGAGGTGGAGATTTGGCGCATATTGTTGTTTGTGTTTAATTGTCATACATTACACTTCAATGACCAATAAAAAGTTTTTTGAAATCAAAGCAAATTGTGTGTTTTATTCAAGGATTAAAAAAAGTAGAATTAAAAAAACCGCTCAATTTGAAAGACCCTTTACAATGCTGTCATCAGTTGTGTATTTTAGTAGAATTCTCCAAATATATATTTTTCAAGGATTAATATGAGCGAAAAACTGATGAGATAAGTAGGAGTAAAGCAAATCTATTGTAGTGGTTTGGACACGATGAACGGGTGGGAGAAAAAAAACTGACCGTGGATAATGTGGTCAGATCAAATTCACCAGAATTTGAAAGAATGCGAAGCAAAAACCAGAAATACTAGAAAATTCAAAAAACAACGATGAAGAAGTAATAATGTATGACGGTAAAAGAAATGTAGACAGGTTGAGGGGTTTTGAGATGTTGAGCATGTGGGTGATCAAAAACTGATTAAAAAAAATATTAATGGATGTATAGATGAGAGTCGTGGTATGGTAGGTTAGACGCCTGTCTCTCAACTATGGCTTTGTTTGCAAGACACCTGTCTCTCAACCGTGGCCTTATTTGTAAGACGCATGTCTCCCAGCCCGGAGGTTGTGGGTTGGGAAACAGGCGGGATGTTTTTCAAAAGAATGCCAGTCTGGTTTTTAAATATTTCTGGTTGGTTGGAAGAGATTGTCACATAGCAATAAGCCCACCAGGTCGTACTGTATACAACGAAATTGTAATACAATACTTGTACAATCATACGGTATAATATGGCTGGACCAAGTCAATGAAATTTAGAAAGAAGATAAGGTCAGAAAAACAGGAGCTGTGTGAGATGTATGGATGTAGAGGAGGCAAAGAAAGTATGTCATATAAAGACAGTTTGGTTCTCTGTCCTAGATGCTTACTCCAACAGTGAAATGGTGGGAACGTGTACATTTTTTATATATTTTTTCATTTAGTTTTGCATAATAATTTGCAAAAAAACCTAATAAAATATTCAATTCCCCTTTTCCTTGTCACTGTTCGAAACAATATATATTTCGTTAATTATACGAAAAGGACATATTGAAGAAGAAATCCCAAAGAAATTATCCTGCTCCAATGTCAAGCTTCACGGATGGTCGGGCATTGAGGGAGAAATCAAATTACAGTTTCAGGATAAAATAAGGATTTAATTAAAAGCCCAAATGTCTTGACTTTAAAATTTGTGCTTATCTTTCAGTGATAATTTTCACGATTTTATGATACTAGTTCTCAGCTATGACGGCAACAGGAGATATTTTAAGAAATAATAAAACTTTCTCAATGAACAATACTAATAATTTGTTATTTTAATTCTAAAGCCTTAATAAAACTCTTCACAATATTATCTTAAACACACGTTTCAAATATATAATATAATTTCATACTTCTTTATTGCTTAAGCAAAGGTTTTATGATTCTTATTACTTCAATTGCCTTTTTGTTCATTGTTATATTGATCATTGAAGATTCAGCATAAACTTCTACAATTCTAGATTGGTTTTTACTATGTTATCTCTGAAATGTGTGTCACTATATTTTAGACTTAAACAAACTACATTTTAAAAGAATTTTGGATATCAATAAAGAAATTAGTATTTATATATTTAAATAAAAAAGTGGCTGACATCATACCGCTAGTATCAAAGAGGCCACAAAAATTGAAATAAAGGAAATATTAAAAATGAAGGACATATTGCATCCTCCAATATGAAGGATGATGAAGATATTCACAGAGAAAAACATTAATTATGTATATAAACAGCTGTTAGCGGAAGATGCTTTAAAGGATACAGAGATGGAATAAAAATGAAATAATTTCAGCGATATTGCATGTCATTGCACTCAATCAAAGTTTAAGTTCAAATTTCACATCCATAAACCTGGGTATAAATTCCACGTCCAAGGGCTTACAAGAACTTAAAGTTTAATATAAAATACACACCGAATCACATTTCGTCTGACAATATATTGTAGTACTACAGTGATGTTTGCTCATGGTCGTCTGCCAGGTATTAGTGTACTTCTTAGGCAATGCATATAGAAAATACATTAGTGTATAATTTGAAATCACAAGCCATTAATAAGAATTATTATCTCAATAAGTGAATAGTTTGAAAATAATGTTAATTGGTTTATTATAATTGTTTTATTAAAATAATAATTACAATTATTATTTTAACTATTTATATTATTATTTTGTTTGTTTTTTTCTAGGAAATTTATGATTAGAGTGATATTTCATAATACAGTTGTAAGAATCGTCGTACATGTCAGAAGCAAATATATGAAGGAAGGATAGAATAATTAAAAAAAGCAGAATTTTTCATTATTTTGAGAAACGTCGAATAAAAAGGAATATTTATGAACTACACAAACCGTATAACACCACGAATAATATGACCTTATATTTTAGGGAATTATTCAAGCTTAAATTCTAATTAAGGACTAAGAAAGTTTTGAAATATTTCCTAGAAATTGGAATTGTTTCCAAATTTATTGTTTTTGGGTAGTGGAATATAAATTAAAATGAATGCAAGAATATAAAGAAGCCGAAATGGTAGCAATGTTTTGGTGATATTTTACAAGAAATATTGTCTAGTGTTTGTACACCAAACTAATTTGTTTCAGTTGAAATAACATCAACTTCAGAGTTATTGTTAAAAGTGAAAAGAAAAAAAGTCAAATTAGTTATTATAATTAATTGAAACTTAGTTGTTTTAAAATTAATTACAATATTAATTTAAATGGTTCAGTATTTACGAGTATTATTAGAAAGTTTGTAACTATGAATACAATATGGCTTTTACACAATTGTTTTGTAATTAAATAACACCTGAAGAAGAAATCGTTAATAAAAATGAAAATAGAAAAGCTAAATAAAATTGTTATTTAGATACATTTCAATATTAATTTCAACGAAAAATTTCAATTTTTATATTGTAAAATAATATCACGTTTTACGACCAATTATTAAAAATAATTGAAAATACCAACCACTTGACCCATCTACACTTTATTTGGTCTTGCTCTTCTTTATTTGCATAGTATATTCGTTTTGTTAGTCTTTCTTCATTCATTCGTTCTATACGTCCAAACCTCAGAAGAAAGGTTCTTCTTGATATTAATTTATACGTCGACCTTAGTTTAAATCCTTCCTTTATTGCTTCATTCCCTATTTTAGCATTTATTGTCACCCAATGTATTCTCAATACACAAATTTCTATAGCATTCATTCAGCTCCCCTCACTATTTTTCCACATCAACGTTTCACAATCATACATAAAAGTTAGTATTAAAATACTGTTGTGAATCTTAGCAGATTTTAATACTGTTCGGTTTGAGTATATATTTATAGTGCCTCGTTGACTTTATTTTCAATTGCTTCCACTCCGCTCGACATATCTCGTAACTCTTGCATTATCTGAGAAAAGACTACCTTAATAACAAAATTCCCTAGTTATATTTGAAAATTTATTTCAACGATAAATTTCAACAGTTGAGTTTATATTAATATCGTTTCACAAATAATAATTAAAGATACTTTGTATAAGGTTGTTTCGTTGTAAAATAGTACCTAAATACCGCTTTGTTTTTGAATTTATTAAAGACAGCCCAAACAGAAACGGAAAGGTCTCCTAGCTGAGTTATTTTTTTATGCGGAAAGGTAACTTTTAATTTGAATTAATATATGTTTATATATTTTTAATTAAACGTTCTCGATACACAAAATCTCTCGAAATATTAATTTTGGAACATTATACTGTAGATAAAAGGACCAGCTATTTAAAGGCGCTTTTCAATTAATTGCTTCTTCTAACGCTGTTCTTTTTTAATAATTATTAACGACAACCTATTCACAACAATTTAATTCAATTTATAAAGAAATGTTTATCTTCTCCTTTTGTGTGTAAATCGATTACCTATTATATTAAATGGTTTCTTGGTTGTAAATTACCAAAATCATTTAATCTACTTTATGGTATGTTGCCAAAGTAGTTAAAGAAATCATTGTTCGATCAATTCTTTACACATGTCCGTGTCAAAATCTTTCGTTGTTTTTTTTTTCAACTCCATCTTAAGATCAAGTTGTTGCATATCATCCGTATTTCAGTCATTGTGAATTATATTTCAAACATGTTTAAGATACATCGCATAATTTTTATGCTTAATTTTCATATGAATATAAAAATTAAAGAGGTATACATGTTCACAAATTTCACTACAATAGACAACCTATTGTAATTTTATCTTGAATAGCCGAGCTCTTGAAGACTATGATCAAATACTGAGATCCTCAATTAATCCACAAGTGCAACACCAACTCAGGAAAATCTACTAAATTTAATTAATGATCTATCTTTTCGAGAGCTTTGGATGACGGAAAATTAGTTGATTGATCCTGTTCTAATTTCTCGGAGGTTTTCGACTGAGTAAATCACAAATGGCTCCTAGAAAAACTAAAGGATAATTTTGATGTTCAGGATAACTTTATTGATTTATCTTTCGATAACTTTACCAATAAGAGACCATTTATATCACAAGGTTTTTATAAATCTAATCACTTCAAAGCATATTAAACGTCCCCCAAGGGTACAATTTGAGACCTAGGCTCTTCCATATCTTCATAAACGATATTGGTTAAATAATCAAGTACAGTATCCGGTGGTATGTACAAAGCTGAAGTTAGCCGATTATGGTAGACGCTCTACAATGCTGAAGTTAGCCGATTATGGCAGGCAGTCTCTTTCTTAACCCCGATGTGTATTACTTACCGCCGGGTACTTGTACTCTCAGTATTCATCATTCGATTAGAAATCATAACGTCAGTAAACGAATCTTTCCCATACATGATAAAATTAAGCTTGTTTTGTTAGATTTTAATCATAGAATTTTAACGTGCTTTACTGTCTTCTTTTTGTCCGATTAGTGTCCGAAAAAATAAAAACGATATCAACTACATACATATACTATGTCAAGACATAGTATATGTATGTATATCAAGACATACTTGATTAAATTATGGTTATCAGTAAATATCTTGTTCTCTAAATAATTAATAAACATATCAGATAAAAAAACAGATAATGGACCATATGTACATATAAACCTTGTCCATAAACTTAAAATCAATTGCAGAAAATAAATTGAAAAGAGAAGCTATCATAAGGTCTGGGCTCTTCTCATTACACCACTCACAGATACACACCACCAATATAGGACAAGACCGGCCGCGAGGACATCAGATTTTTTTCAGCCCACACCTTCGTGAATGGAAGTGGAATGTGAGTGGAAGGCGGGGTAGAGGAAAACCAAGGAAAGTATAGTTGAATAATGTTTTTTAATAAGAATCGTTGAAAGTCAGAATAATCTAGGAGCTATATGAGAAGGTGTATTTACGAGTATGTGAGAGAGGCAAAATATGAGGGTCGAAATAGGAAAGTTTGGCGCTTTGTCCTCTCTATTTACCTCAGAAGGGAAATGGCGTGATTGTATGTAGTTTAGACTAGTTTGTACTCTTTTTTCGTTTATTTTCGAATTTTTTAAAAGTAAAATTTAATGTTTTGTTCATATAAACGATTTTTTTGTACAGTATAATTATTTAAGTCTTACCTTCCTTTTCTCCTTCAGTATTCCACCCCAAGTACCAGTTACCCTGTATATAAAATGAAACTTTAAGTTTAACTGACAGCTCCGTATTAGAGTAAACCTCAACTAAAAGCTGGTCACCAAATTCATGTTCAAAATATTAAATTGAAATTACGCCACCTAAAATTAAACTTAACCTTAGATTGTCTTAGCTTGAGTTTTATAATTGATCTTAGTTTTTGGTTTATGTTTGTTTTCTTGAGTAATTCTTTTATTAGATGGGTCTTTTTGTTTAAATGTCAAGTAGATACATAACTAGGTGGTTTAGTTAATTAATCATACAAAAAATGGGATTCATGGTGTTATTTCAATTTATATTTTGTCTGTCTCAAAGTTTTTAAGATATATGGGTATCATGTGCAGATTTAGTATCACTTGAAAACAACCCTATTGGAGTCGACTTGAATAATATATTATTATACACGTATATGAACACTTCACACATACACTACACTCCCCCTTAAGCCGAATGTGTAACTATCACATATCGGAATATTTCTTTGTAATTCTTCTTCCCAAGATAAGTTTTCTGCGGTTTTCTTACCAAATAGAATACAATTCTAGTATATGAACTCCCCGTAATTCAATTAATTCCAGTGAGCTGGAGAGAGTTCAACACGAGTGTTCGCATTACATTAATTTGAAATATGGTCTAAATAAGGAATGCCATCAATTATAATTTATTATAAACGTATATACTCAATCTGATAAGTCTGTCTGATCGATGAATAATAGCAGACTTGATTGTACTTTTTAGAGTCGTGAATGGAATGCTTTTTAGAGTTACGAATGGAATAACAAACGAGCAGGCAGCAAGATACATGTCTATGTAAAAATTTTAGATCGAATTATTTTGCGAATTCTCCCTAGTCAAGACTTCACGGGATCGAACATTTTTTAAGGAAGTTTGTTGGCCTATAAGAGGTGTCTGAAAAGACACTTAAGAATATTCAAGTCTTGAGATAATAGCCTGCGTGTATCTTGAAGACTTTTAAAGAACTTCTTTGAATGCTTTCTAATTAGTTGTATTTTATCTAATCTTGTATTTTCCCCCCGCGTTGAAGGATATTTGTGAAGCTGTGCTTACCGGTTTCGTTATGTATATTTTGTTTTCAATTTGTTGTTTAATCTAGTCTGCCTTATTCAGAACCATTGGAATATAGGTCGACATGAAACTCGTTGTTCGTGGTTGTGTTTGTTTTTTTAAGTTTTGTTTTTTATGGTTAATTAAAAAACAAACAGTCTCTTGAGTACATTATACAAGTGATGCATACACAAATGGAAACTAGTAAAGTAAATTTTTAAAAAACACTTTTAGATGGTAAGCAATAATAGCCCATGTGAAGAGGCAACAACAATCACACACATTTAACACGTGTGAGTATTATTACCAGATGAACTTTTTTTATAAGACTAATTTCTTTTTTTTTTGTGTACCATCGGGAATCGAACCCAAACACCCAGGATGGAAATGAAGTGCTTTTTTACATTTATACACACCATCAACCCGTTTTCGCAGATGTAGGCAGAGAGGAGAGGACGCCAGACTTTCATATCTTGACATATATATTTCTCTTCTTCTACATTCATACACTTTCTCATACAGCGCTTACGATTTCTCTTACTTCATAGATTCATTATTTCTAAATATTATTCACTTACTCTATCTATACCCTCATTGGTATTACTCTTCCAGACACATTTGCGCTGTCTATTTATTGTGTTACTTTATTCAATCAAAAGACAATTTTATAAAGTGCCGTTTAGAGAGAAAACTGTCCTCAAAGGCGTTCTAACTTGGAACTCAACCCCACTTTTATTTTACTATCACGTACATCTTAATTCATTTATTCCTCCATTTATTCAGTCAAGTAGTTTACCAACGTGAATTAAAAAACATGGTATTTTAATTTCCATAAATATTAGTATACAAAGCATGCACTGCTTAATTGAAGATTTGGCGACTTTATTTTACTATAATTTAAACCAAAATATTAGATCAATTAGTTTAAATTCATTTTGCACGACGCTAAACATAAAAACTCAAATATTGAATATATTAAAATTTTAACAAGTCCTAAAAGCAACCAGAATCCTTAATCTCCAGGACATCGAAACAGGCTTCTGTCGTACACTATAATTTAGCGTTTCCACACAGAAAAGCATTGGCTAAGTAGGGAATAATTTACGGGCTCTGGCCCGCTCTGGCCCGCTCTGGCCCGCTCCGGCCCGCTCGGGCTCCGTGACTGTTTGCGAGATTCGATTAAGGCCTACAAAGCACCCTTGATTACCATCCGATGGTTTGCTCTGAGTCACCTCTTGTCATTCCAGATAATGGATGTTCATTTACTTATTGTAATTGGAAAACGGATCATCAACAACCAGAGAATGGTGGATTTTATTTGCTTATTTATTGATTTAAAAACTAGAATTGTGATTCTTGGATAATTTATGCTTCATAATAGAATAAATAATACAATTAATAAAAAGTTGGCATGAGATGCTCAGAATACCTTTTTTCAAGAGAAAGAAAATATGTGAAATATATTTTCTCGTTGCGTATGCTTATGATAAAATGTACCATGTATATCAGAAGTTAATTCGTCTAGTGTGGACTTGGGCAAAGCGTATGGCCTTATAATAAGAGGCAAGTTATGGAAAATATTAAATGAATGTGGTGTTGAATGTAAATATGTAAATTATTGCTTCATTATGTACTAAAAGTAGAGCATGTATTAGACTAAACGGTTTCTTAACTAATTGGTTAAAAGACATTGTATTTTTGCTGTATCAAACACTGTTTATTCCACTTTTTGTAACGGTATGACCCTACCGGTTTCAAGGCTTTCACCGCATCATCAGGGGAGCACAAACAAGACTGAATTATGTTCGAACTGGTACCAAAATACACACTTCTAATGGTAAACAATCGGGTTGGGGACTGCGGTTGGAGGGAGGGAGAAGTGTGTTGCTTCAAATATCCAAAACATGCAAACTAGGATCAGATCTCAGATAGCCCCAGGGAAGGTAAAAAAAAGTGAACAATTAATTTCAAAAAGATTTTCCCCCGCAAAATTCTATAGAATAGAATTGCTCATAAAAATAAACTTGAGTCTTAACTAAGGATCATTATAAAACGTCGTATAGGTACTCCTTCAAAACACAGGAAAAATTTTATATCAAACAAGACCCTAAATCATTTTAGAAATTCATTGACTTCGAACGAAACAATGACGAGATAATTAACTCGATAACTTGGAATGGATAAATGATTCATCGACAGGAAATGGCTTACATTTTAGCTGGTTTTTAACATGGAGATATAAATAGAAATTCTCGTATCCAAGGAATATGTGAAGTAGAAAATATTGTGACTTAGAGTAGAAACTGCTGAAGACGCTGGTGAAACCATATGAAAAGGATAGATAATAGAAGAATTCCGTATATGGCAATGCATCAAATACCTGCTGACAGTCGTTTCCCAGTAACATCTCCAAAAAGAAGAAAGAATACCTGGAAGTCAACGTCTTAAGAGAAACAGGTTCAATATTAACAGACCACAAGTTTTAGATGCCCAAATTGAAATATTCTAACACCATTTAATTAAAAAAATTTACAATAACGCAGAAGGGGAAACTAGATTTGGTTCGTGCGGATGACTAGGTGGTTATAATAATAATAAAAAGGCAACTTATATAGCGCCGTTTAAAGAACAGGGTTTTCTCAAGGGCGCCCAAATCTGGATTTGAACCCCTTTTTTTGTCAGATTAAAAATATTACAAAATAAATATATGTATATATCAGAGGAGTGTAAAGATAGGACGGCGTTGACTGCTGTCCATTATATTTAGTACTTCCCCGCATATGCATTGTTGAAGAAAACGTATTTGATTCTCAAACCTCGGAAAATTAACCGAGAGAAGACGAACTAAAAAAAAATTTTGTAGAACTTACAATGTGTGATAGAAACACATTCGGCTTTATGTGTACAGTGTTCATGTATAATCATAAATTTTGACCTTATATTATGTTATATACGGTAATGTTTTTTTTTGCATTTGTTCCACAATTTTTTTGATAAAGTTATAAATTAAGTAAAATTATCATCATTTTCCTCATATAACATCCCTTAAATCTTTAGAAAAGGCTTGCCTTATTCCTTTTGTTAGAAATATCTTCCCCTAACTACACAGGCATGCAGATGAAGCGGCGTTATACCCATTACCAGGATGCGTGGTGCGTGGTGCGCGTTCCTTGCAAGAAAGTTAACGCGTGACACGCCGGCAGCATCCTCAAAGTACATTAATTTATGTGAAGAGTTTAGACAAAAAGGGGCATATATTCAAAATATTTCCAAGGAAAATGTATGCTCTTGTAGTTTTACTAATTTTATATTAATAATATTGCTTATTGGTCAACAATGGGATATCCCTCGTGACTATGTAACATAAGATTGTCAGTAATTTTGTTGATTAAAACACGTGTTCGTGAATTGGTTTATACTGTAAAAGTTGTTGTACTTCAAAATGCACGCAATCTTGATAAATCAGTGCCAAAGTTCTGATGGCCTGGAAATATAAGTTCCAAGAAGATCTGCAGATTATTTTTCTGGTCGACGTCGGAAATCCAACCCGATTTGTCAGATTCCTAAAATTTTACCATTTAAAAACTAACGTCAAAACCAATCATAAGTACGCGTTTTATTATCACTAAACCATTTTTATTATCACCAAAGTGAATAAAAGTTTGTAAATCAACTCACTCTTTTAATATTTCTTGCCTCCTGTAAACTTTAGGGAAAAAATGGTTGCGTCACTTTACCTCTCACCTTTCCTCATACAGTACAAAAAAACCTATTTTCTTTTTATATGAACAATGAGATAAAATCAGTTTGGTGGGTGGAAAAGGAAAAAATATTACTTTTGTTTAAAAGAAATATCTATGCCAAAGATAAATGGGTGAA
Source organism: Odontocerum albicorne (assembly GCA_949825065.1). Lineage (NCBI taxonomy): Eukaryota > Metazoa > Arthropoda > Insecta > Trichoptera > Odontoceridae > Odontocerum > Odontocerum albicorne. The sequence continues at coordinate 17,702,088 of OX463856.1, forward strand.
ACATAAGATTTTCTTTGTGAATTTCTGCTGCGAATTAGTTTTTTTTGGGATATTAACTTATACCATCGTACGTTCAAGCTTAGCAAATGAAAAAAAATTATACAAAAACCAACATAATACACTGGGTGTGTAGAATATAAAGAAATGGTCTGAAATATTTTGAAATATCAACGATGAGTAGGAAAAGGCGGGGTTGGTGGGTAAGAAAAAAACACGCCATTGTAAAAAATTATGATTTTTCAAATCGCTGTTTGAAAAAAATTATAAAACTAAAAGCCTATCAGTTCACGGTAGTTAGTCTAAACAAAGGTTTAAAATGTTGCTTGCTCTTGTACTGCAGACTAGCAGGTACTAATTGTGTATACAAGGCAGAAGCATTGCGAATTGGTTATATAACATATGTACTCGTATATAGCTGAACACTGTGCTCCAGTTTAGATAATTTATTTATTTATTGACAAAATAAATGTCACTTAAATGTACTTGACACATTACAGTAACGATTATAAAACCGAACCTTGCCAACTTCTTAAAAAAAATAGTAATTCAAGATACGTATATCTTACATAATATAATGTATGAAAATACCAATAATACGGAAAGTAAAAAAAAATAAGTAAATTCGACTAATAATACAAAATTTAAGTAGAAAAATAATTTTTTTTCGCAGAAAATAACAAGAATGAGACATAATAGTGTGGATTACAGAAAAATCTCCCAGTTAAGACTGAGTAAATGCCATAGATGGATCCTCCTAAACTTAATAACATCTACATTAAACCAGACATGCAGTTACCCAATTGTTACGTTCTCAAGATTGATAAATTACAACGTGCAACTGTCGTTATTGAATTGCTGTGCTCACGTGAATTAATGCAAACTATCAGTCGGTTACCATACTGCACCACCTTACATATATTAAAAGAACTACTGGAAAAGAAACTACGTTAGGAAGTACAAGATAATTTTTCTTTCAGCCAAAATTTATGCAATCTATGGCCAACCAGACTACAATCACAACTTTTTTGATAGTATGAAACTACAAGGAAACAAATTACTGAAAAATGTAATCTAATATTGCGAAAAACAGTTATGGAGTTTAGGTATCTTGGAGTGAGCATCAGTAGCAATGGAAATCTGTATGATGAAATCTAGAGACAGGTCAATAAGGCGGCTGCAATATCGGGATGCCTAAGAACACCGGTGTGGAATAATAAACACATGAGAATAGAAAGTAAAGACAAAATATACAAGACATGTATGAGACCGATAGCCACCTACGGAATAGAGACCAGAGCAGACACATCTGGAACAAAATCTCTCCTGAGAACCTCGGAAATGAAAACACTGAGATGTATAACCGGAAACACACTAAGAGATAGAATCAGAAACACCGAAATAAGGAGAAAGTGTAGTACGGAAGACATCGTCAGGTGGGGAAGACAACGAAGGCGATACTGGAACGAACATGTAAACAGAATGCAAGACGACAGACTTCCAGGTGTCGCCCTTCAAGGGAACCCAGCCGGAAGAAGATTACCGGGAAGACCTCCGAAGAGATGGCGTGACAACTGGCAATCCACGTCACAAGAAGGGGAACAAGCGGAACAAACAGATCATGATCTATAGGAAGAGGAAGAAGAAAAAGAAGAAGAATGTTTATGGTAACGTCGCAAGTGTTTATAAGTTGTACTAGATTTGAATATTTAAAAATGTAGAAAAAAGGCCATATCCATTAACCCTTCCTTCCTTATGATGTGTAACTAGTACACATTGCTTCTAAGAACTTTAATATTTCTATAAATATAATAAATACTGGGTTCAGATTTTAAGTATTCCTCCGTAATACATTTACGCATTGAATGGAAAAAAATATAACAGTAAAAATTAGCACTTATCGGCCCATATCAGAGATATTTTGTGAAAGTTGGAAATAAATTCACCAATACAATCAAACGTGTGCCAGTGTGTGACGTAGGTATATTAATTCTAAAAAACCACTATGGGTGAGGAAGCGACAATATTCACGTCTCACTCTCACTACTTTGGTATATGGGAACGCAAGAAATAGAATCTCAGTTCGCTCGCTTCTCTCGCTTCAGTAGCTCTCGAGCATCCATTTGAGGTGGTCTCTTCGCCCGTTTTGTGAACGTCAGCCGATGTTTTTTTCATGTTTTCAGCAATTAAATTTCAATTATTATCCCTTTTGACTTCAAATTTAATTAATTTAAGCGATTGGCTATGAATATTCTTATTTTTTCGATTTTTAAATCGCTCATTTTTACATGTGTATTGAATACACAGTACCGGAACGCGCGGTTTTTTTTAGCACAGGAAAGGAAAGGTTAAAAAAAGTTTTAATGAATTTTAAATCGATTCGAAACCATTATATAATATGTTAAATTCAAAAAATGTCTGTACATGACCCCATTTTGATTATGGTTATTTTTAAGATATTTGTTTATTCTACTTTTTTTTGTTATTTCGATTCACCATCATACTCAATCAGGAAAATGATTAAGACCGAAAAATAATATACTAGGTCTTTTCAAAGAAACAAAATTAAAAACTTTCATAGCAAAATTATTAAACGTTCTTGGCTCTTGACTTATTTATAATAAATTAGAAGAAAAACGACTTAATTACTCTTTCCGTTAAATATTTATTTAATCACTAATAATTAATTTTACTTATCATCTTCCAATAAATACGAGTATGTTCGAGTGCAGTCATAGAACAAGAGTGGACTCCTTGAATCTGGTTGCGATCCCCGCGTTCATACATAATTTGGAAGCAGGAACATGCAATTCATTCGTAAACAAATATTAACAAGAACGCATTCCTAAGAGAAAGGAGTGCTTTTTACAATATCGCACATTTAAATGTTTAAATAAACAGGTGTAAACAGTTGGTCCGGCCCTTTGACAGAGGGCGAACGAAAAGGGAAGAGTTTTTGGAAGTATTGACATAGGCAAGTTAGTTAATGACTGATGTAAAGGTAGTGCGAGGAATTGTTGATCGTGATGTTGATGTAATTGTTGATATTTTAAAACTGTTGGAATTGTATGTGAGATACCTTGGGAATTAATTGTATGTAAAGATGTGAATGTAGAGTGTGAATGTCTCAACTAAGTGTTTTAGTATTGAAGAAAAATGTACGAAATTCGTGGTTGAAGAACGATACAACTTCAAATAGTTTAGTCTAATAGTTCTTTGTATTAACAAAAAAGTGGGTTTTGGCGTACTTATAAACTTGTACTTTTCGGTTCGCCTTTCAATTAAAACTTAAAAAAACGTCAATGGTATATTGTGGATTATAAACAAATAAATATTAAAATTTAACATATCAAAATATCGTATTCCACTAAAATATAAAAGTTGTGATAAAGTTATAAAATTAGATCAAAACATACAAGTTCCGTAAAAATAAAATGGTCATTAAGGATTTTAAGGTTTAGTAAAACAATGAGATAAAGGCAGAGGGTTCTATGACTGAAGAACATATTTTCGATAATTATGGTTTAAATCCTTTTTCGGTGATTGAGTATAACAAAACACCATGCAATACTGAACATTAATTTTATCTTTCTTAATTCAGCTCATAATAAGCTTACAGACATTTGCTATTTGAGCTATATTAACGAATGTTTAAATCATGTATCGATCAAAATATCGAATATCGAAAGCATTCATCGAACAAAAAAGAAATTATATTATTGAAATAATATATATACTCGTATATCGATATGAATAATATTTCATATATCGACTTGACTAAAACATTTGATAGAGTTAATTATCGAATTTCATTTACAAAAATGAATCATCCTTGTATTCAATACAGTGTTTTACGACACCTTATTCCATAAGGTTCTTATCTCGTTCCTACATTATTTTTAAATTTCATCAAGTGTCAATCGATTCATCAATAAACTGTGTGTCGATTATCTAAAATCGTATAAAATAATTAGTTTTCTCCAAAACCGTATCAAGTTTCAGACTCATCAGGCAATCTATGTACTCGGACTGTTTGTCAACTATCTAAAATTATAAAAAAAAAATTATTTTCTCCAAAATCAAGTTGTAGATCAAATTGAATTTAACCCATATCACGGCTGTATCCCACGATTTAAAATGAATATGCATGGCTATTACTCCTTAAGTATTAGATGAAATCTGCGCACCTGTTTAAACGTATATAAATTACTCAAAAGAAAATTAGCGGACCTCTTGTTGATTGACAAACTGTTGTGCATTAAACTTGACAATTATTATTTTTTATTAATCTTCTTGAATGCAAATGATTATTAAATTTTGATAAAATCGGTGGCCTGGTTGGTAAGACGCTTGACTATCAATCATCAGGGGGTTTGAAATAAATTGGAGTGCGGCGCACTCATAAGGACCCCAACTTGAGTGATCCAAAATATATTTCTGTGACACCTTAATTGCAAAGAGTGGATTTTACCCATGACATTCTCCCTCTTCTCTAAAATGGTGTGCTTGGATATTACTCATTAAATGCTTAAAGATATCTAAGTGCCAGTTTGTTCATGTGTAAAATGTTAACATGGAAAATATCTAACCATTAGTTGATCGACTAATTTTATTTAATGGAACTGATAATTATTTACGCCACCGTAAATAAAGTTTGTTTTCTAATCATGTGTGCAAACTGAGCAATTAAAATCGTTCCTTTCACACGGAATAACCTTGTTGAACGAATTTTCCTATAATGTTATATTCCATATCTTGATGGATAAACAAATAGAAAAACGAGTTTTTTAAAGCGCTTTACGATATTACTAAGCCACTTTACAGGAGACCATAAGTAATAATTGTTTATAATGTTATTATATTTTATAATTCTATAATTTATGTTTCTTCAAATTGTGCATTTTATTTAGGTTTCACCTGTATCATATGTGAAATAAAACAATAAGCGATGATTTATCTGTATTAAATCAGTTGGTTTGAAATAACAAAAGGGGTGTCATTGTTTCTACAACATTTGATACATTCTTATTGTTTTAACAAATAGAAAAAAAAGAATGCTTACAGGAATGTCTAAGTTTAAATGCCTGCTAAGCCTTGAATCTTCAAAAGACCTATCAAACGAATCGTTTATATTACATCCAGGATGAGAAAAAGCCTCTGTCTATAGTAATAGTAAGCCATCTCTATAAAATTCTTATCACGGAGAGTACTGTATGCGAGATTAAGACAGAAAAAAAAACCATTGCTCATATTTCCTTTGTGTGTCATTTATGGGGATTGGTACATATCATCTTAAATTAACATAAGTATAAATATATCTCAACCGGTCAATATGTCTCCGTACTAACACTTAATTCTCCACCAGTTTAAAATAATATACATGAATTTACTGTCCAAAATTCTTTAAATATATATTTCTTAACAGTTTTTCAGATATTTTTTAATTCATACATTCATTAAAGTTATGGTCAGTAATTATCTTATTTTTCTCTTTATTTATAAATCAAAGTACAATAATATGGTATAGCCTACACTCACTTATGGATACATGGTAATAACTCCACCAATAACCTGCACTCACTTATGGACACATGGCAATAATCCCACCAATAACCTACACTCACTTATAGATCATGACAATAATCCCACCAAGTTTTACTGTACACAACGAAAGTGAAATGCAATACAATACATTTATCATAAGTACTCTTTACAAACAAAAAGCAAAATTTACTTAATAAAATATTTAATATCAACAACTTCAAAACATCAATACAATTCAGAACATATACTTGTATGTTACAGCTCGTGAAATTACAAAAGCGTAGCACAAATCTGAAAAAATAAAAATTCTCAAATAAAATTAATGTTAATCAAATTCTTTAAAAAAAAGTTAATGGGGAAAAGAATATGGAATAAACCAAATCCTAGCCAAGATCTAAGAAATGGGGAAAAAATACAAAAAATTTCATTTAAATAATATTTTGCTGTATCACATTTTACTCAGTATAAACAATTATATACGAGTATTTGCTATGTGATGTTTTTAAAATATATTTTTTATTCTATTAATAATGTATCTGATTTTATTAATAATATTATATTTGATTATACTCGTAATAATAACATTTTATTTGATAATATTTGCTCAGTAATATTTTCATCATTTTCTATCAAAAAATATAATTTTCTTAAAAATACGTGAATTCACATTTCTTACTTGGAACTTGAATCAGAACTGATTTCACAACTATAAAATGAAAAATTTCGAAGAAAATGTGCCTGAAAATTTCCTGTTTATAGAAATCAGGTTAAGATCAATGACATTGTACGAGTAAAAACACCCGTGTGTTTTTATGGTAGAAGTAAACACTGAATTTAGTTTTTTTTTTATTTTCAACTGGAATCCAAATTTTCAACTCAACATAATCATCTATTCTAACAACACACACACACACAAGTAAATAAACATTAATAATTTTCAAGTGATTTAATGTTATTCCTTCTATAGCTTTCTTTGTCTCTGACGATAAAATTTCCCGCCAACGACATTAGATGACCTATGTTACCTTGGTGAAAAGCCTATAGTCCATCCCGTTGCGGATGCAATACCGGTTTTAATCCAGATTTTTATTAAAAAAGGTCCAATCTGGTTTTATCTTATGGCCTCATTACTAATGTTCTTTTCAAATACAAATTTTAGCTTAAAAACAATAGGGAATTCTTCCTTGTAAGTTGTTTATAATTATCTTAACCCCATTATGTTTTTAAATTAAATATAGTGTACCGGACGGGGCACAAATACTGTATATAGGCACGTTGGTTGCCGCGTCGCGCTCAGAGAATCGAGGTAGCGAATTCCGTAGCGAAGATCCAGTAGAAGAAGAAGGTAGCAGGGAGAGATTCCTCTCAGGCAGTCGAAGTAATTTACGCAAGTGGCCGGTGTCTCTTTTGTTTTGGGACACTCGGCTGTCAGGTGGAACTCGGTGCACTTGACGCATCGGGCTCGATGGTGACAATTTGATGAGGCGTGCCCCAGTGACTGGCACCGGAAGCATTGCGTACCGAGACCTTTCTTGGGTCGGTATTTGATGAGGGTCACTCTGCAGTAGCAAAGGAACCTCAGAGTCGCCTTTAATTTCCCCATATCGGTTTCCTTCCCAAAATGGGCAAGGTACATGGGCGCGCCTGTCTTGGTCGTCATCTTGACGACCTTTTGCGCTGGAAAACCCTGCGCGGTGAGATCGCCTGCGATCTCTTCCGTGGGAATTTCTGGTAATCCCCGGATTACTGACCTTTTGGTCCTATCGTCCATCTTTGTGAACGTATGAAACTCTTTTTTCTTTCCATCGAGGCCCTTTACGAGGCCGTCATGGTCCTCGACGGAGTGGACCGTGATTTTCGCGGTCCCTTTCCCGGTGTATTTCACTTCGAGTTGGCCCTTCGCGTTCTCCCGGATCAGGCCAATAAGATTTCCGTGCGTTAGGTTACCGAGGGTAATTACCACCGGCGGTACTTTCGATTTTGTATACACCTTGCACGCTACGCAGGGTGCCTCTTCCGTTACCTCACGGAGGCACATGTACTTATTAGATTGGACCACCTCGTCGGGTCCGGCAACCTGCTGTCTTTTGGCAGGTGCCCGCGGGGTCTCCCATTTTTCCGCCCCATGCCCCATGGGAGTTCGCGGCACATAAACACCGTTAACAAGATCGCACACGATCCCCATTTTAGCGTCTTTTCGCGCAGCCCGCAATCAAAACACCCGCACTCACGGCACTAGCACTGTTCACAATTAGCGTTCGATTCGCTCTCACTGTTCACTTGATTATAGTCACGGATTGACTACATAAATCGGCCCTGAAGGCCCGCCTCTCAGCGCGCACAATATCGCGGTATGCCCACGCGGCACACAGCACCCGTAAACACTAGATGGGTTCTCCCCGATCTCTATACCCGCAAGCGAGTATCGTGATATCTAAAAAGACCTATATCTCATGAACTAATATTTTCACAAACAGGGGACCCTCTATATTAATGGTCCACCGGTCATCGCAAGCGCCCATTACCCGCGAAATACAACAACTTTCGAGGTTTTGAGAGCTGCTTAACCCGGTGGGGCCCCCGATCTACTCCGATGCATCGCTACGCAAGTTACATTTCCATTGCGGTCGCGAACGCAATCGGAGTCAAACAAACATACATTTTACATATACACATTTTACATATTATTCCAAAATATAGCAAACATATAGAAACAGATCAAACGAATTATCACAAAATACAAGAGTGATTATAACATACAACATATATGTTTAATATACAGATCTACACACAATGTCCTTTTCATTATACCACATGCACACACACAAGGGTGACAGCACACGTCCGATACATATACTATAGTGTGTGCAGAATAAGAACACAAAATAATATGTGAGTATAAACGAATCAATTCAGATTAAAAAAAACAAAATACGAGTATGTTAACACACTCTGGGTTTATTTATCTATTTATTTAACACTTTTTATTGCAAATAGAATCTGGCGGGTTTATTGTCAGGTGGCAATATCTTCTAACCACACAGACAAAAGTAAATTAAGCAAGGAAAACGATGAATACATACGTGAACATACGCACACAAACCCCAAAAAGATGAACAATCATCCAAGCATTCATTTTTATGTAATGTAAGATATCATGAAACAAAGGAAAAATAAGGGATGGTGGAGAGGAAAGAAAAAAATCATGAATGAAACACCTTATTTTACTGACTAGAAATTAAGATTTTTTTCAGTCGCTTCTTAAAACATGCCAAAGACTGAGCGAGTCTAACGTTGGTTTGTAACTTATTCAAAAGTCTCACTGCATGGACAGTAAAGGACGACGTAAAAAAAGAAGAGCGGTGAACCGGAAATACCAATTAACAATCTTTGTTTGAGCTTGGTGCTAGTCCATGATCAAAAAGACGCTGAAAATTGCTGACGCTTTATTACCTATTCTGTACGCAATTACATGCTTTCACAACATGTCATAATGAAGTTGTATCGATTTACAACTTTCACCGTATACAGTACAGTCTGTTGGGCTTATTACCTCTTGATGATACGTTCCAATCAACCAGGATATGTTATAGAAGCCTTAAATGAAGACCAGACTGAAACCTTTTTTAATAAAATGTGTATTATCGAGATTCGAACCCACCAACCCCAGGTTGGAAGACAAACTTCTTACTAACTAGGCTACAGGGATCATTAATATGTTTTTAAACATATATTTACTGGGGACACGACAAATGAAAGGCAACAGACCCAGGGCCATTAAATTTGTGTCTCCAAATTAAATTACCTCTTCTTTTATTCGCAAATTGTGTATATTTCTTGTCATGCATAAATAAAAAAATGTAACAATGTATTAGCTGACTTTACTTTGAGAATATATGGCAGAGATAAACATCCAAAGTTATTGCTTCTTAACTTCCATAATCGGAAAACTTTAGCTCCCGCAACTTTTTGGGGATTTCGTATGAGGAATGAAAATCATCCTGTTTTAGGTCAAACTGTGACAAAAAACCGTACAAGTAGAAAACAATTCAAGAACTTTTGCAATGCGTTCACATCAATGCTATTTTTCAGGAAAATGTATATGCATTTCCAGTTCATCCCTCTTCCTTGTTCATGCTGTCCTTGACTGTCCATGTTGTTAGACTCTTAACTAGTTGCCAACTGCTGGAAGATTTTCACCCTTTGCATCAAAATTCAATTTAAAAATCATTATACAGTTCCAATTCCAATATAGTAAATTGGCTATAAAAATATTTAATTTTACTTAATATGGGAGAGAAAGAACTCAGCTTGTACTTTCTCTGTCTTGAATTTTTACTTCCAATATCAGTTAAAGTTTCTCATCTTTGTTTTATATATGTCCAAAGTACTCTAACTTTTTGATGGTGTACAATATTTACTTCTCCATCTGTATATTTTACGACCCAACCCTCAGTATTCTTCAACAGCATATTTCGAAAGCTTCTTATATTCGTTGTGGGAACCTGAGTAAGTGGCCATGCTTTAACAGCGGAAAGAAACAAGGAAAGTAACGCAAACTACTAATATTATTTTCATCAATACGTTCGTTGCTCAAATTTCGATTTATTTCTTCAATGCCGCTTTGAAGTTAATTTTTACCGATGCTGCTCGATTTGTCTTTTAGTGGTCTAAACATAATTTTTTTGTTCTTTTTTTCTTTTTCACCCCCCTTTTTTATCTTTGCGACGATTAGATTATGATTTGAGTTAATATCTGCCTTGGATATATTTTTTCAACCCTGATGATTTTATTTAAAAATATTTTGTGAATTGTTTAAAGTCTATTTAATATTGACAATGGTGTAATTTGTGCTATCAAGTGAAGAAATCAATCTATAAATATTTTTTTTGAGATAGCTTTAATATAGTATTAAGAACATGTCCTTCTTCGTATTGAACCAACTGACCACTTCTTTCGTTTTAAAATCCCAGTATATATTTACCAACATCACAGCATCGTTCGGATATATATTTTAATGAAAACCTTAAAATAAGCAATAAAAATGTTGTTTTATCAAAATACTTTATCCATTAAATTACATGTAAACTCCAAATATCTCAATTTTCAAGACCATTTCACGGAATAATTTTACTGAAAATAAATTAATATTAACAAATGACTTTTGAAATTTATAAAATGCTGTAATTGTTTATGTTATAAAATAAACAGGTATGCAGATGACATTCTTTGTGTTTGGAAGGGTACCGATAGACAATTACACCAATTTCTTAAATATTTAAATTCTATAGAAAGTTTTATAAAATTTACATTAGAAACAGAACAGGACGGAAAATTAAATTTCTTGGACCTAACATTATCTCGGAAAAAAGGCACATTTGACTTTGATATATATAGGAAAAATACTTATTCAGAGTCTACAATTCCAGCAACTTCTAACCATCCTAATAATCATAAATTCGCCGCCTTTAACTGTATGCTTCATAGATTGCTCAGTGTCCCATTAACCGACGACAATTTTAAAAAGGTATTAATAACCATCAAAAAAATTGCTACAAATAATGGCTATCCTGGAAGCCTCATTGATTCACTTTTAAAAAACAAAACAAAAAAGAAACTTATAAAAGATTATATATTTAACGACACCTATAAGCATACCTATAAATGTAGCAAAGTCCTATTTATAAAAAATATATCAAATGAAATAACCAAAAATATTCCAAGTCACATAAAGCCAGCTTTTTACACTAACTTTAATCTCCGGAAACTCTTATTTAATGGGAAAGGCAAAAATGGAATACTTAGCAACAGTGGTGTGTATAAACTTTTATGTGCTGACTGTGATAATTTCTATATAGGAAAGACAGGAAGATCTTTTGAAAAGAGATTTCGTGAACACCAATCTGCCTTAACAAATCCTCTAATTTATTCTGAAATGGCTAATCATTGTCACCGTGAGAATCATACTTTTTCTATCGATGATGCCAAATTCTTACATATTAGCGGCAACGGAAATAAATTGGACAGATTAGAGGCCCTAGAAATTTCTAAGTCAGTATACCGATCGGAGCATCTGTTGAATAGTTATTTCCCCAAAATCTCCCCGCTCTTGGCCGAAATTATACCTAGCCTTCCTCTCACCCCCCCCCCCCCCCCCCCCCCCCGCCCCCCGCCCCGCCTCCAACCGTTGAAGTGTCTATATCGGTACCAGTTCGAACAGCATTTAGTCTTGTTTGCGCTCCCCTGAAGATGAGGTGAAAGCCTTGAAACCGGTAGGGTTATACCGTCATAAAAAAGTGGAATAAACAGTGTTTGTTAAAAATAAATTACAATGTCTTTAAACCTCCACAACGTTAATGCCTTAACTATAAACAACATAAACATGAAGCATATTGAAGGGGAGAATAAATAAACAAATTAAATTTCACAATTTATAATCTCAGGAAGGCATGAGTAACATATTTCATGAAAAGCCCATTTAACGAACTCTTATAATATATGTATGTTTCTACATACAAAGGGGAGAATGGGATAAATTCATATGTAAAGCTTTAAACCTTATTTTTTTTAATGTACAGTAATCCCTCCTTTGATGTGGTCTCCATTTACGCGAATTAAGTTTAACATGACTAATTTGTATTATGTTTGGAACTAGATGGTAGAAAAAGGGCAGCTAAATATTATACTTTAGATAGATTCGCTAGGTCATCAATATCGACATTTAAAACAGCTCCAACAATAAGAAAGACAACTGTTACAATAGAATAGTCATCCATTGATAGAGAATTTTAATTAATAAATTGTAAATTCTTATAAATAAATTGCTTAGCTCTCACCAAAATATGTATTTTATCAGTTACCATTTTTTTTAAAGATAGCTTGAGTATGTTAAACTAAGAAAGAATATAACATCAAAAATGTGTTATTATCATTTATTATAAAAAAATCATTCAGTAGCTTCATTAACACCGTTTTCATTTACGCCCTGTCTCCTGGAAACAATTACGCGTTTAAGTGAAGGAATACTGTATCAATATTTTTGAAGGGTTCATATGTAAATATAAAAGGGTTAATTGCATATCGGTGTAACTTAAATTCCTATTTTAGTTTAATTTAATTACAGCGTTTGGGATTTAGTAGTGCCTACAAAGAGGAAAATGAGTAGGATATAAATGTTTCAAACAAGGACATCAGGCAAAAAATAACTATAAAAAAACGAACTTCGTGACTAAGTTGGTAAGATTTTGTGACTAAGGTCTTTAAACACGGATGTTGAGGATTCAATTCCCGTCACTACCGAAATTTTCCATAAAAAGTGTTCCAGAATGGTTTTCACCGAAAACTTATTTAACCTATTTCTCGTTGATTGAAAGAGATTGCCACATGAGAATAAACCCGCTAAATTAACATATACTGTAAACAATAATAGATGCAATGCATTACAAAGTATTTCCAAGATTTTTATTTAGCAGTTACTAAACACCAAGACCATTACACATTTTCAAAGGTTGGTTTCTAAATATGAAAGGGTTACTTGTATATTGATGTAACTAAAATTTCAACTACAGTTAAACCTTAACTGTAATTATACAATAGAATTCATAATGTTGTTTTCCCTGCAGAGAGGAAAATATATGTTTCAGATGTTTGTTTCAGACAAAGATAACACGATAAAACAAATAAAAACTATAAAAATAACATTAAGAACAATTATGCCCTCCATTGCCTGTTGGTAAAACGCCTATTATCCAGCCCGAAGGCTGCGGTTTAAATTCCCGCCAGTACCCATTTTTTTATTAAAGAGTTCGAGTCTTGTTTATAGTATGGGTTGATAAAACATATTTATGGGTCGTTGAAATACTAACTACATAGCAATGAACTAACTTATTTATGAATTGATTTTTTTATGTAATACTATAATTTGAACAGATCAAGAAATTAAAAAATGTCAAAAAAGTTTCCCAAATAATTCTTGCCGTCATGTAAACAGTGAAATGATTTCAAAAGGCAAATTCTACACCGAAAACAGTTGTTTTTTTTTCAATTCAAGCACTGTATTTTAAATTTAATATGAAATTGAGTTGTAAAAGCCGCTAATATGAGACATAAAGAAAAGTAATGCGAGCAAACGATCCAATTCCGAAGAATAATACTGATGCTCCCCCATTTCCTCTCTTGCGCTGGATGGGATTGTTTAAACAATGACTTATTGTATTGTATTTGGATTTAATGTTTACTTTCTCATTTCACATAGGTTTCGTTATTTTTTTAACAAAAATTAACTAAAAAAAATATTTTGAGCTCTTTTAATTTATGCTTCGATGAATATTTCCGCATACCAGTCAAATAAATACTTCAAGTCGATTAGAGAGGTATTTTTTTTGTTTTGAATCAAAGCTGAGAAAAAGAAATGAAAACAAATAAATAAATTAGTACAATTTGATTATTAATATTGGTTCAAATGAAACCTCTGAAATATTATTACATTTTTTTTTAAATATCGATATGGTTAAATATTTGATGCATGGCACTCAGAGACGTAATGACGTAGAATAAATGTATTTGATATATGATGCTAGAGAAGAATCTTACGAATTCCATGGACAGCAAGGCGAACTAACGCCTCCATTCTCGAAGAACTGAGAATCACTGACAAATTATCGACAATATTCCTCTGACAAGTCCTTCGATTCTTTGGGCAATTGCTTGTGGCCAAGGAGACAGTTTGGAGAGGTTTGTGATTACTAGAGGTATGGAAGAACGGTGCACAAGAGGCAAAATCCCAATGCGTTGGACTGACCAAGTGAGAGATGCAACTAGACAACCCTTAACAACTGCCCTTGAGCCACTGAATGCAGTAATGGATGTAAAGGAATCTTTAGAGGCTGGCATGGGAGTCACGGTGCTCAGTCATGAGCTACATGACAGGGTGATAACTTCTGCAGACTCGTGGTAAATGTAGGGTTAATTTTTTTTCCTTTTCGTGATAACGAATAATTTAAATAAATAGTTAACTGAGTTGTAACATCCTCAAACGTACAAAATGTATAAAATCACTTCTTTATGTAGGTTTTGTTGAAGAAACACAAATGCTTGTGTCCAAAATTTTATAAGTACTGAAATTTCCTTAAATATTTTTTAGGTTTTGTAGGAATACCTACCCAGATAAATAAATAAATAAATAATTGTCAAAATGAATAAGTGAATTGTTAAACACAATTGAATTAAATTAATTATTGTTAATAATAAACATACAGGGGCAATGACCGATGAAGAATTCAGGGATTGTTACACGCTACGAACAACAACAATATTTACTATTTTATAGTATCTGCGACTCGCCTAGTCATCTCCAAATATAAATAATTAACCTACCGCCAGTCCATGCGCCAGAGCGAGATAGAATATGTATCGCGAACTGGTTCATTCATTGGTATAAATTGTCCGCACTCTGAGAAATAAACATACATTTTATTGTCATCCATTCAACTGTCACGACGTATTATTTATTTACCTGCTGTCCACTTATCGATTTATATCCGCATTCCTGAGTCTATATTTATTGAAAACAAATCAAGATCATCATGACAAATAAAGACAAGCAATCCGCTATATTGATGACTCTGCACGAGAAGTAACGCAGAATCAGCTAAAACGAAGATAACGATGTCGATATCAAAATCATCAGCACGTTCTAATAGAACACACGCTACAAAGATAACGACCATCGTTACAGTTTCATCACAATTTGCACGGTTCTTATTTACAAAGTAAGAGATTAAATGTCTATGTTTTATATTTCTATTAGTTACTAAAATCCTAAGGACAAAGCTTTAAAGATGTATGGATGTGGAAAAAGCGAAAGTAGTATACAGTGATAGGAAAATGTGGAGTCTGTTATATCTGCCTAACCCAAAAGAAGAAAAAAAAATTGTTTGATATTACGAATTATGTTTACAGTATTAAAAAAAAACTAACACAGTTTCATGACAATAAAAAAACAATTTTAAGTTGATTCAACGTTAGCTCTGCACATCGATGACGAGTCTGTAGAGAAAAATTATATTGAAACAATAACAATGGACCTCGTTAGTTTCTATAATAATATTAAAATAACAAATCTGGTTGCTATTTCATCTCACGTTAGGTAATGTTCCCGCCTGAAACCTTCCTCGTACTGTTTTTGTTAGACAAATAGAAATGCAGGCAAATTAATTGCCAGATTTATTTATAAATCATACAATATTTTATCTGAACTTGTGTTTTTCTACAGAATAATAGCTTCAAAATATGTTTCTTTATGTTGTCTCCGCAAGTAGCAACGCAGAATCGTGCCACATAATTTCCGGACGAAAGTATTCAAATATCCTGCCAACGGTTTTAAAAAATGAATATTTTGGCCATAGAAACTGTAAATGTTACATGTCAAACTATCTGCTGGCGTATAACAGCGTGCTCACAATAAACTAATTAACGCAAAAGCGTTAGTAAAATAGATTGATTTGATCTAATGGATGATATTTTGAAAGGAGGGTTTGTAAAATATCAGAGAAGTCGTATGTTTTATATGAGAAGATATATTAATGTAATAGAGATAAAAGATGAAACGTTTGAGCGCTATTATAGCTGGTAGAGAGATAGATTCTTCGCTAGTTGGATTTTATAATTATATTTTTTTAATTAAATTCTATGGTATTCGGATGGTTTTGAAGCTGTGCATGCTATTTTGCTATGATCATAGTATGTTTATTGATTGGTTTTAGTTGATAACAGTATATTTTTCATCATTTTAACATATATATCTCCTGGCTCCGCAATGACTGGCATAATGAGCGTCGATCTTTTTCGGGCTGCCGGGGACAAATATGTCTACTCTCAGGTGATATTCAACGTTGGGAGCACCTGACATGACACTAGGAAGAAGGAAGAACATGTATAGTTTCTGCTATTGCAACAGTCATAATAATATAGAAATAATTTAGCTCTCCTTAAGAGCGCTCTAACTCGAGATTCGAACCCACTATTATTAGTGGGTTAAAAATTAAAAAAATAATTAAACAAGTTGAATGTAAGGAAATGAAGTCGGTAGCTGCACCCATAAGATAAGGAGCATACTCGTATTTAGTCAAGAAACTTATCAAGAGTAAAACGAACTAGAAAAAAACCTTTTTAGATCTTCCGATATGTAATAGCCACGCATTCAGTTTTAAGTGGAGTGTATGTGTAAAGTGTTCGTATTCACCCATAAATTTTGAAAAGACTTCCTAAAAAGGATTGTCTTACGCCACCCATTTCTTTTTAAGACCTACAAAAATTGTACTGAAATTATGTCATTAATTCACGGTTTTTTTAATAATCTGGTTTAGATGCTATAAGATATTTAACAACAATAAAATCGATTTAGTTGAAATATAACTGAAGAATATAAACATCAACAAAAAATACAGATCATCAATTAATCAAATATTACGCAACAATAATATAACTATTGCAATTACGAAATCAACACGTTTAAATGACGAAAACACGTTATTATCGGCTAGACCAGGGGTCTCCAAACTACGGCCCGCTGGCCAACACCGGCCCACGAGCACCACCAATCCGGCCCGTCATAGTTTATTTTGATTATATTGTAAAATTTATAATTTAAGTAAATCATACAAAATAATAATAAATTTGTTTTATTTAACGACCAATTAAGAAACACAATAACTGTCATACATAATGAAATTGAACATTTTAACTGTAATTAATGATATGAGATTTATCCTAAAAACTTACAATAAGTGATATACATAGGTAATTCACATTATGAAATTAAACATTATAATTATGATTAATGAGATTTATGTAGCTGTAACTTTCCACTGACAATTGTTTGCAGTTGTGGATCAAGTTTACTAGTGGAAATTATCAGCAGCGACTTCAAATGCTCATCAGTTAATTTGGATCTGTAAATATTTTTTATATATTTCATTTTGGAGAATGTTGTTTAACACAGATAAGTAGTGTAAGAAAGTCAATTATATATGCCCAGCCTGACAGAAAATGGCGTGATTTTTTTTTTTTTATGTATGAAAATGTTTCTAAAAATAAAAATCTTCCTAGGAATAATAAAATTTCGTTAAATAATAATTAACTTGGTAATAGTAGAAGATTTTCCTCGCTATGTTATGATAATATAATCATAGCCCGCCCCTAATTGGGTAGCAAAAGTTTCCGGTATAATCGCCCCTCAAAGGTACACGTAATTGAGTGCCCCAGGCCTATTAGTCTGTCGAGGGTCAGATTCCAAGAATGCTCCAGAAACCTTTGCATGATCCCTGGAGTGTGAATCGGGTTACTTAAACTCACAGCTTTGTATTTGTGGGCATATTGATATTATGTAAGATTGTGGCGTAAATATTTGTTTAAATACTGTCGTAAACCAGTTTGCAACAAAAGGATATCGGACTTTATTATATAAACCAATTTACAATAAAAAGAAACGTACTTAATTATATAAAACTAGTTTGCAACAAAATGACAAAGAACTTTATTACAATATAACCAGCTTACAACAATATTATACAATATAACCAGCTTAGAACAATAAAACTACGTACTTTATTATACAAACGAGTTAGAAAAAAGAACAACGTACTGTTTTCTATAAAACCAATTTAATAGAAAATATCAATGCACTTGATTATGTAACTTCCCAAAAACCCTTTTTACACATTATATTATATATGCTACAGAAAAACAAAAATTCAGATGTAAAACGGTCTAAGAGTAAAATCAGTACGGAATTGAATCAGCTAAGAATCAAACCTAGTACGCCCGCTTGCTAAGCATGAATGTTAGCTATTATACAACGACCGACGTCTTATGTTATGTGCATTAATCAAATATTATATAATACGTGAGATCGTCTGCCTGCCCTTTTTGGGAGGCTTTATCTAAATGTATGATATAATATATGAACATAACAATACACCATACTAAACCTAAAGCCATATGTGTTCCTACTGCATATCGAAAGATCTACAAAGGTGTCTTTGTATATCATCTCCCTTTGGTTAGTTTTCTGCCGTTTTTTACAAATATGTTTTTCTGAACATATGCAGATACCGTGTAGTACAAAATCTAATGGCCGCAGCCACTATGTTCCTATCATAACACTCAACTTATATATGTTTATGTTTATATTTTCTTTTATAATATTTTAAATCTGTCAATAATATTGTGTTCAAATCCTGACTTTCAGCCCCTTGAGGAGATTTTCCTCTTAAAGCGGCGCTATATAAATTATCCTTTTATTATTTTTTACTATTTTATTGATTCTTAAAAATATATATTATAAAGAGAAAAAGAAAGAAATATTTAGATATTTTATCCACTTTGAGACTGAATGAAAATAAGTAATGGATGACTTAACAACCATAAATATCTGAAAGTAATGAAAAAGAAAGAAGTGCACAAAGTGAAAATTGAATGAGGGTTTTGAAAAATTGACTGACGGAAACGGAAAGAATATAAAACTTAAGGGCATATATGATTAGATGTATGGATGTAGATACTGTTAAATATATGAGCGTAGATTGAAAGGTGCGATGGTATATAATAATATATATGATATGTACTCGGCTTACACTGAAAGGGACATAGCCTGATGGTATATACATGTATTTATATTTAAAATACAATACAGTAAGTATCTGGTATCTCCAAAGTCGCTTATTTTGTTGGAAAATCATATGATTTTCTATTGTATTTAAAATATATTTTTAGGCTTCTAAAATGTTGACCTTCTCATTTTCAAAAATTGAAAAATGCTTTCAGCAAGCACTGAAGTAAGGTTAACGGTTCCATTGACTGATTTAAATACAAAGGAAGTTCGTATAGAAAAACCCTTTGTATCGTACAAAATCTCATTCTCATTTAACTTGCACTATAGGCAAACACTTAATCTAATACTGTATTGAGTTTTTTCTTTCTTTCCTACTAGGCGAAAGTCACAGAATCTAGGTGATTGACTTAACAAGTATTGCGAATTCAAAAGTTTTACATCTACGAGTAAAACTATTGTCTTACGAAATTATTTCTGCATTGTTTAATCTAGAAGTTGACTAGTTGACGAAGTTGACAAACATACATTAATTTCATCACGCTGTGTCTCTTGCGGGGTTGGCAGGAAAACATATCTCCATACTTTTATATCCAAGTACATACTTTTTGCCTTCTCTCTCCACATTAATACTTTTCGTCCACTTGATCCAACCACGTTTTTCTCGGCCTACTACATCTTTTATACAAAACTTGCACTTCTGACTTACATATTTGCTTAGTCATTTATTTATTTATTTAACACTTCATCGCTAAAAACAATTTGGTGAACTTATTGCCAGGTAAAAACTTCTTCCAATCAATCAGACAAAAGTAAATAAAGCAAAATAACATACTCGTATATGGTCGTAAAAAATATTCAAATATTTATTCATCTTTATGAAGTTTATGGACAAATTCATATTTAAGTAAAAGTGAAATATTTTCAATCAAAGGAAAAGGAAGGGATGGTGGAGAGATAAGAAAAATCAGAAATGAAACACGTTATGTAACTAACTAGAAATCAAGATTTTTTTTCAGTCGCTTCTTAAAGCACGCCGTTATTTTTCCTTACATTATTTCTATAATATATGCTCTAACCGTCTTAATCCTCATTTCATCAACTTACTCAAAACATCTCTTTATCCAAGCATTCTTTTATGATATCTTTATTCCATCTTCCAGATTTCTTGGTGTGGCATTATATTCATTTTTTTAAATTCTCGGAGTGCTCGAGATATATCTCCGTTTGATTAATGCTTGTATTATTTTTCAAGATTGTTAAATGAGACGTTTTTATCTAATTGTAATATATAATAATAAAATCAACCATTTTAAACCCTTGAATGTCTTAAAGATAATTTCTTCAAATGTACCTTTGCATCTAGATCTAGTCTGAAGCTTTGTTATATTCAACACATCCTCGTTTGTTTACCCCGAGGGAAGTTTCGAATAATTGAGGCGTAGATTCCAAGCCATGCGGGTATTAAGAACAACGAGATAGAAAACTATCTGGGTAGAGGAAGTGGCAATATATGACATTATCCCTCCGCTTTAGATATCTGGATAATTGAATACAGGGCAATAAAAAAGGATCTTGTCGGCATGGAATAAATACCAAAGCACTAAAAGAATTCTCATTTCTTATACGCCTATCATTTCTCATATCCCATCCTTTTACTTCTCCATTGAAATATTTACACACGATCTCACTATATTCATTTTAAGATAGTCAGAAAGAACCGATCTTCATACCTTCCTTTTCACATAAACAGTCTTTGAACATCTCGTCAAAGAAACTCTTAATGCATCTTACTTTTTCCTCAGTAAACATGTCTATGGATGATAAAACAAACGTATGCCTCAATTTTTGAAGTGCTGAAAATCACCAACATGTTGTCAACAATATGCCAATGACAAGCCCTCCGATTCTTTCGACACATTGCTATTGGTCAAGGAGATAGCTTAGAGAGGTTTGTGGTCACTGGAAGCGTGTAAGAACGATGCTTAAGAAGTCAAGTTCTAATGAGTTGCGCTGACCAAGTGAGAGATGAAACAGAGATACCCTTAACAACTGCTCGTCAAACCGCGGAGTGCAGGGATGGACGAAGAGGAGTTATCAAGGATTATCATGGGGCTCATGACTCAGTCATAAGCTAAACGTTAGAACAGATATATTTTCATTCCTTCTTCGACCCACTTCTACCTCTTACGCTACTCATTCCAGACATATTTATCCGTTTTGTAAATCTTTAGGAACATACTCTATCGATATATCCAAATAACTTAAAGATCTCTCGATTCAACTTATAATATCCGACTCTAACAAACACTAATCTTTAATCCGATCATCGTCCACTGAGTCATATATTATAATACCAGATATTCTTGGTAAAGCAAATATTTCTCTAATCAGATCTGACTCAATTTTTATTCATCAAAGTTAGGAAGAACACACTATTTTTTCATTATATATTTTGCATTTTTTAAATTTGTAAATGTAGATCTACGTGTACCGTTCACTTTACTCCCTATTGTGCACACGCTTTTTAATGTCTTATTTTTTAATATATCTTGAAAACAAACTTAATTAGGGTTTCAAAACTTGTAATTTTTTTATATTCAGACCATACTAAAAATCAATTTTTATCCTTGAACTTGACAGAAAAAAATTAAAAATATTTATTCACAAGAGAATTTTATTTTCGCTAACAGCAAATGTAATTTTTTTTTAACATTTTCTACCTTTATATTTTTTTCTTCACAGAGATTGTACAGCAAAAAAATGTTAGAAAATAAATAAAAACGCTTTGTCTCAGAACAACTCCCTCCCCTGGAGAATTTCACCTTTCAGCTTTCAGCTTTGTCGCTGTACATGACAAGTACATTAGTTGAAGGAAGTTTCGGATGATTTTCAACAGGTGGGAAGGAGGTTGTTCTTGTGTTGACCCATTACATCACTTGAGGGCTATAAACATAACAAATTATATTCCTTCAGCATTAATGATTTTGATTTAACTTTGTTAGGTTCAAGACAAGTTACATAATCGTAATTAAAGTGAAAAACTAGCAAATATACTCGTACTTAGTTTGGAGAAAATTCATATTTAGATTGTATTCTCTCAGATGATGGAAGAACCATAATGAATATTGAGTGTTTATTTAATATTAAAATCGTTTATGTCTTAACTCTGGCAGGATAAAAGCAAGAGGTCTAAAGTTATGAACAATCTTACGGATGCCAGGAGTCTCCTATCAACCGGTAGGAGACTCCTGGGACGCTTAAGATTATTTTACTTTTTACAGAAAAAAATCACTGTGTTTTTTCTTCTTTATTCACGGGATATAAACTACCTTCTAGCTATTTCTCCATCCCTTAGAGGATGTGTCTGGTCATTGTCTTATTATGGGAGTATCCTTGAGAATCTAAACGGAGAATCCGGATTTCATGCATTCTTTAAATATGATCTCGTCAATACATTTTCTCCACATTCCCCAACTTGTGATATATTTGGTTTTACATATTCTTCTTAATTCTGCATATCTTGTTTAGTATTTGATTGTTTTACTAATTTTAATTACAAGACCTTTATTTGTGATGCACTGACAAATGTCTTTGTTCATCTGGTATCAATCCTAGTTTCCTAATTATATGTAATTGCAGATCTAAGAATTTTTTTAGAGATTATTTCTCAATTTTAAGTTGCCATGTACTTATTTTTACATATAATATCTTCGAGGAATCTAAATATAGTTCAGAGACTTAGTTAAGGTAATACTTATGAACGGTACCGAAAGGATACAGCATATGTAAGGGTTGTTGACTGAAAAGAGACAATACAAGGTAGACTCAAATTGAAGGTTACTGAAACGAAAGTTACTGAAAGTCATCAGAGCTATTAACGTCTTTGCAACATCGTTTTTTTTATTTTATTTTAAGTAGATTTCTATAAAAAAACTACCTTTTGCAGAAGGTCTCACGTCACAACTTCCGGAAAGTTTCAATGCACTTTCTTTTATCATAAGCAGGAGATTCCGAAACTACCCTCCGTCAAAAAGTATATCCATATATTTATTTTTTACCGGAAAATAATTTAAGCATGTGAAGGGTCCCACCCAGAGTATGAATGTTTAAGCAGAGTATTTTAATATTTAGGGCAAATATTGGTTACTAATGAATGAGACCAATTCGTCACAGGTCTTGACTAGTGAAAAGGTTCTCTATATCTACAAATGGTGGGTTAGTTCGTTGTTTTATACTTGTGCTCGACGTTTTTTTTTATTTCCACTAAAACGGTGTAAATTGTAAATGTTATGTAATAATAGTTACAATTATAAAAGAATATAGCACCAGAGCAAACTCTCTTCAAAGGGTTTTTATGATAGCTAGGGATTCGGGCCTACTTTTATTGACCGATTGAAAATATTACCAAAAAAACAAGTTGAATGCAAGAAAAGGAAGGTGGTGGCTGCATTAGGTTAAGAACTGCTCGCATTTGCATAAGTTTAGAAAAACATACGTGGTTAAAAAAACCACAGAAAACTTATATTAATAATAAAATGAGAATTAATATCGTGCCGTTAAGGGAGCAAACTTTTCTCAAGAGCGCTTAACTTATCAAGGGAAGACTTGCTACAAATACACTTTTGTAGATCTTCCAAGATGTAATGTTGTGTCTTGTGTTCATATATATATATATATATATATATATATAT